>OZ024826.1:64286791-64886791 GCA_964016985.1 Anodontia alba | reverse complement strand
CTGTAACTGATGACTTCAATTTTAATTTATTAATTTTAATTTATTAAACCAACAGCTATACGCAAAATCGAGTCATTATGTGCTAAATTTGCGTTGTTCCAATCCATAAACCAACCCACGCTTTACACTAAGCACTCATCCTCTCTACTTGATATATCTACTTGTCAGTAATAAGGAACATTTAATTCTCAGTAGTGTCGGTGATCCTTTTTTAACACAAGAAGTGCGATACCACTGTCCAATATATGGCATATTTAAATTTTCTACACCTGAACTTAAATCATACACACGTCACATTTGGTATTATGAACAAGGTAACTATGATCTGTTAAGAAGCAAAGCGGCTGCTACTGACTGGGACACTCTACATGACCAGGACATAGACATTTATGCTCAGAATATAACTAGGCATATAATATCGCTAGCCAAAGATTGTATACCAAATAAAATTATTAGGATAAGACCCACCATGGCTTACCGCCCACCTAAAAAAGATATATACGAAACGTAAAAGGACACATAGAAAAGTTAAACGGACAAATTTAATATGACACTGGGCTAAATTCAGAAGACTAAGAAATAAGGCTATATCGATCCTTCGCCACACAAAGAAAGGCATTTTACGACAAAATCTCCGATAAATTAAAATCTGAATCTCTTTCTTCTAAAGACTGGTGGTCTACACTAAAATCCATTAATATGAAAATGCTAATAGGCTTAGCCTAAATGCGAGCACAGCACAGACCTATCTGTAGTCTCTTCAAAGGTCCTTCACAGCACCTTTAATGAATATAAGTATATAAAAATATATGTAAATCAATCATAAATAATAAAATGATCAGCAAAATATGTTCGTGACACTTATTGACACTTGTTTCTTGTCACTTCATGACGCTTATTAGTGAGACCCAAATTTTGTGAATAGCGGTACCCAGTCGGTTCTGCCGATTTCCGGTGACAACTTCCGGGAAGAAAAAAGGAAGAAAATTGGTCAGAGCGATTTCTGCTGAGCGCATATGTCGTTGTATGTTACTTTTTCTTGATCATATTCTCTACCGTAGAGCTCACTTCGTTTGCGACGTGCTGTGCTCCCTAATATGAATATAGGCTTAGCCTAAATGCAAGCACAGCACAGACCTATATCTGCACTCTTCAAAAGTCCTTCACAGCATCATTAAAGAATGAATAGAAGTATATAAAAATATTATGTAAATCAATAATAAATAATAAAAATAATCAGCAAAATATGTTCGTGACACTTTTTGACACTCGTTTAGTCACTTCGTGACGCTTATTAGTGAGACCCATAATCAAGTCCTCCAACTTCCGGTGACAACTTCCGGAAAGAAAAAACGGAAGACAATTGGTCAGAGCGATTACTGCTGAAAGTATATATCGTTGTATGTTACTTTTCCCTGATCATATTCTCTACCATAGAGCTCACTTCGTTCGCGACGCGCTTTGCTATTAATCAGAATGCTAAAACTCAAATTCCACCTCTGGAAAGTAATGGATTGATATATACGGATGGAAAGGAAAAGGCTATTCTATGAAACCATTTCTTTAAAGCAAAACAGTGTTAGATGAGCAGAATGCTTCATTACCAGAATTAACATGTGTCACAAATTCTATAATATGAAAATAGGCTTAGCCTAAATGCAAGCACAGCACAGGCCTATCTGTAGTCTCTTCAAAAGTCCTTCACAGCATCATTTAAGAATGAATATCATATATAAAAATATATGTAAATCAGTAATAAATAATAAAAATAATCAGCAAAATATGTTCGTGACACTTATTGACACGCGTTTCTTGTCACTTTGTGACGCTTATTAGTGAGACCCCAGTCAGTTCTGCCAACTTCCGGTGTCTACTTCCGGGAAGAAAAAAGGAAGAAAATTGGTCAGAGCGATTTCTGCTGAAAGTATATATCGTTGTATGTTACTTTTCCTTGATCATATTCTCTATCATATCATATTGCGTGTCGCGAGCTGTGCTCGCTATTAAGTAGCATTGTACTTACCTCAAATCAAGTTCAGTTAGTCTTAAAATCATTGCCAATGAGTAAAGCTTTGGGACCCAATGGAATAAATAGTCGTATTCTCAAAGAATTGGCGACTGAAATTTCTCTACCTCTTTGAGCTCTCTTTAATTTATCTTTTCAAACTGGTACTGTACCTGAATCGTATAAAGAAGGTAATGTCTACTCAATATTAAAGAAAGATGACCAATCCATGCCTAGTAACTACAGACCAATCACTCTCCTTAACTCTGAAGACACAAGGTGTTTGAAAGACTGGTCTTCAAACATTTATATAATCATCTACGCGATAACAATATTTTGACCTCTTTACAGTCTTGTTGCCAGGTGACTCGACAGTCAATCAATTGACGTATCTCTACAATACTACCTGCCAAGCCCTAGATCATGGCAAAGAGGTCCGCATGGTCTTCTGTGATATAAGCAAGGCTTTTGACCATGTATGGCACGCCGGTCTTATTCACAAACCTGAGGCAGCAGGAGTTCCTGGCGCTGTGCTCACTTGGTTCTGGAGCTATCTCTCTGACAGGAAACAAAGAGTTGTTCTTCCTGGTGCTTCATCAGACTGGATTTACATTTTAGCTGGTGTCCCACAGGGATCTATCCTGGGACCATTTCTGTTCATTAATGATATAGTAAATGACATCGGCGCAAACATTAGGCTTTTTGCCGACGATACGAGTCTTTTTATCATAGTTGAAAACCCAATGACAGCTGCTGACTGCCTGAATTCTGACCTAAATGTAATATCACAATGGGCTACATCATGGCTGGTACTCTTCAACCCAACTAAAACAGAATCTCTCATCTTCTCACGTAAAATGAACAAGCCTTTCCATCCACCCCTCTATATGAATGATCAACAACTAGTTGAAGTTGAAACACTCGACAGAAATCTCAAGAAATTATTTACACAGCATTTATACGAACTCTGTTGGAATATGCAGATGTAATTTGGGACAATTGTACCTTAAATGAAAAATAAGAGCCTGATAAGATTCAAAACGAAGCAGCCCGAATTGCAACTGGAACCACCAAACTCATATCATTAGATTGTCTTTATAACGAAATTAAATGGGAATCCTTAGAAAAACACACACACAAAAAAAAAAACTCACGCTATTCTACAAAATGTGCTCCAATTTGACTCCTCCATATCTTTCTGCCTTACTACCTCAGACTGTTAGTAGCGTTTCGCGATACAATCTTAGAAACTCTCACAATCTCCAAACTGTTGACGCCAGCTCTAACAATTATTACAATTCATGTCTTCCATCAATAGTGAGGGAGTGGACCGTCTGACATCACTTAGTCAGAATCAGTTGTTCCTTTTAAACACAACCTCAACAGAGAGAATATATTTGTACCCAAGCACTTCTACACCGTTAAAAGATATGCACAAATACTTCAATTCAATGTCTCTACTATCGGAACTCGCGGACTGAGCTTTTTGATGCATTTGCACAGAACAAGGAAATCTCTCTTGATCTACTTATCTTCGGTGATACCCACACTGTCCTTTGATACAAATGAGAAAATATTTGAGAAAGTCCAAAAGTACATAATCACTACCAAGAGATTCACTGCTGTGCAGTAATCCCAAGAATGTATGAAAACTATACTTGTCAAACTTGACATGCGGCTAGATTTGTTTGGATGCAATGGAATTTTTAAATGTTACTGTCGCGCAGCCCCTTCCCCGCGCCTCTCTCCCTCTCCCTCTCTCTCTGTTTCACTTTCTCTCTCCCTCCCCCCCCCCCCCTCTCTCTCAATACATAATACTGAAGTATATCCATGTTTTTTTTTTTTTTTTTTTTTTTTTTTTCTTTACTGTTGCTTTTCTAAACCTTTTTATACTGATACAATAACCTCAGTACTTGAAATTGATTGCAAAACTTAGTTTGTATTGTTTGTTTGAATGCATATGTACAGTTATTAAGATACAATTCCATTAACTCAGAGTATCACTTGTATATGATCTTCACCTTCTTTTCACAACTTATTATATATAAGGAGAAGAACTAAATAAGTACGAGGGATGTTCGAAATGAATTGCTTATTTCTATCTGGAGACTTCAAATTTCAAGTTAGCCCAAAAGTACTCATTTCATGCCCTCGAAGTACTCCCCGTGGCTAGAAATGCAAAGTTTCAGCCGATGTATCCACTTCTTGAAGGCGTCACGGTACGCTGATTTGGGCATAGTAATAAGGTACTGATAAATGGCAGATCCAAATGCCTGTCGGGACTGGTATTTCCGCCCAGCAAGGAATGCTTTCAATTTCGGAAACAAAAAGAAATCACATGGGGCAAGGTCTGGGGAATACGGGGGGTGAGGCAAAACTGTTGCTTTTTCTTTCTTCAAAAACGCCGTAACTATTGCGGAGGTATGAGCTGGGGCATTGTCATGTAGAAGACGGACATGTTTAAAACCAGTGGCAGGGCGTCGTTTCTGATAATACTTTTTCAGTTTCTTCAGTACTACGTCTTTGTAGTGCTTTCCGGTGATGCTTTTGCCCTTTTCCACTGGCACTTTTATTGCGACTCCTTCACCAGAGAAGAAGATTGCATACAAAACTTTCTTTGTACTCAAAGAACGTTTGGCAATTATTGGGCGTTTGCTGTGTTTAGTGGCCCAGATCTTATTGCTAACCTTTCTGACGGGCTCAAAATAATAGACCCAGGTTTCATCACCTGTGACGACATTGGCAAACTGCTTTTTGTCATATTTTGGAAACATTTGAAGCAGCTTTTTTGGCCACTTTGACCCGTTGCCTCTTTTGCTCGTCAGTCAACAGATGTGGCACCCATCTAGCAGAAATCTTTCTGACTTTCAAATGCTTCTTCAAAATAAGGCGAACCGTTGATAGTGATATGCCTACCTTTCGTGCAATATCACGAACTGTAAATCTGGCATCTCCTTCAATGATTTCCTTTATTTTGGAAACGATTTCTTTACGAGATGCAGATTTTGGCCTACCTGATTTCGGTGCATTTTTGATGGACTCTACACCAGACTCAAATTTCTTTTTCCACCGCCGAATGGTGTCATAAGACACACAAGAAGGTCCAAAAGCAGTAGAAATTTCAGTCATCAGCTTCTTCAAAGAACAACCAAGTTTTGAGCGAGCTTTGATGTAAGCCCTTATTTCATCTTTTTTGTCGACGCTTCTACCAACCATTTTTACTGCAGTGGTCAATGACTGCGTGTATTCAAATGGCAAATTTTATGTCTTACACTTAGTCTAACATGTACATTTATACACCATTGTGTAGATATTGAATAGCCCTATACAGGTATGTATTGGTTTTTATCATGCCCCACGTGGATATCGAGCTAGAGGACAATAAGCAATTCATTTCGAACATCCCTCGTATCATTGCTTTCGTTCTGATCCTTTATTATGTATTTTCACAGCATTATGTTTGTACCCTGTATACTTTGTGAAATAAAATATGTTTAAACCAAGATAGAAATTAAATCATAGATTGTGGGTTTAGTTAGAACCTCCTCATCGCTTCCAATTAATATCCACAATCTATGATTTAGAGCGGAAATAAGAAAACAATAATAGTTTGTAACTCTGATAACCCCACTTTTACCAATATAATGTGGGATTACCAGCGTGATGGATAAACTTGAATCCGTTTACAAATACCCCAAGACCGGCTCGATGTCAAACTTCTTCTTAATCACACTGAATAGATAAATGTTGACTTTGTCAGTGGCACGAACACATTCTGACCACATTTTGAACAGAAATAAGAAAACTATCTGAGAGTTTTTGTTTCACCTTAAAATTTTCATTTTTACAAAAAAAATAAATATGCGTGTTCTCGTAATGATTCCGAGTCTATACCATTATCATATTATATTTATTATAAAATAGAGAGAGAGAGAGAGAGAGAGAGAGAGAGAGAGAGAGAGAGAGAGAAATCATATATAAAAATCATTTATATATTATTTTATTCTATTTTATATTTTATGTGTTTAGGGGTTTATATTTTGAGGTTACATTAATTATTGTTGAATGCAACATAATAATAATAATAATAATAATAATAATAATAATAATAATAATAATAATTTGATTTATTTTGTACTGCATAGGCGTACCATGTTTCATTAATTAAACATTCAAATTCATGCAGCCAGGGTAATTCTAAAACAGTCAATCTTCCCTTAAAACATATCACCTAGTTATTTTTCATACATCGATGGCAATTGAAACTGTTTTGATTACAACCTGTAATTTGTCTAGTTTGGCAGCTTCAGGCAATTCAATCTAATATACAAACTTGGTTTAGTAGCCGTGAAGGGTGTTGGAGTATATAAAGATAGACAGAGAGAACCTAAATTTTCGGACACCCGAAAAAGTTGCTGTAATTGTCCTTAAATTTGAACATACAAAACTGATATAGATGGAATGGCAGACCCTAAAGACTCTGATCTGACTGATCGTCTAGGGGTCGGATCAGACTGATCTAGGCCTGATCTATTCGCTACGATCGGTCTGTCTGCAAACATAGGACACATACAGTACTTATTTGTCTGATGTACTGGGAACATTTTTAGCATAACACGTCATTGTACTACATGGGCCTCGTCACGACAAAAAAAAGCCTTAAGGGTTTGACAACAAACAGCCAGCCTGCTGAGTCATCGTAGCCCTTCAGGAACAAGACTTTTGGTATACAACTGCATTTAGTTAAGCAGTGAACAAAAAAAAAAAAAAAAAAAAAAAAAAAAAAACTAGAGCTGGTGTTTGTAAAACACTATGCCCCCAACTGCCTAACTCTAACACTGCTTGACTCAAACACTGCTTGCCCATGATGGTAACAGCAGTACAAATGTATGAGATTTCAATGTTATTTTATCAAAGGGGAAATAACACTAAACCAGAAATTGCGAAGGGCCATAACTCCAACATTTCATTTAGTTGGTTCAAAATTCAATCAGGTGATCTCCTCCTCAATCCTAGTCAGTATACCAAATATCAAGGCTCTGGTTTAAATACCTTTTGAGATATCTTGCTGACAAGGTCAAAATGCTTAGAACTACAAAAGGCCATAACTGTCAATTTTTCGTGGAATTCCCTAAAAATCAAATCAGGTAATCTCCACATCATCCCCAATCAGCATATAATATTTCAAGACCCTAGCTTAAGTACTTTTCGAGACATCTTGCTGACAAGGTCAAAATGCACAGAACCGCAAAGGGCTGTAACTTTATCAGTTTTTTTCACGGAATTCTCAAAATATAATCAGGTAATCTACACATCATTCCCACTCACTATATTGAATTTTAAGAACTCAACTTAAATACTTTTCGAGATATCTTGCTCACAAGATTTAATTCTGATTTTTTTCAAAGGGGCATAACTCTAAACAAACATGCCGGACAAGAAAAAAATACGGGTCAGCTATTTTTTCATTGGGAACCCAAATATAAAATTTCAAAACCCTAGCATGCAGGGTTCTTAAGATATGGCATGCACAAAAAAGCTTGACGAACGGACAAATGGATGGACGGACAAACGAAGGCAAGATAATATGCCCCATCAATTTCGTTCGAAATTGGGGGCATAATCAGGTCATCTACTCACCACTACCAATCTATTCATCAAGTTTCAAGGCTCCAGCTTCAATAGTTTTTGAGATACTTTGCTGACAAGGGAAAGATGCCCAAATTTACTTATGAAATATTTTTCAGAATCTACACAAAAGTTAATCAGGTCGTCTACTCATCATTACCAATCGATTCACCAAGTTTCAAGGCTCTAGCTTTTGAGATATTTTGCTGACAAGATAAAAATGCCCAAAATTACAAAGGGCCATAACTCAATAAGTATTTTTCAAAATTTATTCAAAAGTTAATCAAGTTGTCTACTCATCACTACCATTCTATTCATCAAGTTTCAAGACTCTAGCTCCAACGGTTTTTGAGATATTTTGTTGACAAGGTAAAAATGCCAAAAATTACAACGGGCCATAACTCATGAAGTATTTTTCAGAATTTTATCAAAAGTTAATCAGGTCATCTACTCATCACTACAAATCCATTTGCTAAGTTTCAATGCTCCAGCTCTAACAGTTTTTGAGATATTTTGCTGACAAAGTAAAAATGCTCAAAATTACAAAGGGCCATAACTCAAGAAGTTTTTTCTGAATTTCTTCAACAGTCAATCAGGTTGTCTACTCATTACTACCAGTCTATTCATAAAGTTTCAAGGCTCTAGCTCCAACGGTTTTTGAGATATTTTGCTGACAAGGTAAAAATACCCAAAATAACAAAGGGCCATAACTCATGAAGTATTTTTAAGAATTTCTTCAAAAGTTAATCAGGTCATCTACTCATCACTACAAATCCATTTGCTAAGTTTCAAGGTTCTAGCTCTAACAGTTTTTGAGATATTTTGCTGACAAGGTAAAAATGCCCAAAAATACAAAGTGCCATAACTCATGAAGTATTTTTCAGAATTTCTTCAAAAGTTAATCAGGTCATCTACTCATCACTACAAATCCATTTACTAAGTTTCAAGGCTCTAGCTCTAACAGTTTTTGAGATATTTTGCTGACAAAGTAAAAATGCCCAAAATTACAAAGGGTCATAACTCAAGAAGTACATTTCAAAATTTCTTCAAAAGTTAATCAGGTTGTCTACTCATCATTACCAGTCTATTCATCAAGTTTCAAGGCTCTAGCTGGTTTTTTGAAGTATTTTGCTGACAAGGTAGAAATGCCCAAAATTACAAAGGGCCATAACTCATGAAGTATTTTCCAGAATTTCTTCAAAAGTTAATCAGGCCATCTACTCATCACTACAAATCCATTTACTAAGTTTCAAGGCTTTAGCTCTAACTGTTTTTGAGATATTTTGCTGACAAAGTAAAAATGCCCAAAATTACAAAGGGCCATAACTCATGAAGTATTTTTCAAAATTGATTCAAAAGTTAATAAGATTGTCTACTCATCACTACCAGTCTATTCATCAAGTTTCAAGGCTCTAGCTCCAACGGTTTTTGAGATATTTTGCTGACCATGTAAAAATGCTCAAAATTACAAAGGGCCATAACTCATGAAGTATTTTTCAAAATTTTTTTCAAAAGTTAATCAGGTTGTCTCACTACAGTCTATTCATCAAGTTTCAAGGCTCTAGGTCCAACGATTTTTGAGATATTTTGCTGACAACGTAAAAATGCCCAAAATTACAAAGGGCCATAACTCATGAAGTATTTTTCAAAATTTCTTCAGAAGTAAATCAGGTCATCTACTCATCACTACAAATCCATTTGCTAAGTTTCAAGGCTCTAGCTCTAACAGGTTTTGAGATATTTTGCTGACAAGGTAAAAATGCCCAAAATTACAAAGGGCCATAACTCAAGAAGTATTTTTCAAAATTTCTTCAAAAGTTAATCAGGTTGTCTACTCATCACTACCAGCCTATTCATAAAGTTTCAAGGCTCTAGCTCCAATGGTTTTTGAGATATTTTGCTGACAAGGTAAAATTGCTCAAAAAATACAAAGGGCCATAACTCATGAAGTATTTTTAAGAATTTCTTCAAAAGTTATTAGGTCATCTACTTATCACCACAAATCCATTTGCTAAGTTTCAAGGCTCTAGCTGTAACAGGTTTTGAGATATTTTGCTGACAAGGTAAAAATGCCCAAAATTATAAAGGGCCATAACTCAAGAAGTATTTTTCAGAATTTCTTCAAAAGTTAATCAGGTTGTCTACTCATCACTACCAGTCTATTCGTCAAGTTTCAAGGCTCTAGCTTCAATAGTTTGTGAGATATTTTGCTGACAAGATTGTATCCATATTTTTTCAAAGGGACATAACTCAGAAAAAGGGCATAATCCTGTCAAGAAAAAAAATACGTGTCAGCTGTTTTTTCATGAGGAATCCATATAAGAAACTTCAAAACAGTAGCATTCACGGTTCTTAAGTTATGCTATGCATCAAAAAGCGTGACATACGGACATGCGGACGGAAGGACGGACGGACGGACGAACAACCCAGAAGCAATATACCCCTCTAACTTCTTTGAAGTTGGGGGAAGTTGGGGGCATAAAAACGTAAGAGAAAAGTCCAGGGAGTGCCACAGTCACAAGCCGCAGCCCTTCCCAGACACCAAGAGGAAGACAAAACAAACAAGCGCAAATCGAACAAACATACGAAAAGCACTAAGATTAGCTCTCTCTTCCCAAAGCGAGGTAATCGCAATGCTAAAAGGACTGAAAAACACAAGAACAAAATAACACAAGGCAAAACTTAAAACAAATCGCCTCGTAGAATAAACCACAAAGCAACAAAGAGTAAGCCGCCTTAGAACGGTCAGTAGAATAAACTACCGCGGGTTTAAAGCACTTTTACAGCCGGACAACTTCACCCTGGGTCCCGATGCTACTTTTAATACAGAAATACATAAATATTCGGTTCGCATGAAGGCTCCCAACTCAGTAAAGGCGCTGATCGGAATACGCGAATGAACAGACTGATCTGCGCTTTTATTATTCGCTCATGCAGTTAGCAAATTTTCTCTCGACTTGGCTGAGAGAGACAGAGAGAGAGAGAGAGAGAGAGAGAGACAGAGAGAGAGACAGAGAGAGAGAGAGAGAGAGAGAGAGAGAGAGTTCTATACTGCGTGCATGAGAACAGCGAACGTTGTCGAGTGCACAGTGTTATGTTTGAGACTTTCCTCTTCCAATGTATTAAAAGTATCAATATCTCATGTACAAGCTCAATTAATGACTAATGTTATAGGTCAAAATAACATAAAATAAAATCAGAGACAAAATAAAATAAAATAAGATAAAATAAAATAAGATAAAACGGGAGGCCCATGGGCCACGGTTCGCTCACCTGAGCCACTGCAGATATGCAGACGTTATGCAACATTTTTCCAATCCTATCATTGCAACTAATGAATGGATCATCATTTAAGCAGTTCTTAGTTTTGAGGAAGAATATATGGGCATGACAGTCAGTGGAGCGTTATCATTTGAACAAACTCTCAATCACATTTCAATTGTAAGATCAATGTGAAATTTGATGGAAATTGGCTAAGTGGTTTCTGAAGAGTTGTTTAACAATGTCATGATTTTATACTTGTAAACAGCACAGGGGTGGGCAACTATAATAACGTCAAAAAGATTGCCTTTGGAAACAAAGAACTCATTACGGATTAGAAAATGGGAGTCTCGTTTTTACTGACTCTTCATAAGCAGTAAAGAAGTTTGCAACACTGCTTAGTATGGTTTTGGAGGAGCTGTCATTTAAAAAAATCTTCTTTTTTTTAATTTAATGTTGTCATGGCAACCAAACAAAATCGTCACTGGTCATAAAACACATTAACTGGGTAGACAATCATCCAATGATCATAACTGCCAAATATAGTTTACATCACTTCACTGGTTATAGAGAAAATGCAATTAAACCATTTTCTCACTATAAGTATGGAAGTTTTCTGTTGCCATGGCAACCAAACCAAGCGGCAGATTGGCAGACTTTTAGCTATTTTCAATTGCCCTTATCCATTTAGCAATTGTACCAATTGGAGTCCTACTGCTTCAGTCGTTTTTGAGGGTAGTCATTAAAAAATCTTTTTTTTTTTTTTTTTTTTTTTTTTTTTTTTTCAAATTTAACGTTGCCATGGAAACCAAAAAAAATGGCCACTGGTCATGAAACGCACAAACTGGGAAGACAATAATCAAATGATCATAACTGCCAAATATGGTTTACATCACTTCACTGGTTATGAAGAAAATGCAATTTAACCATTTTAACTTCGTAATACATTAACCTATAGATAATGTGCTATTCTATTCTGTTATTCACCCCCTCCACAGAAAAACGACCTTTCAGTCGTGATAAAGTCTTAATTCAGAAGGTCCCTTTAAACAGTTACCTGTATGACGTAGTTCCTCCCGCTCAAATGATCACGTGTCAGTTTCTTTTCTGTGGACTCTGAATTGTTCAAGGATTATTATTCTGTGTTAGAAAAAATGGATTAAATTTATTCTACACGGTTAAAATTTTTATATCCTTGACTTTCTCTGGTTCTATATTCACTCCTTCTACTATCTATGTACTTATTTTCGAAATATCGATTTTAGATTTCTTGTTTTCTCAATGTTAAATTTCTTCCTTTGTTTCCGCGTCAGTCGATGCATTTCGCCCGCGGCAACTGTGGCCATTTAAAAGCTAAATGGGATACACATCTATCTTGTTTAACTTGTAATTCTTGCACACGTATCTCTCCGTGTTCTATTTGCAGTTCCTGGACAGCAAAAGTTTGGAATCTAGCAGAAAGAAGACGTCTTTATGCCACTAGAAAATCAATAATGATGCAGAGAAGAAAACAGAAGAAATCAAAGAAAACCAAGAAGTCCCAGTCAGACATGTCTGACAGCGGGACAGTTGATGGGAGCACCGCCCCTCATAGCTATACTGCTCGGGGCAGGACCCATCAAGGTGGCAGCCCGGCGGACTTAGAGTCTGACCGGGCATTAAGCCCACCAGTCACCAGTCACCGGTCATCCAGTCACTGGTCAACCAGTCACCAGTCAACCAGTCACCAGTCACCCAGTCACCGGGCAACTTATCACCGGTCATCCAGTCACCGGTCAACCAGTCACCAGTCAACCAGTCACCAGTCAACCAGGCACCAGTCAACTAGGCTCCAGTCAACCAGGCATTGATTTACAGTCATTCGCATATGATCTACAAACACAAATTCCGCCTGGTTATATACCTATAAATGTGCCTGTACAAAGCTACGCTCCGTCCATAAGTAGCCATATTTCACATGGTAGTGTCCACAGACTATCCAATGTTTTAATTCCTGGATATGAACGTTCTGAAAGATTAGAACTTCCTAATCCAGCTTCTTCCTCTAGACAGATAATTCCACTCGAACCTGATTTTTCGCAGGTCTCAGATCCGAGTGTAATGATTGGGCCTTCTAATTCAACTGATTTATCTATCTCCAGACCTTCAAGGAAGGATCAGTCAAAAAGAGAGCATAAATCTAAAAAGAGAAGAAGACATCGATCGTCCTCTTCTTCTATTTCTACTTCTAGATCAGACTCTTTGAGTTCTTCTCGGCGAAAGAAAAATTCAAAGAGATCTAAGCACTCTTATAAAGAGAGAAGAAGACGATCGATGACGCCTTCTTCTTCATCAAATTCCTCCCAATCTCAACTTGACATTGGTAGATACACAAGGGCTCATAAATCTCCCCAGGTTGTTCAAACGCCAACTCCAATACAACTTGAGGAGACTAATTTTAGTCCAGTCACTAATCAACCTATTAATTATGATCAGTTTCAACCGAATCTCACTCAACAGAACAAGGAATCAGATTCGGAAACTGAATCCGAAGTCTGGTCCTTTGATCGTGCGATTAACGAGGTCTTCCGGCTTCTTCCTCCTGAGTTATGCCCCAAAACTCAGCAGGATCAAGCACCATTAAAACCTCTCTCTGGGATCGAACAATTAATGAAGTCTCGTTCCACTCCATTTCTTGTCCTTCCACAATCCAAATTAGTAGAAAATACAACAAAATACATTCAAAATAGACTAGACTCGGACAAATGTTCAAGAGATTGGATATGCCCGCAAAGCTTGGTTTCGACTCTTGCTCCGACTAAATTCTACAAGAGCCAAAACCAATATTTGCCAACTGACAATATCCCTCAATTAGAAGCGGATGCGTCTCTCCTAGACATTTCTAATAAAGGAAGAGCTTCCATTCCGCTGAAGAATCTGGAAGCATGGGAAAGGAAGGCTAGAAAACTAGTCTCCATTAATTCTCATGCTGATCTATTTTCTTCAGCTGCCTTCCTTTCATTACAACAGGAATCGATGTCGGTTGCGGCCCTTTCCAGACTTCTGGAGGCCGTAGCCAAATCGATTAAACATGCTACTGCCATGTCTACACTTTTATCTACTGAATTATTCCAAGCTAGGAGGGACGCAGCCCTAGCTTCGTCTAAACTACTTCTCGACAATTCCACATAAGAGTTAAGGAACGCTCCTATTAACTCGAAATCCTTATTTGACGGCAGGATAAAAGAAATAGCTACATCAAACTTTGAAGCTCAACAGCAAAGGTTTCTAGCTTCTACATCCATTCAGTCACAATCTCATTCTTTTAAGCCTCCTTCTCAGAGCAGAGCTTTCAAGATACCTAAATATCCTGCTAAACAAACAACATCCAGACCTAAACCTACGCAATCGTATAGGTCCAAAAATATTCCTCAAAGCTCATCTTTTCACACTAAAAAAGATAATATGAAGAGGACTGGTAACATCCGTCAGTTCCCCTCCTCTAAACCTGCCTCTTGCTCCGCAAGATTATGAAGGCCCGCCCTTTCCACTGCCTGCTCTTCCGCTCGCGGACATTCCAGTGGGAGGACGATTGGCCCATTTTGCGGAAAAATGGGAGGAAATAACAGACAACAAATGGGTCCTCTCTATCGTACGAAACTGATTCAGGATACCATTCATAAAAATTCCTCCTTTGTCATCGGGTTCCCCTAATTAGCGAAATGGAGTTTTTTTTTACGAGATGGACGAAATGGAGATTTTTTTTTACGAAATGGAGTCACACAAAATATTTACTACAAACCTGTATGTTATTGCTAGTTTTTTTTTTGTTTTTTGTTTTTTTTTTTTCATTAATTATCGAAGAACAATTAACGTAAATGGCATATTTTATCTGATATTCTGATTGATAGAAGCGAAATGTGTAAGAATTGTATTATTAACGGATTTTTTTTACGTCGCGAAAATGGATTTTTAACGAAATGGGGATTTTTGCGAAATGGATATATGTTAAACTAGCAATTGCTTTATTATTATTATTATTATTATTATTATTATTATTATTATTATTAATTATCAAAGAACAAATATGGAAAAATTTTATCTGATTTTCTGAACGAAGTGGAGTTTTTTTTTTTAATGATATGGAGTTATTTATGAAATGGAGCCACAAAACTTTTATATACATCAAACGTGTGTTTTTGCTAGTTCTTTTTTCATTAATCATTAGAGACAGTCAAGGAAAATAACATTTCTATCTTGTTTTCATATGATTTTCTGAATCATAATTGACAGGGGAAAGAATTTTACACTTACAATTTTTTTTTTTTTTTTTTTTTTTTTTTTTTGTTTTGTTTTACGTTACGAAATGGAGGCAGAAGTCTTTCTTTTCTATGTATGAGCTTATTGTTACGAAATGGAGCCATAAAATGTCACATTTACAGCTACAAATTGGATCTAATGCGACCCCCAAGAAATGGACCAGGCTGTGCATTTGCGCTGTCTGTTCAGCGTCTTTGCTGTTCGCTGTGCATTCCTTCAGAATTTTCAGAATTTTTACTAGTGATACGTCTAATGACATTCATTAACCAGGAATGAATGTCATTAGACATTCTTAGGATCCTGTACCAGAATATGTGGTTGCTGCTGATGCTAACCACGCCCAAATGTTTTATATTAAAAGTAATTTTTGTACAAAAAGGCTATAGTATGTATATAAGAAAAGCTCAATACGTTTTAGCAGTTTATTAAGAAAAGAGATTCTGTTTCTATGCGAGTGGCGTTGACCCAGATAAGCATAAGCATACGCATCCACGCATTATGATCAGGATCTACGCTAATCATCAGCTTGAAAAGTATGTTCCTACCTGTCAAGTTAGCCGAAGGATAAAAATTTATCCTTAGTTTCCAGCTGGTACCGCGCAAGAATAACTTTGCTGTAAGTTTCACATCTATTTAGAATTTGACCGCTGCTATTGCGACTCGTGGAGGTGTGTCTGATACTTGTTGCTATCGAATCATAAAATTTATGGGTTTTTTTCTCATAATTTTATGGCAACCATTTACCAGCCTGATTTTTTTTTTTTTTTTTTTTTTTTGGATTAAGGATAATTCTTCACAATGAAATGTTTCCTTTAATTACATCACATGCAGAACTATCCCTATCCGTTTCCAATGCATATCATTACAATTATTATTAATTTAATACAAATCTACACTGATACAGATATATAAATGGCCGCACTAAGTGAAAACTGGTCTTACAGCATGTGCAAAAAAATTCTATATAACGAACGGTGTAGAGCCAATCCATACCTCACGGTTCGCATATACTCGAAGACCACTTTTTGCTTGGTGTGCCTTAAATTATGATATATACATGTATAACATTACAATTTCAAGTGATCTTACTGCAGCAACGTAAATGGTAATGTCATATGTGCAGCAGTTATTAAGTGTCAGTTTGTTCTGTGCTACATGCGGTAGACACAGCCTGACCACTTGAGGTGACCAGTTGCATCCCGAACCATAACTTTTCTTAAAGTTGTCACTGCTCAGCATCCCATTATTTCAAAAGAGTTTAATGATACATGGTTGAGGGTGCCAGTGGGGTTCCCTCAAAGTGAGTAACCAGACAAATTTTATTTTGCTAAATCGGTAAATATATCAGTAAATGTTTCAGTTAAAATTCGCTAATCTGTAAATTTTTTACTCAAACACTCGCTAATCAGTAGGAACAAAATCACCATTCAGTAAAATTTTATTTCCGGAAAATTAGCTAATTAGTAAATCCATTACTAAAATCCTGTAATAAATAGAAACGATACGATATGCAATGGAAACGTTTATTTATTATTATTATTTATTTTTATGTTGTTATATATATATATATATATATATATATATATATATATATATATATATATATATATATATATATATATATATATATATATATATATATATAACATCTGTATCTTTTTTTTTTATTTGCAATGCGATGTTTTGAGAAGTATGCGAAACTGAGCAAATTGGCATTTTTTTCTGAATTAAATATTTGAAATATCATGTTCCAAATGAAAGAAACGTAGTATAATAAATACGATAATTATTAAATTGATATAGCATCCGCGCAATCTGATCAGAGTCAGCACATTTCGTGTACATAACCTCTGGACTAAGTACAAAAACGACTTTGCGCATTTCGCAAAATACAATTTTTGAACCTTGTAAAATCAGCACACACTCTGATCGGATTGCTCATTCTTTAAAGTATTTACTTGTGTAGTTCCACGGACCTTTTAATTAGTGTTGACGGTGCCGCGGGGCCATGGCCAACCAACTTCAGGTCACTGACTTCTGATATTTAAATTAATCTGCGCTGCGCAGTATCAAACAAAGTATACTAAATATGATAAACATTGATGTAACTATTATTAATGAAAAACAAAATGCGATCAGGTAGGTGTGATAATCCAGTTACCCGTAACACCTGATGAGATGACCCGTGTTGATAATCCAATTATGATTATTCGATCACCGTGTCTTTAATGCAGTAAATGATTAAGTCAATAACCGATATCATACGAGACAGCGTCATGATCAGTTAGGTGTGACAATCCAGTTACCGTAGCACCTGTTTAATCACCCTTATGACATGACCCGTGTCGATAATCTAGTTAGGGTGTCTTTAATACAGTTATAATTTTTCGCATGTTGAAATAGTTTACGCTATTTTTCTTTTTCAAAGAAACACCTCGCACAACAATTCAATTTCACCTACAGATATATGGATGATGTATTGTCTCTGAAAAACACACAATTTGCAGAGTATTTAGAATTCATCTTACCACGTGAACTTGAAATAAAGGAAACAACGGAGACTGCAGCCTCCTCCTCATACTTGGATTGTTATCTCTACAGTGACAATGGAAAGCTTACTACTAGGCTTTACGACAAACGGGATGACTTCAATTTTCCCATTATTAACTTTCCATTCCTGAGCAGTAATATCCCTTCTGCACCAGCATACGGCGTTTACATTTCAAAGTTAATCCGTTATGCCAGAACCTGTTCAAATTATCAGGACTTCATGGAGCGTGGGAAAGTGCTCACTACAAAGTTGTTGAGCCAGGGGTATCAAAAAAACAAACTGGTAGCAACACTTAAGAAGTTCTATGGGAGACACCATGATCTGGTCAATCCCTACAATGTGGCAGTTTCCAGAATTGTTTCTGATGTTTTTGCCAGTGACGCGCCATAAGAAGACTTCCCTAATCCCGGACATACGCTTCTACCGATATTTCCTTCGTTCAGGCCTATGGGCATGGTTGGCGAAGCTTGTTTACCAAGTAATGCTTACTATCCGCGGACGCCTGATTACACCCTTTATTCTGGGGTCCACGTCTGTTGGTCTGAACATTCTGATTCATCATTCGTTTATGGATTTATGAGTTTGGATTACGGCTTAGGTACCATGACCGCAACTACTTTCATTCATTTTTTTTCTTTATATTTCCTGTTTTATGAACTTCTTAATATTTCCTGTTTCATTTCCTTTGAGATCATTGGGCCCATTGTGGTTTATTTGAAAATGGAGTTCTTTCATGTATACGCTAGAGGGCGTAGGCAGTGTTGCAATCTCCATTACTGCTTATGAAGAGTCTCAATAAAACCGATACTCTCATTTTCTAATCTGTAGTGTGTTCTTTGTTTCCAAAGGCAATCTTTTTTACTTTTATTTAGAATATGATTCCAATATAGTAAAAACATATTAAATTTTGTCTTTATAGTCAGATATGATATAAACCATTAAGAAAAGGATATAAGTTGCAAACAATGGGGGGAAACATGCTCCTTTTCGTAAAATATAACTCCATTTCGTCACTGATTTCACATAAGTAGTGGAACTATATCTTCTCCGTTGTTGATAAAATATGATTCTAATAAAGTAAAATCATGTTTAATATTGCTTTTGTTGTCTGATCTGATATAAATCATGAAAACAGAATAATTGAAAACAAAGGGGAAACATGCTCCATTTCGTAAAATATAAACTCCATTTCGTCACTGATATTACATACGGATTGGAGCTATATCTTCTCTGTTATTTATAAAATATGATTCTAATAAAATAAAATCATGTTTAATATTGTTTTTTACAGTCTGTTATGATATAAATCATGAAACTATAATAAAAGTTACAAACAAGGGGGAAACATGCTCCATTTCGTAAAATGAAAACTCCATTTCGTCACTGATATTACATATGAGTGGAACTATATCTTCTCCATTGTTTATAAAATATGATTCTAATAAAGTAAAAACATGTTTAATATTGGTTTTGTAGTCTGATATGATATGAATCATGAAAATAGAATAAAAGTAGCAAACAAGGGGGAAACATGCTCCATTTCGTAAAATAAGACTCCATTTCGTCACTGATATTACATAAGGAGTGGAACTATATTTTCCTCTCCGTTGTTTATAAAATATGATTCTAATAAAGAAAAATCACATTTAATATTGCTTGTTTAGTCAGATATGATATAAATCATAAAAACAGAATAAAAGTTGCAAAAAGGGGAAAAATATGCTCCATTTCGTAAAATAAAACGCCATTTCGTCACTGATTTCACATAAGGAGTGGAACTTTATTTTCTCTGTTGTAAATAAAATATGATTCCAATGCAGCAAAATCATATTTAATATTGTTTTTACAGTCAGATATGATAGAAATCATGAAAACAGAATGAAAGTTGCAAAAAGGGGCAAAAAATGCTCCATTTCGTAAAACAAAACTCCATTTCGTAAAAAAAAGTCCATTCCTGTATTTAGGGGAACCGTTTGTCATCTGTTCCGATCAGAATGAATCAATCCTCCTCCCCGTTTCTCAGAGAAGAGATCGAAAACCTTCTCAACAAACGGGCAGTGGAAAGGGTATAGAATCCGGGAACTCCCGGCTTTTATTCCCGGATATTCCTTGTGCCAAAAAAAGAACGGAAAGTTTCGTTTGATAATAGACCTGTCTTTATTAAACCGATACATAGAGAAACAAGCATTCAAAATGGAAACAGTCAAATCGGTAAGACAAGCGATGAGACTCAACGATTGGGCTGTCTCCATAGACTTAACAGATGCATACCTACACGTGCCGATACATCATCAATCCAGGAAGTATCTTCGCTTCGTACACGAAGATCAAGTTTATCACTTTTCGGCCCTACCGTTCGGAATGTCCCTAAGTCCGTTAATTTTTTCGAAACTGATGGACGTTATTGCAGCTTTTCTACGCCAACGTGCCATATCAGTTTTTCCATACCTAGACGATTGGCTGATAAAAAATCTGATTCGCAACCGACTGATTACTCAGAAAACTTTTGCATTCAAACTATACAAAGCCTAGGTTTTCTGCCAAATCTCAAGAAGTTGGATCTCTTTCCTGCTCAGAAATTCACCTTCATAGGTATGGAATTTCTGACGCAACAAAATTTAGTCAGGGTTCCAGCGGATCATGTACAGAACCTAATTCTAACAATCAAGAAAATAATGTCAGCCAAACATGACATCGGCACGAACTTTCCTTTCCCTTTTCGGCAAACTCATTGCTGCAGCAGACCTTGTTCTCATAGGCAGACTGCACTTACGTCCTCTTCAGATGTGCTTGCTGTCTGTCTGGAAACCTCATATTCTTCCTCTCGATCACCCGATCTCGATAAACGGTATGATTCGATCTCACTTACAATGGTGGATAAACCCCATTTGATTCAAGACAGGGACTTCTATCCATCCTCCAGACCCCGAATTCTTCCTTTATAAGGATGCCAGTCATTACGGATGGGGAGCTCATTTAGAGCCGACAACACTGTCCTTTCATGGTCGCTGGACAGAAAACCAATCCCAGCTCCATATCAATATGTTAGAAATGATGGCCATACGATTAGCACTGAAACAAGCCAAAACATTTATTCACCATTCTTGCATCATGATATCCACAGACAACACAAGGGTGGTCTCATATATCAACAAACAGGGTGGCACTCATTCCCCCAATCTTTGCGTAGAAGTTTGGAAAATACTCAATTGGTGCCTGGAACAAAACATAGTTATCAGAATTCGTCACATCCCAGGCAAATTCAACATTCTTGCAGACCGCCTCTCAAGACTAGACAAACCTATCAAGACAGAATGGGCTCTGGATCAAACAGTTGCGAATTCAGTATTCCAGATGCTCAACTTCCCAAATGTGGATCTGTTTGTGACAAGATTCAACCACAGACTCCCATTATATGTCTCTCCAGTACAAGACTACAAAGCACTAGCGATAGATGCCCTGTCCATGGACTGGAATCATCTTCATGCATATGCTTTTCCTCCTTTTATTCTGATACCTGCTGTTCTAGAAAAAAATCCGACAACATCAGTGCAAAATAGTTCTCAGCTCCATTCTGGCCACAACAACAGTGGTTCTCAGAACTTCTTCTTCTATTAGTGTCAGCCCCGATTCGTCTGCCACTAATTCCAAGACTACTGACTCAATCCAAAGGAAGATTTGTCCATCAAAACCTCCCAATTCTCGACCTTCACACTTGGGAGTTATCAAACAATCAATCAGAGATAAGAAATTTTCACAAAACGTTGCAGATTTTGTCTCCAGATCAAGAAGAGCATCTACACAAAAAGTCTACAATGCAAAATGGACCATCTTCTCTAATTGGTGTCATACAAAAAAGGTTAATCCGATCTCGGCCCCTATTACAGTTACAGCGGATTTCTTAATCTTTCTTTTTTCGGAAAAGAAATGTCAGATTAGTACTATTAAAGGTTATAGATCTATGATCTCTAACACTTTAAAATTCAAAACTGGTAATAGAATCGGATCTAATCCAGTCTTATCTGAACTTATCAGATCTTTTGAACTTCAACGACCAGTACAAAGATCTCTTACACCTAAATGGGACTTATCATGGGTTTTAGTATGTCTACAAAAACCACCTTTTGAACCTCTTGATAAGGCTTCTAAATTTTACGTTACTATTAAGACAGCCTTTCTCTTAGCTCTTGCCACTGCTAAATGATGTAGTGAAATACATGCTCTGGCTATGGATTCACAACATTTAAGATTTAATCAATCTGATGGTTCAGTTTCCTTGATTCTTAAATCTGGCTTTTTAGCAAAAAACCAGCTTCCTTCTGTTAAACCAGATCCTATTGTTGTTCCTAGTCTTGCTCGAATATGTAAATGGGAACATACTGACCGACTTCTTTGCCCCGTTAGGGCTCTGAAATTCTATCTCAAAATGACTAGATCTTATCTATGGCAAGCCATTTTACTATTTATTAAGCAAAATAGATATCTTATATATTATATCAGATATCTTATATAGGATATAAGATATCTAATATAGGATATAAGATATCTGATATACTAATTCAGATATCTTATACGCTATATTAGATATCTTATATCCTATATAAGATATCTGATATAATATATTAGATATCTTATTCAATTCTGCATATAAGATATCTAATTTACCATATAAGATATCTTATTTGTTAAATAAGATATCTTATTTATTAATATAGAAATCTAATATATTAAATAAGATATCTGATGTACTAAATGAGATATCTTATTCGATTGAATAAATGAGATATCTTCTTTAGTAAATAAGATATCTTATATCCTATATGAGATATCTTATATAGCATATCAGATATCTTATATAGCATATTAGATATCTTATATGTCAATTCAGATATCTTATATAGCATATTAGATATCTTAATTGACATATAAGATATCTATTTTATATAAGATATCTGATATAATATATATCAGATATCTTATATATTATATAAGATATCTGACATATTAAATCAGATATCTGATTTATAGAATAAATAGTAAAACGGCTTGCTGGCAAGCCGTTTTACTATTTATTATACATTATATCAGATATCTTATATAGGATATAAGATATCTAATATAGGATATAAGATATCTGAATTAGTATATCAGATATCTTATATCCTATATAAGATATCTTATATCCGATATAAGATATCTGATATATCATAAATTATTAGATATCTTATTTAATTCCACATATAAGATAACTTATTTACCATATAAGTATCTTATTTGTTAAATAAGATATCTAATATATTAATATAGATAGTGATATACTAAATAAGATATCTGATATACTAAATGAGATATCTTATTTAATCGAACAAATGAGATATCTTCTTTAGTAAATAAGATATATCCTATATAAGATATCTTATATAGCATATCAGATATCTTATATAGCATATAAGATATCTTATATGCCAATTAAGATATCTTATATAGCATTTCAGATATCTTATATAGCATATAAGATATCTAAATTGACATATAAGATATCTTATTTACATAAGATATCTAATATAATATATCAGATATCTTATATATTATATAAGATATCTGATATATTAAAGCAGATATCTGATTTATAGAATAAATAGTAAAACGGCTTGCCATACTTATCGTCAGAACAGAACTAGACTCTTTCTTCCTATTAAAGGCAATAAGGATATTTCTAAAGATACTATCTCGAGATGGATATCTTACACTGTTAAACTTGCCTATAGGAAACTCACTAAATGAGACATCTCTTTCCTTAAAATCAAAGCTCATGAAGTTAGAGCTCTTTCCTCTTCTTGGGCTTTCTTCGACAAAGTTCCTCTCAATGATATACTTCAAGCAGCGGTTTGGAATAGTTCATCAACTTTCGCCAAATTCTATCTCAGAGACATGTCTCAACCAGCAGAGAATCTTCAAAGTTTGGGCCCCATTGTAGTGGCCCAAAAAGTGGTGGGGGCCAACAGCAATCAGCTATGGATGTGTAGACAACGTCAACAGCCCCCTACACCTGACGCTATACTAGAAAGGTACTAATTATATTATATTATACCTTTATTATATATATATCTTAACCCTGGATTACTTTATCCTTGGTTAAAGGACCTTATTATTGCCTTAAGCACTAATTATGTCCTCATTATATATATAAAAATAAATCTTTTTACTAAGTCTTAATTCAGAAGTTGGGACTAACTTATTAGGAGAAATCCTCCCTCCTATTCTACAAATTCTAGCACATTATCTATAGGTTAATGTATTACGAAGTTAGAATGAAGTTTTTTAAAAGTAAAACATATTTTAACGAGTAATACTTAACCTATAGATAAGTATTTATCGTCCCACCTCCCTTCCCTCGCTCTTTTCTCCTAATTGTGTATTGTTTTACACATAAAAGAAACTGACACATGATCATTTGAGCGGGAGGAACTACGTCATACAGGTAACTGTTTAAAGGGACCTTCTGAATTAAGACTTTATCACGACTGAAAGGTCGTTTTTCTGTGGAGGGGGTGAATAACAGAATAGAATAGCACATTATCTATAGGTTAAGTATTACTCGTTAAAATATGTTTTATTTTTAAAAAACTTCATTTTTCCATAATAAGTCTATGGGAGCTTTCTGTTGCCATGGCAACAAACCAAGAGGCAGATCACCATAACTTTAGCTATTTTGAATTGTCCTTACCCAAGCAACATTTGTACAAAATTAGATTCCTACTGCTTCAGTGGTTTTGGAGATGTCATTTAAAAATCCCTGTTTAAAATTTAATGTTGCCATGGCAACCAAACAAAATGGCTATTGGTCATAAAACACATATACTAGGTAGACTATCATCCAATGATCATAACTGCCAAATATGGTTCACATTTCTTCACTGGTAATGGAGAAAATGCAATTTAACCATTTTCCCATTATAAGTCTATGGGAGCTTTCTGTTGCCATGGCAACCAAACCAAGAGATAGATCACCATAATTTTAGCTAGTTTGAATTGTTCTTATCCAAGCAACATTTGTACAAAATTTGAGTCCTACTGCTTCAGTGGTTTAGGAGGAGTTGTCATTAAAAAAATTCCTTTTAGAAAATTTAATGTTGCAATGGCAAGAAAACAAAATAGCCATTGATCATTAAACACATACACTGGGTAGACAATCATCAAATGATCATAACTGCCAAATATGGTTCATATTACTTCACTGGTAATGGAGAAAATGCAATTTAACAATTTTCCCATTATAAGTCTATGGGAGCTTTCTGTTGCCATGGCAACCGAACCAAGAGACTGATCACCATAATTTTAGCTGTTTGAATTGTCCTCACCCAAGCGACACTTGTACAAAATTAGAGTCCTACTGCTTCAGTGATTTTGGAGGAGATTCCTTCTGTAAAATTTAATGTTGCCATGGCAACAAAACAAAATAGCCATTGGTAATAAAACACATACACTGGGTAGACAATCATTCAATGATCATAACTGCCAAATATGATTCACATTACTTCACTGGTTATGGAGAAAATGCAATTTAACCATTTTCCCATAAGTCTATGGGAGCTTTCTGTTGCCATGGCAACCAAACCAAGAGGCAGATCACCATAAGTTTAGCTATTTTTAAAGGCCCCTTCCCAAGCAACATTCTTATCAAGTTAGGGACAAATCGCTTCAATGGCTTTGGAGGAGTTGTCGTTTGAAAGTGTTAACGGACGGACAGACGGACAAAAAGTGATCAGTATAGCTCACCCTGAGCAGAGCTCAGGTGAGCTAATAAAATAAAACAAAGAAACAGACGATTGTTCTGTTAATGATGAAAGAATTAAGAGAGAGAGAGAGGGAGAGAGACAGACAGACAGACTTACCTGTCAAACTTTGCTGTCATGATGGCTACAGTGACTATTAAAGAAATCCGGTTCAGTGTTGTATTCAGATTTTAACGCTACCAGGCAGCAGAGTCATATAGAGGCAGCGCCATGCCGGTTCATCACATTGCTCCTCTTTAAATATTCACTTTCTCCTTTTGATATAAGCTGCTCAACAGCAATTAAACTTTTGATCAAATTATGATCAAAGGGGTGCAGTGTAGATGTGATAAATTTTATTAATTGCCTCAATTAAACTTTAAAGACATGATTTGGGAAAGTTTGATCAGTTAGCACCTTGTTTTGCATTCAATTTCACACTCCTTTCAATTATCATGTTAGTTTGTGACACAGTGCAGTCAAATTGACGCATGCTAATTAAAGATGTTTGTTAAGATATAAAGAAACCAAAGAAGCATATTGTTATTCAAACACAAAATAAGTAAAATTGTCATGTTTTGACAATATAGTTTAATGGTTTCTTATTGAGATTTTTATTGACTAGAAGATCTATTTTAAATGATTATACAAACTTTACCATTTTAATCGAATATCAGTTGAATAGACTTGTTTTCTAACCCATGGATGTTTTTTTTATTTTTTTTTTCCTAACCTGTTTCTACCCAGATAGCATGATAACGTTGGGCCAACGTAGTATTTTTGTTAGTCACTCCGTTGGGCCAACGTTGTAAAATAATGTTGGTCCAACGTTAACTTGCTCGTTGGGCCTCCGTAGGGCCAACGTGTTGGCGCAACGTTGGGCCAACGTAGGACATAATAATATTATTTGACGGGTAACATTGAAACAACGTTATGCCAACGTACATTGTATACGTTGGCCCAATGTATACTGACATATCAGTTGTCAACTTGGACGCAAAATAATGTTTATCCATATCAAACATGAAAATTTTGTCCTCATCAAACATTGTAACACATTTTTTCAACTTTAAGCGATAAAGCCATAAAATTTTAAGTCGAGAAAAAGTTAATTACAAAACAACCTCTTTATAAAAGGGTTGTTTGAGGTTTAAACAAAAACTGTGTTAGTTAAACATATGTGCTATATCCAGTCAAAAATGTATAGGTTGTTTATAAGAAAAAAATGACATGTCATTTTTCTATATAATCTATACATTTTTTGAACCGTGTTATATCCAAGTTTGTGTTATAAATGTCATTTTTCTATATAATCTATACAGTTTTGAACCGTATTATATCCGAATTTGTGTTATAATGTACTGTGGTATAAAGAGGTTACTGTTTCCATATATCTTTATCGATCGAAGTTGAATAATATTGTCCTACATCCAAGCTGTCAAGCGATATATCGATCAACATTTGTTTCGAAGGAATATCTCAGAGTTGTCATTGAGCCAATCTGAAAATAAAAAAGAAATTAAAAGTAATATTATCATAGATTTATTAATGAAGCATTTCTTATCATATTTTGTATGCGGAAATAGACTAATAAAAGAGGAAAACCTCAACTTTCATTATTTTTACATTGCAAGAAAAAAAATATGTTTTATCAATATAAAAACTGTATTTTTTTTTGTATTCAGAATGTAGGATTCCCAACAAGACAAGATGGCTCTATTTTTATTCCTTTTGAAAATTAAAGTAAAAAGTACAAATATTGTAACATTTTCATTTATTTATCCATTCAAAAATTTAATCATGATGTATTTTCATTATTAAATGAATCCGCGGCTTTTGTATCTTTTAAAAAGTGTGCATCACTTATCAACGTTGGGCCAACATAGATCCAACGTTATCACATTAACAAGAGGCCCACGGGCCACAGGTCGCTCACCTGAGTGGCATAGAGAGTGCAGATATGCAGATGTTATGTAACATTTTTCCAATCCTGTCATCGCAACTAATGAAAAGATCATAGTTCTTAATTTTGAAGAAGAATATTATATATGGCATGACAGTCAATGGAGCGTGATCATTTGAACAAACTCTCAATCACATTTCAACAGTAGGATCAATGTGAAATTCGGATGCAATTGCATAAGTGGTTTCTGAAGAATCATGATTTTATACATGTAAACAGCACAGTGGCAGGGAAATATAATAAACATAAACAAGACAGTAGCCATCTTGGATTTCCAATCAGAATGATTTTAGCTACTGCTGATCTACAAGTCACCTGGATACTTCCAATGAACTTTAAGTCAATTGCCCCTTCGGTTCAGGAGAAAAAGTTCAAAACAGATTTTCAAGATGGCCACCATAGCCGCAATTTGAGATTTCCTATCGCAACAATTTGAGCTATTTTTGATCTACAAGTCACCCCAATGCTTCCTACCAAGTTTCTAGTCAATTGGCCTTTCAGTTCAGAAGAAGAAAAGAAAAATAGATTTTCAAGATTGCCGCCATCTTGGATTTCCGATCGGAATGATTTTAGCTATTTTTATATCAACAAGTCATCCCGATGCTTCCTACCAATGTTCAAATCAACTGGCCCTTTGGTTCAGGAAAATAAGTGAAAAAAAGAGTTTCAAGATGGCCGTCATGACAGGCATCTTGGATTTCCGATCCAAACAATTTAAGCTATTTTAGATCTACAAGTCACCCGAATGCTTCCTACCAAGTTTCGAGTCAAATGGCCTTTCAGTTCAGGAGAAGAAGCGAAAAATAGATTTTAAAGATGGCTGTCATAGCGGCCATCTTGGATTTCCGATTGGAATGATTTTAGTGACTTTTGATCTATAAGTCACCCCGATGCTTCCTACCAAGTTTCGAGTCAATTGGCATTTGGGGTTAGGAGAAGAAGCGAATTTCTGATAGGGATGATTTTTTCGATTTTTGATCTACAGGTCACTCTGATGCTTCCTACCTAGTTTAAAGCCAATAAGCCTTTCGGTTCAGGAAAGAAGTGAAAAATAGATTTTCAAAATGGCCACCATGGCAGCCATCTTGGATTTCCAATCGGAACGAGTTTAGCCATTTTTAATCTATAAGTCACCCCGATGCTTCCTACCAAGTTTCAAGTCAATTGGCTTTTGGGTTTAGGAGAAGAAGCGAAAAAAAGATTTTCAAGATGGCCTCCAGGGCGGCCATCTTGGATTTCCGATCAGCATGGTTTTAGCTATTTTTTATCTACAAGTAACCCTGATGCTTCCTACCAAGTTTGGAGTCAATTGGCCTTACGGCTCAGGAGAAGAAGCGAAAAATAGATTTTCAAGATGGCGGCCATCTTGGATTTCCGATTGGAATGATTTTAGTGACTTTTGATCTATAAGTCACCCCGATGCTTCCTACCAAGTTTCGAGTCAATTGGCATTTGGGGTTAGGAGAAGAAGCGAAAAATAGATTTTCAAGATGGCCGCCATGGCTCATCTTATTTTTATGTCTTTAAGCATTTGATTATGGATGTTATCAGGGCCTGTAACTGTATCTTTTGATACAACTGTATCTTTTGATACTGCAATAGCATCTTTTAGTTCTGTTATATTAAACAAACTGTTATATTCTTTATTATTTGAAGAGGTGAAATTAAGTTTGATCTTTTCTTCTTGTTTGATATTTTGAAACTTCTCTGAATAAATCTGAGACGAAGAGTTATCCATAAAAGTTTCACCAAAGGTATTTGCAGCTTCTTTTGATGTGGCCTTTGTTTCACGTTTGTATTTAAACGGGTGAATTTGTGTTTGTGTTGAGGTTTTATGGCCCAGTCAATCCAATGGGGTCGTCAAGCGCGGTCAGTTTACCTAACCACACGTTTACTGGGCAGGCTTAGTCCTCTAAGCGGTTAACCAGTATTGTGCACATTCTTTCGCCGGAAACTGACAACTGCCCTTCTTGAATCAGCGGAAGGGAGTGAAAGACCGTAGAAAATATTTGATGATCAATCTCCATGAAAGAATGTTGCCGACCTTGGCGGGGGTTGAACCCGCGACCTCCTGGTCTCCAGTCGGACGGCGCATCCAACTGAGCCACCGAGGCCAGTTTAAACGGGTGAAACTGGGTGATTTCGATTTACCGGATATTTTACGTATCATATCCCAAACATTTTTAAATATTAATTTATTTCAATAAATTTGAGTTTGTGTGAAAAGCTGTGTCCCCTCATGAACCAAATTTAAATTGCCTTTCTGGAACTTCCAAGCAAGTAAATACAGATGCTGCTTTCAATTCTGTCTACTGACCAGTCACTGACCCCTACTATCTACATGTTAGGGGTTTCTTAAGGTCAGTCATTGTTTTGGTTCATTTCTATCAGTGATATGCTAGTCAAATGTAAGAAATAAATTCTTATTGTTTTTCCTGAAAAACACTGTTACATAAATATACATATACGGATTGAAATATCAAGTATTAAATAAAAAAAAACAAAAAAAACCAACAACTTTATCTCTAAGTTATCAGTGGTAAATATTATTATGGCAACCAGGAGACTTTCTAAGAGATCTAGATCAAAGAAAACAGTGCCATCCCATACCGAAAAAAAGTACAAAATAAGCACATTTTTGGGGTACAAAATAAGCACAAAATAGGCACAAAAAAAGTATACCTTTTTTGTATAGAATTGGCCCACTGTCTGAAACATGGGCCAAATTGATACAAAATAAGTACATCTATAGAATATACCTATTTTGTACTTCAAGCTTTTTTTTATCTTTACATGTACCAAAAAAGTACTCCGTGTGCCTGGAAAGTACCCGGTGTACCTGCAGTGCCTATTATGTGCCTGAATACCTAAAATGTACCTGGGTACCTAGACTGTACCTGGTGTACCCTGTATGTACCCACAGTACCTAAAATATACCTGGTGTACTCTGAATGTACCTGAAATATACCTGAAATATCTAAAATATGCCTGGGTACTCAGAATTTACCTGGTGTACCCTGTATGTACCTGCAGTACCTAAAATGTACCTGGTGCACCCTGACTCTTGCACTACCCAAAATGTACCTGAAATACCTAAAATGTGCCTGGGTATCTAGAATGTACCTGGTATACCCTGTATGTACCTACAGTACCTAAAATGTACCTGGTGTACCCTAAATATACCTACAGTACCAAAAATGTACCTGAAATATCTAAAATGTGCCTGGGTACCTAAAATGTACCCATATTTCACTGTACATGTACTTACAAAAAACATGATCATCATACATGTACCTTAAATGTACTCCATTTGCCTAGTATGTGCCAAAGGTACCTAATATGTGCCCAAAGTGCCTAATATGTACCCAGAAGTACATTTTAGGTACACAGTTTCAGGTACATTTTAAGCACACTATAAAATGTGCCTAAAATGAACCAGAGTTAGATAGATAACTTGATTATTGACCAATCACATTTCACCTACCTGATGTTTGCAGGTACATTATGGGCACCTACTTACCTCATAATTATTGGAATAATGTTGAAGGGCTGTAAAACCAAACTGATGCAGATGAAAGGAACAAAAAATTGTCCCCTTTTGACCCCTTTTTGCTAAATTTATATCCCAACTGTTCTTCACAAAAATTTCACTATTTTTATATCAAGGCCTGCTGGCTTAGTCAACTACAGACTGGATTCCTATACTAGCAATGAAGAGGTTGGAAAATTGATGCCTGTCATGGTGGGGTGACATATCATTGAAATAATTTCTAAACCCATTCTGTGTATAAAATGAAATTTGTATGTGCAAACTAGTTCTGGATATCCTAAACCAAATTATGGACATCTATAATTAAAAAATAAAACATGAATTATGGATTTATGGTCCCTGTGTTAGTCTTACTCTTTGTTGCTTTGAGTGGTTTATTCTACGAGGCGATTTATTTTGTCTTGCCTTGTGTTATTTTGTTCTTGTGTTTGTCAGTTCTTTTAGCACTGCAGTTACCTCACTTGAGGAAGAGAGAGCTAATCTCAGTGCTTCTCGTACATTTGTTCCGACTTGCCCTTGTTTGGTTTTGCCCGTTTCCTCTTCCTCTTTGTTTCTGGGAAGGGCTGCGGCTTTTATTGTGGCACTGTTACCTTTTTTGGACTAAATATTTGCTGAGAACACCATATACATGTATACATGCATAGCAAATCATTTTAGGTGTCTGAGACAAGCATTGGTGACTCCTCGTCACATTTGAATTCAATGAAAGACTTTTGAAAGCACTGCAAATTTAAACATATACACATCCTGTATTAAGATTGACATACTTAACTTTTATTCCTTGAAATTGATGCATCCAATCTTTAATTTAGCTCACAAGCATGACAGAGGACTTCAATATCTTTAAGGGGGTTATCATAAACTAATATAATGCATTTTTACTTACAATTTCTATTAACAGACAGTCTGACTGCTGAAATTTTCAGTCATAGATCCATGGAAAATGAAATATACACTTGAACAGTAGAAAATGCAATGAAAGTAGTAGCATCTGTACAAACTTGTATATGCATGCTTATTTAAATGTAGTAAAAATAAATTCTCCTTACCTTAATACACAACCTTATATATTATATTAAGTTAAATCCTTCACATATTCTACATGTTTACTGCTCTATCTCTGTCTCTAAAATGCGCATTTCAGCACCTATCCAGATGTTTTTGGTCCAAGTATGTGGTCATAAATCTGATTTTCCTCAGAAAAATGTGTTACTGATTTAGAAGGGACATTATAAAATCATTATAATCCTTCAAGTGGTTCATAGGCACATTATTGGTACTTTGGTTATATCACCAAGATAAGACAAAATAAAACATTCTTTGTGTAGCTTTATACTTGATAACATTATAACATGTCATAATAATTAATTACAATAAAAATCTAAAAGTTTATGTTTGATAATTTACTCCAAGAAACATAAATTTAGAAAAGCTAGAAAATGAAACAAAAACAAAAAATAAAAAATAAAAAAAAATCAAGGATATTATTATGCAAAATCCTGTTTGTTTGTTTTTTTGTCCAGAATGATACACGTTTTTTAGTGCATTTTCTAAAATTTGTTAAAAGAAAAAAACTACAAAAAGCATATTTTCCTTGTCATAGCTTTCTGAAAAGTACAGCATTATGTATAAAATTAAATTAGATTGCCATTTTAACCTCATAATCTTAACATGATGAACATATATGAATGTTTGAGCTTCCTGGCTATTTTCTGATTGCCCTTCAAAATCATACTTTTTTTTACAGACAAAATGTATAAAGGAGTAATATGTAGGCATGCATTTCCATACATTTGTCCTTTTTTGACAGTACACTTACTATTTAATTTTTGTTGAGTGTGGAACTCATCTTCGTTCTTCAAAAAAAATGCTAAGTCCACATAAAAGCACAAAAAAGGCACACATAAAAATGACTTCTTTTTTGAGTAGCAAGTTGAATTTCAAAGTTCTCAAAAGCCACATAATAGATACTCTGTGAAAATCTAATTAAGTTCTCACATAAAAGGCACATCAAAAAATGACAAAGTCCAAATTAGGTACACAATAAGCACACTGGAAAAATTCTAAGTTTTTATGGGTACATGACAGGCACAATGAAAAATGACTTAAGTCTAAATGAGCACAAAAAAGGCACATTAAAAATTTCTAAGTTCTCAGTCAGGTACAAAATAATTATACCTATTGTGTGCCTAAATCCTATAGGCACATAATAAGTACAAAATAGGTACATATTTATATGCCTATTTTGTACCTAATTTTGGTATGGGATATGACATGATTAACATCAACAATTGGTATGCAGAACAATTCAGAACCAAACTTGCAGAGTGGAATATTTATGCATCATCCTCTTACTCTAAATCTGAGTTAAAAAGTTTATACTTAGAGAACTTGGAGTAGGCCAGAATCATCTCAGAATGTGCCAAATTCTGATACGGATCTGCCTGTTTGTGAGAAAGACCTAGATTCTATTGTTGTGACACCGGTGCTGAGTACAGACATAGTATCAGATGCAAATGTGGCAGCAACAGCCTCTTGTACCGATACAGACAGAAATGCTAATGAGGCATTAGTGGCAGTTAATTCACCAGAAAGCCAAGGAGCTCAGTCTTCTGGAAAGGATGACAGAAACACAATTTACAGATTTATGGAAACTGTGAAAACACTTCTGGGAAAAATTGTAGATAAGAAAAATCATGATATTTCTCAAGCCACCCTCGACAAATTTCAGAACCAGAATGACAATTATCAAAACAGTGTCACATCACCAGGTTTATATGGTTTACATCCGTAATCTGTGGGTCACATTGATTATGTGACAGACTCCATCAGAAATAAAATCATTGAAGGTAAATATGTCTAGCTACTTTATTGATTCCAGAGTATGAATTATTAAAAGAATCCAAGACTATGAAAGATCCAAGACTGAATAGGAATTTGACAATCAAGGAGTTCATAATTGCCTTCCAAAAATATAAACGCATACACTGCAGTCGGTACCTTGGCGTCAGATGGAATTAGATAAGTATGAGACAAATCTAGCTGAAATGTCCAGAATGTATGGACAAAAGTTTTATGAGTATCATAAAATTTTCAGTCAGCGATGTGCTGCAGCTTTGGCTGTTGGAAAAAAGATAAATTGGGCAGAGAAAGACAAAGATCTCCTTCAGATGATTATTGGTGGGACACCTGCTAATGTCTGTGGTATGTGCGGTGAAGTGTCTCATACTACACCTTTTTGTCCACGACATATGCACCCTTCTATAACAAGCCTCAGGATAGTCATGGCTCATTCAAAAACAATGAGAGTATGCACAATGGTATTCCTGTATGTCATTACTTTAACTCTAGTGGATGTAAAAGAAACCAGTATTTTTATGCTCATATTTGTAAAAAGTGCAAATCTTCATCACATGGTGCCAGAAGCTGTTCAGGAAATAGCCACAAACAGATTCTGGTTCAGGTGTCTAACATCTCTGTTAAGCCAAAACAGAGTACAAAGAACAATTGATTATCCGTAGTACAGCCCACTATCTGTGTCAAGTATGATGTCTTACGTGAGAAACTAAGTAACCATCCTGATAAAGACTATGTCAATTTTGTATGCAATGGACTGGAATTTGGATTTGATACTTTGGTTTCATCTACAACTTTACCTACAAAAGAATGTAACAATTTAACATCTGCAAGAACTCAGCCAGAAATAGTTTCAAGTCTTCTAAGAGAAGAATGCGATAAAGGTTATGCCTATGGACCATTCCTTGATGCCCCATTTGACTGTTATCGTATCAGTCCCATAGGTGTAGCAACGGGGAAATATTCTGGCAAGAAACGATTAATCATAGACCTTTCTGCTCCTCATAATGACTCAGATATTCTAGCATCAATGATCTTATTGACAAAGAAGAATGCAGTCTCACATATGTTAAACTGGATGATGCAATTAAGAAAATTTCTGAATTGGGAACTGGAGCTACAAATGTATGCTATGTAAATTTGACATCAAGGATGCTTTCAAGATCTGTCCAGTACGCAAGGATCAATGGAAGCTATTTTGTGTACGATGGGAGGGTTTTGTCTATGTTTTAGTTCGTTTATCATTTGGCTGTCGTTCCTCACCTAAGATATTTGATACCCTAGCTTGCAGTGTTTGCTGGATTGCAGAGAACTGTTACAATATTGAATGTATATTTCATCTTCTTGATGATTTTTTGACTATAGACAGACCTCACTATGATGCAAATACCACATACCAGAGTATGTTAAAGTTGTTCATGAGTTTAGGTATACCCCTGTCGATGAACAAAACTGTGGGTCCAAGTACTTGTCTAGAATATCTAGGGGTGATTCTAGATACTGTTAAAATGGAGGCACGTCTACCAGCTGATAAGATTTTGAGAATTAAAACATTCATACAAGAATTTCTTAGCAAAAGGTCATGTACGAAGAAGGAACTATTGCAGCTTCTTGGGCACATGAATTTTGCCTCAAGAGTCGTATTGGCTGGAAGATCATTTGTCAGTTATTTGCTGAAATTAGCTGCCTCAGTGAAAGAGCTGCATTTCTATGTTCATTTGAATAAATTATGCCGTGAGGACTTGTACATGTGGATATTATTTCTGGGAAATTGGAATGGAGTATCATTATTTTACGAGAAAAACTTTACTTCATCTCATGATATTTACTTACACACTGATGCTGCGTCAACTGCAGGGTTCGCAGTCGTGTATGTATCCCATTGGATGTTTTCTCCCTGGCCATTAGATATGCCGGGTGTGCCAGGTGATATTGGAAGAATTCAATGGCTTTCATGGAGCTGTATCCCATAGTTGCATGTTTTAATGTTTCATCTGCATATCATGTTTTCTTCATTGCGGTGAACTGCAGATGATTTCTCACTTATCTATTTGGGGCTATCTCCTGACAGGTCAGTCGATTTGGGCATTAAGGTCAAAATTATTCAATTTTGCCCTTTGTTCCCCAAATAAAACACATTCAGTTGGGATTCAAGCTTGTGCCCTTGCCATGTTTTTGCCCGGGAACAGAGATTGGTCCATAGCATGCATTGCTCTTAATTTGGCCTGCCTCATGGACATCGAGATTCCCGGGGGGGTGTGGATTGGGTTCTGCCTGGAAGATCCCAGAGTCAGCTGATTTGCCCCAGATAGCCAAACTTAGTTTAGTGAATATAATATGTTTATTTTGCATATCTATTTGTAGACGTGTAGGATACACTTGAGTAATAAACTGTGCTAGTAAACTGTCTTGCTTTTTACACAAATTGGAGTTTTATGATTTAAATTTGAAATGTAAGATTTCCATGATTTGCGTTTGGCGGTCTTTATTGTTGGACGGGCCTTTGCTCTGAAATGCTTAACCTTATTCAAGTTCTCCTTTGTTGGATAGTTGGAGAACTTTGATAATGCTGTTTTATGGTATCTTTACATTCATCATTGTACCATGGATTGCTTTTCTTTGGATTTGTCGAGGTCTTAGGTAAACTTTTATTAGAGATGTCAAGAAGAGAAGAAGTAAAATCAGCTAGAGGATCCAAGAAATTGTCAAACTTTTCTATTTTGAGACTTTCTAAGCATAAAAAGTGATATAAGTCCCAGTTCACTTTCTTTAGTTTTCATTTTGCGTTGTGATCGTTCGTGGAAGTATTTGTGCTTACGATAATGACAGGGAAGTGGTCACTTTCATGTTGATCTTCGACTGATCGTCCAGTCGAAGTCTAGCAGGAGAGATAGGTGACATAAGGAAATGTCTAAAGAAATAAAGTTTTCATGGGATTATCATCTTTACATCCCCGAAGGATATTGTGACCATTAAAGTCACCAACTAGTATATAGGGAGAAGGAAGTTGTTTCAGTTAAGTATCTAAATTTTTGGTCTATAAATAAAAATTAGGAGGTATATAAACAGAACAAAAAGTAATCTCTTTATCCAGTGGAACAGAAACTGCAACAGCTTGAAGATTGGATAAACACAAGTTTAATTTTTCGTTGTGGACATGAAAAGTGAACTAAGATAGAGCTTCCACCAGACAGTCTCTGGCCATCTGTATGGATATAATTATACATACTGAAACCTTTGAAAGTGATGTTATCGTCCGATTTCAAAAAAATATCGTAGACAAAAGACAGAATGATGGGCCTAAAAGCGTTAATAGTAAAAGTATTTCATTGTAATTTGGCTTTAGTCCTCTACAATTATATTATATTATGCAACTTGAGACTGGAAACTATGGGGTCTTGATAGGTAATCTATCTCTGAAAGTGTTTGAAGAACATGGACATTCTTCTGACTCCATTTCTGAAACGGGACTGAATTTATTATGCAGCTTCCGATCCCTTTAGCTGCTGATCCGAATTTAACTGGATTCTCTGCTTAGGGGTTGGTCTTGGCTTAGGAGGAGGGGATAGTTTATCTGTAGTTTTGGCAGAAGCCAAATTCTTTTCAGGCCTTTCAGCCGATATATCTTTGGCTTTATCGGCCAAAGCTTCCCCGGCCGACTCGGCCAAAGGTGTCCCGGGCGACCTGGCCGAAGACTCACTGGCCGATTCGGCCAAAGTTTGTGATGTTTGAGTTGCAGATAATGATTGTGTAGCCTAGATGGTCTTTGATGTGCAATGTTTTGAGGTATGGATGATGTCGTTGTTTTCATTTTACCAATACAGCCCTTTCAATACCAAACCAAGTTAATATACCATTTTGACGCAAATGACCCTCATTGGTTGACGCATTGTTAAACCCAAACTCATCATCATCATTTTGTTTTACTGTCAGATTCAAATGTGGTAATTGATTCAGTCTGCGTTTCAGCATTCACGAATCTAACTGGTTGTTAGACCTGGCAATGCTGGAATAACTTTGTTCAATATTTACCGTTTGTTGTTCAACCATTTTCCTTGCTTCAACAAAGGAGAAGTCATTTGTGTAACTAATTCGTAGAATTTCACTTTCTTTGTTCCATATAGAACATTCCTTTGAATTTGCTTTATGACCTTGACCGTATTTGGCGCATTTTGTTGGGTTTTTGCAATGATCGACATCATGTGCAATTACCGCAGACTGGGTCTCTGCTACACCTTCATGATGTCCGTACTGTTGAAAGCATCGCAGAGGGTTTGGGACATAAGCAGTCACCTAACATCGAATGAATCTGATTTTGATTCTGTCTGGTCTCTTAAATGTGAACACTATAGTGTATGTCGGAAAAATACTGCCGTTTGTTTTTAGTCTGAATCTTCTGAGATGAATAACGTGCTCTTCTTTTAAATTTTAACAAATTTCATCGTCACTGACACCTTTCTATTCAGGGCAGGGAACAACACCTTCTGACTTATTTAGAGAAGCGTGTGCAGTGACCTTTACTTCAATGTCGAAGAACTCTGTGGTTTCAAACCGTTATCGGCCTGTGCATTTTTTGTTATTTCAATTAACAATTGTCGAGAATTATGAAATGATTTAACACTTTTGGGTTCACCCACAATTCCACAAAGAACTTTTTCTATTACAAGTGGTGAAAGAGATGTTATTCTTTTTCCTTCTGTCGATTCTATGAGAATAAAACGAGGAATAGTGGTTGGTTCTGAATCTTTATGTTGTTCTGTGTCTGATTCATCAGACTCTGAAAATAAAAATGATGTAGATGATGAAGAGTTTGGTTTACATCACGAAAACATGCCTATATAATGTTGACCCCCCTTAAACCCCACTTTTATATAGTAAAACTGGGGTTTTACAAGGGTATCCATTATTTTTCTTATTTCTGCTCAAAAACATAGATTGTGGGTACTCGTTAGAACTGCCTCATCGAAGCAGTTCTAACCGGTACCCACAATCTATGTTTTGAGCAGAAATATGAAAAATATCAGAATTTTTTTATCTGAAAATTTTCCTTTTTTGGTGGTAAAATTTTCAGTATATTTGAATAGGCTTGTTTTCGTAATGAGTTTTTTCTGACCCATGACTGCATGGTTTGTTTCATCTCCCAAGCTCTCCACCCTCCGTGGAGTCCTACAAGGGAACACTTTACTGGAGTGGATATCCTAATCTCACAAGTGTTAGAGATACAAAGGAGACATACTCGTACACAAAGAAAAATGCACGATTGACCCAATGAGCCGCCTTCTAGAAATAAAAGAAGTACCTCAATAACTGCATGAAGTCTAGTGGGCAAACGATTTTTTTTGTATCAGGGCAATACAAAAGAAAGAAAAGGTTTATGAAAGTAAGAATGCAAATGAACAAGGTTCTAGAGCTTAATTGCCATGACCGTCTGATTGACAATAGCTGGGCCAATATGGTCTCCCACCTAGTTGAACTCAAGGCCAAAGTGAAGGAGGTCCCGGGGTGCAAAGTTTATACCACTTATAGAGCTACATTGGCTTATATTTGCATATTTAGAATTAGATCTACTCTACATGATTACCTGATCCTACTTGCACGATTGGATCCCACCACATACCAGGAAGCTGAAATACAGTATGCCAATGTTTATCCTTCCACATTCGTGATACGCATTTCATTTACATTACTATCAAATAAAAGAGTACCATGTCATTCGATCAGTCAATATTTATGTTTGCAAAAGTTCTAGCTATACACTTTAATATTACGTACTACACGATATTATTGCTTGCCGTGGTTCTAGTTATGCATCTCTGCATTACGTACTATGATATTAATGCTTGCAGGGGTTTAGCTATTACGTACATGATATTATGCTTGCAGTGGTTTTAGCTATACACCTCAACATTACGTACTACATGATATTTTTTTTTGCAGTGATTCTAGCTTTACATCTCAGCATTACGTACTACATGATATTTTTGTTTACGTAATTCTAGCTATACACCTTAGCATTACTACATGATATTTTTGTTTGCAGTTATTCTAGCAATACACATCAGCAGTACGTACAACATGATACTTTTGTTTACAGTGATACTAGCTGTACATATACACATAATATTTGTTGCTTGCAGGGATCTAGCTATAAGCCTCAGCATTACATACTAAATAATATTTGTTTTTGCAGTGGTTCTAGCTACACAATTCTGCATTACGTCACATTGTTTCCAGCTATAAACCTCAACATTACTTACCACATGGTATTTTATGCTTCCAGTTAGTTGTTTTAGCTATACAGCTCAGCATTACGTACTACATGATATTTATGTTTGCTATGGTTCTATTTATACACCTCAACATTACGTACTATATGACATTTATGTTTGCAATGATTCTAGCCTTACACCTCAGAATTACGTACCATATAATATTTATGTTTGAAATGGTTCTATCTATACAACTCAGCATTTTCTATCTGTACACCTCAGCATTATGTACAAAAGGATATTCATGTTTGCAGTCGTTCTAGCCTTACACCTCAGAATTAGGCACTACTTAATATTTATACTTGCAGTGGTTCTGTCTATTCACCTCAACATTACATACTATATGATATTTATCCCACGGGGATATTGTGAACGCCTCCGTCCAATTGTCCGTCCATCATGCTATCTTTTCCTAAACCTCTGGGCGGAATTTAACTAAACATGCTTCATGACTTCCCCTCATGGTAATAGTGTGCAAGAGCAACATTATTTTTCAGTCCGTCCATCTGGCGTCTGTCCATCTGTCTGTCATGCTATCTCTTCCTAAACCAATGGACAAATTTAACCAAGCATACTACTTGACTTCCATTCATGGTAAGGGTGTGTGAGAACAATATTATTTTTCCATCCGACGTTCGTCCATCTGTCCATCACGCGTCCATCTGTCCATCACGCCATTTCCTCCCAAACCACTGGGCAGAATTTAACCAAACTTGCTAAATGCTTTTCTTTCATATTGCGAGAGCGAATCCATCTATCTATCCGTCGTTCATGCTATTAGCAACATTAGCACACAGAGTGGGAATTTGCGATGGCGCGCCATCGACTGCGCATTCTACTAATGTTTGCAATGGTTCTATCTATATACCTCAGCATTACATACTATATGGTATTTATGTTGCGGTGATTCTAGCAATACACGTCAGCATTGCATACTACATGATATTTGTAGTAGTTCTAGCTATACATCTCAGTATTGCATACATGCTATATATGTCTGTACTGTTTTAGCAACACACCTCCACATTACATACTGCATGATTATGGCAAGCCGTTTTACTATTTATTAAGCAAAATAGATATCTTATATATTATATCAGATATCTTATATAGGATATCTAATATAGGATATAAGATATCTGATATACTAATTCAGATATCTTATATCCTATATTAGATATCTTATATCCTATATAAGATATCTGATATAATATATGAGATATCTTATTTAATTCTGCATATAAGATATCTAATTTACCATATAAGATATCTTAATTGTTAAATAAGATATCTTATTTATTAATATAGATATCATATATACTAAATAAGATATCTGATATACTAAATGAGATATCTTATTTGATTGAATAAATGAGATATCTTCTTTAGTAAATAAGATATCTTATATCCTATATGAGATATTTTATATAGCATATCAGATATCTTATATAGCATATTAGATATCTTATATGTCAATTCAGATATCTTATATAGCATATTAGATATCTTAATTGACATATAAGACACCTATTTTATATAAGATATCTGATATAATATATCAGATATCTTATATATTAAATAAGATATCTGATATATTAAATCAGATATCTGATTACTAGTATAAATAGGAAAATGGCTTGCTGGCAAGCCGTTTTACTATTTATTATACATTATATCAGATACATAGGATATAAGATATCTAATATAGGATATAAGATATCTGAATTATTATATCAGATATCTTATATCCTATATATCATATAAGATATCTGATATATCATATTAGATATCTTATTTAATTCCACATATAAGATATCTTATTTACCATATATCTTACTTGTTAAATAAGATATCTAATATATTAATATAGATATCTGATATACTAAATAAGATATCTGATATACTAAATGAGATATATTATTTAATTGAATAAATGAGATATCTTCTTTAGTAAATAAGATATCTTATATCCTATATATGATATCTTATATAACATATCAGATATCTTATATAGCATATAAGATATCTTATATGCCAATTAAGATATCTTATATAGCATATCAGATATCTTATATAGCATATAAGATATCTTAATTGATATATAAGATATTTATATAAGATATCTGATATAATATATCAGATATCTTATATATTATATAAGATATCTGATATATTAAATCAGATATCTGATTTATAGAATAAATAGTAAAACGGCTTGCCATACATGATATTTATGTTCGTAGTGATTCTGGCTATACATCTTCACATTACGTATACATGATATTTATGTTTTACAGTGGTTCTAGCTATACATCTCCAACTCGTTGGAAGGAGGAACATCGGTCACCGGTATCAAGAAGAAGGTCTTTCCGAGATTTACCAGAACATTGGGAGCACTGGAAATATTGACATATTCTTATCATTAGCTCCAACAGAAGTACCTTTGTTCTTTGACATTTAACGCTCTCTGGGCTAATTTAGTGGACAACAAATCGACGATCTTTTATCTTATTTCCCAAGAAAATAAGGGCTGACATTTTATGCAAATTGTCTCCTATGGAAAATAAAAAAAAATATTTCAAAATATTGACTGCCGAAATTATTACCCAGCATGCTAAGCTTAGAACAGGCCAAGTAAATATTAACTGACTGGGTGCTAAACAGAAATTATGGAGCTATTAAACAGTTGATATGAGGAACCGACGATGTTTTACAACAAATGCAGCAAAAGGTAAATACTGAGAAAAGATGTTAAGCGGAATCATGTATGTGACAAAATAATCAGAACTGTGCATAAAGGCATGAAATTTGGCACAATATTAGATACAAAACAATTTTGCTTTTGGCCTGGGAGCCAGGCAGGAAAAGTCCATGTATAGTGGTCACCTTGATTTCAAAAGATAACCATTTGCTAATCATTTGTTTGTTACCCTGCCGCAAAGAACTGTTGATTTTTCTGCTTTATTCGGCAGTAAAACAAATTCCCGACATTATTGTACTTATCCATGCATCACTGAGTTTGGTAAAGTTTAAACCTTTTTTTTTTATTTTACTTCAATTACACAGAAAGCTCAGCGACGCGTTCTGGAAGATGTCGATGTTGACGTTTTGTGGTCATACATGGCAGAGGAAACCGGAGTACCCAGGGAAAACTACTGACCATGGATGGGCGGCCACTACCCTGTCACATGCCAGTGCCGGGAATCAAACCCAGGCCGCAGTGGTAACAAGCAGGAGACATACCTCTATCCAGGCCACTGAGTTATTAACTTTTTTGTAAAATTACAAGAATATGTAACCTGACTATTTATTGTCGCACCTGCTTTAGCATGGGCAACTTAGGCATGCAAGTTTCCGTCCGTCTGTCCATTCGTCCGTCCGTATTTCCGTCAACATTTACCCTGGGTGTCTTGTGAGGGCAACTTCTCCTACAGTTTTGTACCGATCATTTTGAAATTTTGCATATGTTTTCTACATGGTATGAGGATGTGCATATGGTTTGGGTATAATTGTTAGATTATTTTTTGTCACTTTTTTCGCATTGTGAACTTAGTCATTTTTTCCCCTCAATATATAGACAGTGGGTACCTCTTGTGAGCGCAACTCCTCTTACAGTTTTATACCGATTGTTTTGAAACTTTGCATGTGTTTTCTTCATGGTATGAGGATGTGCATGTGGTTTGGGTATAATTGTTAGAACATTTTTTGTCACTTTTTCCACATTGTGAACTTAGTCATTTTTCACCCTCAGTATATAGACAGTTGGTACCTCTTGTGAGCGCAACTCCTCTTACAGTTTTGTACCAGTCGTTTTGAAACTTTGCATATGTTTTCTTCATGGTATGAGGATGTGCATGTGATTTGGATATAATTGTTAGGTTATTTTTTGTCACTTTTTCCACATTGTGAACTTGGTCATTTTTCACCCTTTATATGTAAACAGTTGGTACCTCTTGTGAGGGCAACTCCTCTTACAGTTTTGTACGGATTATTATGAAACTTTGCATCCATTTTCTTCATGGTATGAGGATGTGCATATGGTTTGGATGTAATTGTTAAATTATTTTTTTTAACTTTTTTCCACATTGTGAACTTAGTCATTTTTCACCCTCAGTATATAAACAGTGGCTACCTCATGAGCACAACTCCTCATACAATTTTATACTAATCTTTTTGCAACTTTGCACAGGTTTTCTCCATAGTCTGAAGATGTGCATGTGCTTTTCATATAATCCTTGCCATATTTTTTGTCACTTTCTGACCTCAGATGTATAGACAGTGGGTACCTTGTGATTGCAACTTTTTATACAATTTTAAACCGGTCTTTTTGAAACTTTGCACATGTTTTCTCCTGTGTCTACAGAAGTACACGTGGTTTGGATATGATGTTTAAATTTATTTTTGTCACTTTTTCCACTTTAACTTTGTCATTTTCTGAACCTCAGATTGTATGAAAGTGTACAGACTTTGGGTACTTTTTGAGCCCAGTATCTCATGCATCATATGAGAAAATTCATATGCTTTCAATGAAATTCCTATATTCATATAATCCTTGTCTATAATTTTTGTCTATTTTCCAACTAAGCACTGCTAAAAATGATATAAATTCATTTAATAACCACGTCCTGTGACTTTTGCCCCAGCAGGTGCGACGCCGCCTTCCGCGGAATTCTGGTTTTACTTTCTATTTTACTTTGGATAATAATAAAGATGAACTAAAACTTATTATTCTTATTTGAAGAAAAAATGAATGTTTGTGTGTAGTTTCCTGATTGTTTCAAAGAAAAAATGCTTTTGTTTGTGTTTGCTAGAGCCAAAAGAAGAAGTACCTTTTATGAGACTCCAAAATTACATGTACCGGTGGTAGATACATCATAGGTAAACAAGGGTATCACTTATCAGCGAAATCAGCTTGATTTTGCGAAATGTGCTGAATAATTATTACTTATCATAGTAGACTAAAAATACCACTGGGCTGTTTGAACCCAGGCCGGCTTCGACTGCAACGCCTAGCCTTTCAGAGACAGATGTAACCACTGCACCACTACGCTTGTTAAAAACAAGTTTCATGGAACAGTATCATGCTTGATTTCTCTGAATGACCCGTCGGATAGGGTATATTTTTGGTGCGCTAGCACACATTATATACAAGGAACTCTCTGGATCCTAAGGATACTGAAGCTTGGAAATATTATCATAATTTAAGATTTAAACAAACTTCAACAAAGAATTCTGGCCCAGGATCATTACTGATGCAAGTACTTCAGGCTTCGATGGCAGTGCCTAGCCCTTCAGAGTCAGAAGACATGCACCACAAGGCTTGTTATAAACAAGTTTCATGGAAGAGTATTAGATTCCCATTTTCTAATCTGCAGTGTGTTCTTTGTTTCCAAAGACAATCTTTTTGACTTTTACATTGCTTGATTTCTCTGAATGACCCGTTGGACAGGGTATATTTTTGGTGCACTAGCACACTCATTATACACAAGGAACTCTCTGGATCCTAAGTATACTGAAGCTTGGATATATTATTATAATTTAAGATTTGAACAAACTTCAACAAAGAATTCTGGCCCAGGATCATTACTGATGCAAGTACTTCAGAAAAAAGTCTATAGGGAGAAATATGAAATACAACTGGGCTGAGTGAGGTTCAAACCCACGCCACCTACGACGGCAGCACCTAGCCCTTCAGAGTCAGGAGACATAGCCACTGCACCACTACGCTTGTTAAAAACAAGTTTCATGGAACAGTATTATGCTTGATTTCTCTGAATGACCCGTCGGATAGGGTATATTTTTGGTGCACTAGCGCACTCATTATATACAAAGAACTCTCTGGATCCACAGGATACTGAAGCTTGGAAATATTACCATAATTTAAGATTTAAACAAACTTCAACAAAGAATTCTGGCCCAGGATCATTACTGATGCAAGTACTTCAGAAAAAAGTCTATAGGGAGAAATATGAAATACAACTGGCTGAGTGAGGTTCAAACCCACGGTGGCTACGACAGCAGTGCCTAGCCCTTCAGAGTCAGGAGACATAACCACTGCACCACTACGCTTGTTAAAAACAAGTTTCATGGAACAGTATTATGCTTGATTTCTCTGAATGACCCGTCGGATAGGGTATATTTTTGGTGCGCTAGCGCACTCATTATATACAAGGAACTCTCTGGATCCACAGGATACTGGAGCTTGAAAATATTATCATATTTTAAGATTTAAACAAACTTCAACAAAGAATTCTGGCCCAGGATAATTACTGATGCAAGTACTCAGAGAAAAGTCTATAGGGAAAAATATGAAATACAGCTGGGCTGAGTGAGATTTAAACCCATGCCGTCTATGACGGCAGTGCCTATATATATGTTGAGAGTTAATCATTAACAGTGCAAATGATTTGTTTACCTTAGACCTTTCGGCTTTTGCCTTCTTCAGAGGTTTTCTATTAAAAAAAAAAAAAAAAAAGGAAATAAAAAAAAAAAAAAATGTAAAATTTACAAATAATTGTTACAAAAGTTGAAATAGTTGGAAAACAGATTATGGCCTTTTTGGGCCCATGCTATCTAGCCCGCTGCCACTTGATAACTGATCGTGTTTTGATATATGTGAAATGTAAACATTACGCGTAAACACAACGTGCAAAAAGTAAAAAGCTTATCTTTCCTGTCAACACCACTGTGCCCATATATGCAATGTATACAATGCACATAAACCTTACACCGAAAGGGATATACGCCAAACTGAGTGTTTCTCACAAAGACTTAAGGCAAATGGGCCCAACTTAAGCTGTGATTCCGGAAAATCACATGAACAAAACGTTCCACATAAGCTGTCACATGCCTTGGCTAAGGAACGATGATTCCCTGAACTGGTCGCCCTTGTTGGTACCATATGGTCGTAGAGTGTTCAGATGTCAGATCCAATAGCTCTCTCTCGAGCTTTCCTGGTTCAATCAACCTACTCCGGGTTATGATCTAAGCAACAAAGTGCAGCATGGTTGAGAGAATCATGTTCTGGTGAACAGAAGTGTTCTGCGACAGGAGACCTCTCGAACAGCTTGTGTTTCCAATCATCCCAATGGCCATCCATTGGTTCACATGACCACCGGTTTAACCAACATATTGTTTTCCACACTTGGTGCATGTTATAAGGTACATAACATTGGTCATCTTACAACTAGTGTTGCACCTAAGTTTGATGTTGCACCAGACGCTGACTTCCCGATCTGTGTGGGGGTTATCATTTTGCAGGTTTTGCATCTTGCTTAATCACACGATCGTGTCTCCATAGAGAGAGAGAGAGAAATGAAGCATCATACTGTTCCATGAAACTTGTTTTTTAACTTGTTTAACAAGTGTAGTGGTGCAGTGGTTATGTCTCCTAACTCCACAGGGCTAGGCGCTGCCGTCAAAGCCGGCGTGGGTTCGAACCTCACTCTGCCCAGTGGTATTTCATATTTCTCTCTATACACTTTTTTTCTGAAGTACTTGCATCAGTAATGATCCTTGACCAGAATTCTTTGTTGAAGTTTGTTTAAATCTTAAATTAAATTAATATTTCCAAGCTTCAGTATCCTTAGGATCCAGAGAGTTCCTTGTATATAATGTGTGCGCTAGCACACCAAAAATATACCATATCCGATGGGTCAGTCAGGGAAATCAAGCATAATACTGTTCCATGAAACTTGTTTTTTAAGAAGCGTAGTGGTGCAGTGGTTATGTCTCCTGACTCTGATGGGCTAGGCGCTGCTGTCGAAGCCGGCATGGATTGGAACCTGACACAGCCTAGCGGTATTTCATATTTCTTTCTATACACTTTTTTTCTGAAGTACTTGCATCAGTAATGATCCTGGGCTGGAATTCTTTGCTGAAGTTTGTTTAAATCTTAAATTATGATATTTCCAAGCTTCAGTATCCTTAGGATCCAGAAAGTTCCTTGTATATAATGTGTGCACCAGCAAACCAAAAATATACCCTATCTGACGGGTCTTTCAGAGAAGTAAAGCATAATACTGTTCCATGAAACTCGTTTTAAACAAGCATAGTTTGTTTGTTTGTGTTGAGGTTTTACGGCCCAGTCAACCCAATGGGGTCATGTTGAGCGCGGTCAGTTTACCTAACCACACGTTTACTGGGCAGGTTTAGTCCTCTAAGCGGTTAACCAGTATTGTACACATTCTTTCGCCAGAAACTGACAACTGCCCTTCTTGAATCAGCGAAAGGGAGAGAATGACCGCAGAAAATATTTCATGATCAATCTCCACGAAAGAATGTTGCCGAGACCTCAGCGGGGGTCGAACCCGTGACCTCCTGGTCTCCAGTCGGACACGCATCCAACTGCGCCACTGAGGCCGGCTCAAACAAGCATAGTGGTGCAGCGGTTATGTCTCCTGATGCTGAAGGGCTAGGCGCTGCCGTCAAAGCCGGCCTGGGTTCAAACCTCACTCAGCCCAGTGGTATTTAGTATTTCTCTCTATACACTTTTTCTGAAATACTTGCATCAGTAATGAGCCTTGGCTGGAACTATTTGTTGAAGTTTGTTTAAAAGAGCCTTTATTATTTATTCTCTCATTGGAGCCCCATGAACCTCTTGTTTTATCTCTTATCTGGAGCCCAAAAGAAAATTGTTTATCTCTCTTATGTGGAGCCTTAGGAATGCAAAGAAAACTTTTTTTATCTCTCTCTGGAGCACTTAGAACCTCTATTGTGAACTTATATTGGTTCATCTCTCTTATGAGGAGCTTTAAGGAGCTCTTTTGTTCAATCTCTTTTCTAGAGCCCTAAGAATCTTTATTGTGTTATCACTCTTATCTGGAGCTCTAAGCACCTTTGTTGTTTTATCCCTCTAATTTGGAGCCCCAAGAACCACTATTTTTGTTTATTCCCTCTTATCTGGAGCCCAAATAACTTCTATTGGGTTTAGATCTTATCTGGAGTCAAAACAAAATTGTTTTATCTCTTATTATCTGGAGCTCAAAGAATTATTTCCCTCTTATCTTGAACCCTAAGAAACTTATTATCTCTTAACTGGAACCAGCCCTTAGAGCCTTTAATTGTTTTATCTCTTATCTGGAGCCTTAAGAACCTTTATTGTTTAATGTCTCTTATCTGGAGCCCTAAGAGCCTTTCATGTTTAATCTATCTTATCGGGAACCCTAAGAACCTTTACTGTCTTATTTCTTTTATCAGGACCCCTTAAGAATCATTGTTAAATACCCTAATTTGGAAAACTTCTGTTTTTGTAGTCTCTTATTTCAAGCCCAAAGGACCTCTATTTTATCTCCTATCAGGAGCCCTTAGAATCTTTATTGTTTTTCATCTTTGCTTGAGTCCTAAGAAACTTTTATTGTTTGATGACTCTTATCCAGGACCCTACAAAGCTTTACTGTTTACTCTCTCTTATCTGGAGCCCAGAGAAGCTCTAATGTATTGGCTTTTATCTGGAGCATTGATTGTGATGGGTTTAGGGACAAATCAACCCTTGTGGATCATTTTGTGTCATCTCCCAGAGCAAAGGATAAAAGTGATAGAATAAATAGTAGAGGAGGTGAAAGAGAGGGACAGGGAAGAAAGAGGAACAGGAATGAAACTGAAAAACAGAAGAAATAAAAACATCCCCCCCCCCCCCTCTACCCTTACCTGCTACAAGGATAGCAGGCCTTGCCTAACTGTAAGCCAATATCAGTTGGAAGCCCCGGTAACATAAGATACATGACACCTTCGCCACACCCGACCAAGTTACCCAGCTTATCTGGAGCACAAAGGAAATTGTTTTATCTCTCTTAACTTGAGCCGTAAGATTCTCTATTGTTATGGCTTATTTTTCCTATCTTTGATAATGTGCCTTGGCAGATTACCCGTAGCTTGTAGATATATATTCCTTACAACTGCTTCAGGGAGTCGATTCTTTGGCTCAGTGGTTAGAGTATTGGATTTTTATATGGGCAGACTAGGTTCAAATCCCTCGATAAGAGGGAAATTTATTTGGCTCAGCTTCACTCCTTTGTATATGACTTACGTCGTCAGATGGGGATTCATCCGGAATTGGACTTTACTTTGCCAAAAATAGCTTCATGTCATCATAAATGATGACTTTCTTGAAGGGGGGGGGGGGGGGGGATGTTATGGGGGCGAGGGGGGTGAGTGGGGGGGGCAGGGTGTATATATTCAGTCTCTGACAACTGCATCAGGGAGTTTGACTCTTTGGCTCAGTAGTTAGAACATTGGATTTTTAATCTGGTCAGAACGGGTTCGAATCCCTCGATAGGCGGGAAATTTATTCAGTTATGCTTCATTCCTTTGTTATGATTTTTATGTCATAAGAATTGCTTTACCTCTCTTATCTGGTGCCATGAGAACCTTTACTTTTTTATTCCTCTTGTTTGTACAGTAGAACCTTGATAATTCAAACTCCAATAATTCAAAATTCTCAATAATTCAAAATCATTTTGAAGTCCAGACTTAAATATATGTCTGCATTTTAACCCTCAATTATTCAAAGTCTCAATAATTCAAACAATATTGTTTGGTCCCTTGGACTGAATTATCAAGGTTCCACTGTATCTGCCTGCCATTAATTATCATAATATTCTGTTATAGCGATTTTCACAAATTCATCACAGACAGATGGACATGCCTTGGCAAGGCTGTTTATAAAGAAATCTGGCATTTGACAATTTCATTTGTTAGATCTTGTCAATATATATTTGCATGCCAAAAATTATCAGACTATTCCAAGTGGTTTAAAATCTAAGAATCTTCAATGTTAATCTCTTATCTGGAGCCCTTAAACTTTTGTTGTTTTATCAGGTGTACACATTTTATTATATCAGGATTTCATTGGGTTTGGGCTTGTCATATTAATATGTATTTGTAGGCTATAAATTATCAATATATTCCAAGCGGTTTAAAAGTTCTAGCAATTTTCAAAATTGATTATGGCCGGACGGACACGCCTTGGGTTAAGGCTATTATTTATTAACTACAGAAATCTAGCATTTGACAATTTCATTGGTTTGAGCGTATCATTATGTATGCCAAAAATTATCAGAAAATTCCAAGTGGTTTAAAACCTAAGTACCTTTAATGATTTTAATCTCTTTTCTGGAGCCCTTAAACCTTTATTTTTTATGACATATACTCATTTATTATAACTTGATGAATGTTTACTGTCGTGTCAAAGGTTGGATGAGTTCATCCAAAATCCATTTTTAGGTAAGCAAAACTAAAAATAGCATCTTGGCCATTTTTGGGCTTATCCGTTTCACTGTTATTGCCACGAGAATAGCAACACAATACCCTGTAATAGCAGACGGCATAGGGGTATGCTGTCATGAATAGAGTACAGTTTTATTGTCGTTGTGCAATCTCTCTGTTTTTGTTGTTTTTAGGAGGGTTTTTTTTGTTGCTTTTTTTTTTTATATTTTACTTTGGAATTTTTATATCAGTTGTGGCTTAAAAATTATTTATTTTTTTAATGTTTTTTATTCATACCCAATTTAAAAAAAACAACAACAAAAAACAACAGCTAAATGGGCGTAATTGCATCTGCTGTTCATACACCATTAGACAGGATCCAGGCTAATTGGCACTTACTGTATTTACCCTAAGTCTGAGCAAACAATGTGGACCCAGAGCAGAACGCAGAGTGACTAGAGTCATTACTGAATGTCTCTCATCTGGCAGTTTAGATAAATAAACTGGTAGTTGAATGACCTTGTTAAACTTTTTAGGCAATTATGGTAAGGTGTCAGAATATTTAGGGTAAACATGGTATGTTTTCTCTCTTCTTTCTTTTATTTTTTGGCAATAAACAAGAAGATATTACATTGTTATCTCAACACTTTATCATCATTCAGTCTGATGAGGACATTTGACTGCTTACAAAATTAATGGATACTATAGAATATATGAATGGACAAAATTAATCCAGAAAAGATCCAGATGAGACTGTACATATGCACAGGTTGATCTTGACCTTCATTATTCAAATGCAATAAGAGCTCATCATTACACGTGTTAAAGACTGTTTTTTTCTGTATTAACGTTTAGCATGTTTGGTAAATAATTCAGCAGAAAACATTTAGAAATATTTTCCTTATTTTTTCCCCAAAAATAGAATTCAACATTTCATGCAAACTGTCTCCTTGATTGAATCCTATTTTGTGGGGGAAAAAAATAAGAAAAAAGCACATCAATTTGTCGACTGGTGAATCTGCCCAAAGCGTGGTTAGTATTAAAACAGCATAAGAATTTTCACATTGCGGTGATTTAGATGAAAAAAGAAAGGAAAAATAATAATAATAAAAAAAAAACACACACACAGAGATAAAATATTATTATGAGTAAAAAAAAAAAAAAAAAAAGACTGTTAGAGGGATTGAATCTCCGACCGTCGATTTAGTTTTTTACTTTATGGAAAACGAACTTACCATTTGAGCTATGATCCAATATATGTGCAAGAAACCGCTATCAATGTATAACTTAATTACTCAATCAAACGGAGTCGGTGAACCGGAAAGTATCAAATGGTAGTATTATTTATACCCGTAACAACCTTGACCCTGGATTATTTCAATATTAAAAGTGCATTGACACAACAGTAAACATTCATTGAGTTGCATTTGTCAATTTCATTGGTTAGGTCTTGTCAACACCTATCTGCATGCCATAAACAAGAGGGCCCAGAGGGCCTTAATTTGCTCACCTGAGTGCCATTGTCTCTAGTATATTCTAAAAGACTATGATTTCTCATCATAGGACTATGTATGTTTAAAATTTGTTCAAAAGAATGTTTTCGGATGACAGCCTGGGGCCGGGGGGTGCTGGACAGAAGCATGATTGCATGGTGCCTTATTCACGGGTGGTAAACCTAGGAACTACCTCGAAATTGTGTTAACGTAATTTCGTTCCCACGCCACATCCTGGACATAGCGGGGTAGTGCCAACGTCATAAAATAGACCAACAAAGGTTGGTGTAATTTTTATTTTTATTTTACCACGACGAACAAATTATGGGGAAATCAGGCAATGTGGTTCCATGTAAATATGTCTCAGCTTCCTCTTTGGCCCCAAATTTTATCGAAAAAGTTATTTGCTTTTTTCGAATCTTTCTACCTGCACTGAGCATCGGACCACTTGTCCCCGAGTATTTTGTCAGTGCAAAGAATTAAGCCTGTCTCCGTCGATTTGAGCTGACATTTGAAAGCATTCGCCGATGAAAATTATAAAAAGGCCCTTCCTATAAAACATTTCTATATCGAAAAAAAAAATCAAGTGTTAACTCATAAAAGAGTCAGGCCCCGTTTTTCAGGCGTGGTAGTTCCAAGATCACCGAGATAGTAACCATGGTATAGGGGTAGTTCCAATGATTTAGCAGTAGTTCCCATGACGTAATATTCTTTTTCAGATATTCTATACTAGGGGCCAAATAAATAATATTTTATCGCATATTTGTATTTGTATTAATTTAATTCAAAATAAGGAGGCTCACACTGGAGAAAAGTTGTGTGTCCAAGTTCGCATCTCTTTTTAGAGCTCGGGACTAGTTTTTCCCCCAGTCACAGCCCCTGGGGAAGAATTATCAATTTATCAGATCACCAGTAAAGTATTCTGATTCTGATTTGAGCTGCTTATATCCGACATTTTCTTACAGTCGTCTCGTGACGTACGAGTAATGGACGGTAAACCACGTGCCTAGTGAAACAAAATATATTTAAATGTTATGTTTCTTCTTTTACAGATGGATCCAGGACCAAGGAAAACGCACAAGTGCGACACGTGTCTTTTCCTTGTGATATTATTGGCAGGGTTTGGACTCTGATTGCATCAGTTCCTGATCCTTGCTCTTTTCAATTTTTACTCTGATATTGTTCTGGCTACTCATTTAATATTATAATTGCTCTGATGTTACTTTTTTTTCAGGCATACTGGCACTCTTTCGTGCTTTGTATTGGTCACATTGCTTTCCATTTACCTTTGCAGCCTGCTTAGAGCAATGTAAGATCAAACAAAAGGGAAAGATCTTTCGCACAGTTAAACCCCAGTGGTTTGTGTTGTTGAGCAGAAAGAGCTGGTATTTTTTTTTTTTGTGATTAGTTCTGGTGGTTATTTTGTCTTTTTTTTTCTTTTCCCCTGGGCGGCATTAATCTTTGATTGTTTTCCCTGAATTCACTGTTATAGTTTTTAAGGTATTTTAGGACAAATCTTGTCCGCCTTTTTCAAAACCACAATGCTAAAGATCACTAAATTCACAGCCTACAACATTACTTTGTCGAACTTACCAGGCATTGATTATGTAAATGCGTATTGTATCAGATAACAATTATGTCCTATATTTAAATTGAAGCCATATTTGGAATACTTCACCGTATTAAAGGCATATCAGTTAAAATTGAAGAAATGTCTGTCCCAGAGTATTGGCGTATCTGAAAAAGAATATTATGTCGTGGGAACTACTGCTAAATCATTGGAACTATCCCGATACCTCGGTGATCTTGGAACTACCACGCCTGAAAAACGGGGCCTGACTCTTTAATGAGTTAACACTTGATTTTTTTTCGATGTAGGAACGTTTAGGAAGGGCCTTTTTATCATTTTCATCGGCGAATGCTTTCAAATGTCAGCTCAAATCGACGGAGACAGGCTAAATTCTTTGCACTGACAAAATACTCGGGGGACAAGTGGTCCGATGCTCAGTGCGGGTAGAAAGATTTGAAAAAAGCAAATGACTTTTCCGATAAAATTTGGATCCATAGAGGAAGCTAAGACATATTTACATGGAACCACATTGCCCGATTTCCCCATAATTCGTTCGTCGTGGTAAAATAAAATAAAAATAAAAATGACACCAACCTTTGTTGGTCTATTTTATGACGTTGGCACTACCCTGTTATCTCCTGGATGTGGCGTGGGAACGAAATTACGTTAACACAATTTCGTGGTAGTTCCTAGGTTTACCACCCTTGTTATTGTTGAACAGGCATGTGAACTAGATGAAGCTATGTAACCAAATATCAAAGGCCAGTGTTATATTATGCACTGATATATAATGCAGTGATAATAACTAATTGTTAATGAAGAACGACAATGTGTTCAAACTATTATTTAATAAGGTGACTGTCTCTAGCATACAACATACATAATCATAGCTACAAGAGAAGTAAAGTATTTTAGAGGCTGACAGTATTTATATTCAGTGAGGTACATCAGTGGGGTTTATCAACAGCTTACATAGAGGATTGACTAATAATGTAACATCTCCCTTCTTTAAAAACAACAAAGGTTCAAATTTATTTAAACACCTTAAAATAAAATCCTGTATATCAAACATTTAGTCGTTAGATAGCACAAGAAAGTTCAGCCAGTTCAGTGACACACAGATATTTGCAAGGCAGCCAGATTTTTTTTTTTTTTTTTTTTAGGAGAGCCAGAGTATCTGAATAACTTTAATTAGAAATAATTGGTAAACTCATGTTACAATTATTCTAACAGTTTTCACACACACTAATCTGACAAGTTGTTGATAAAGTTGAGTTGATTTTCAGCAACATGAGATTAAAAAAATTCCAGGGCAAGAAGAACTGTTTATTTTTCCATTAAAATGTCATGATTTATACCTCGCATGTGTTTTTAACATTATTCTGTGTCATAGTTCACATAGATTCAATTATTTTTGGTTTCACTGTACGACCAAAGCGCGTAATATATGGCGTCATGTCATTCTTCCCTGGTGGTATAACTAGATCAGCATTATTATTCTGTGTGAAACTGCTTGTTTTACAAATTTGAGGCTCCTGAAGGGATTTTCCTTTTTCTGCATTTCAAATGAGGGCTGATAAGAAAGTGAATGATCAGGTGTACATTCAGAATTTGCTTGATAATTTGGAATTGTTTCCTTCGATTTCAAGAGATGACGCCTATTGCGTCGATAAACAGCACCGTCTGGTGTTTTAACAGAATATGATCTGTCATTGTGTTTTTCCATTACGACAACTGGTTTCCAAGTTTTGTCATGTTGTTGAATTCTTGCCGTGTCCCCTATACTGAGTGAAGTCTGTGTTTTTGAACCTTAATCATAATATTTCTTTTGCTGTTGTTTAGCACAGTGAATGTTTTCTTTGATTTGTTCAGTAGGGGGTGTTTTGGGTAATAGCTGATCAAGGGTGACTGGCAATACAGATCTTAACTTTCTCCCCATGAGTAATTCACTGGGAGAAAATCCAAGTTTTGTGGGAGTTGTGCGGTACTCTAGTATGCCCAAATATGGATCTTTTCCGGCCGATTTCGCCTTAGCGAATATTCTCTTGCAAATGCCTACCATTTTTTCGACCATCCCATTGGACTGACTGTGTTTTGGGGACATTTTAATCAGAGAAAAGGCCCAATCTTTGGCAAACTCTGTGAACTCTTCAGAGCAAAATTGGGGTGCATTGTCAGATAAAAAGTTCATAGGAATGCCATTTTTGGCGAAGGTGGTTTTTAACTTGGCAATGATAGTACTTGTTTTCATGCTGGGAAGTTTCTGTACTTCAAAATATTTACTGTAGTAGTCTACAGTGATGAGGAAATTTTTGTCATCCCAAGTAAATATGTCTGAGGCAATGTTCTGCCATGGGTAATCTGGGACCCTGTGGGGTATAAGAGGTTCTTTGGGATTCGAGCTTCTGCGTTCAAGACAGATAGGGCAGCTTAATACCATCTCGGTAATTTCGGACGAAATTTTTGGCCAAAACATCACGTCTCGTGCTGTGCGGAGAGTTTTTTCGCAGCCAAAATGTCCTTGGTGTAATATTTCGAGAATCTTTGGTCTTAAAGCACTCGGAATTACGATTTTCTGGCCCTTCAACATCAAGCCGTCGACAACTGTCAATTCATCGCGAAAATTCCAGTAATCTAGTACCTGTTCAGGACAAAGATATCTCTCTTCAGGCCAGCCTTTTAGGATAACCTGTTTTAGCTGATCCATTTGTGGATCCTGCTCAGTGTGTGCCTTAATCTCTTTCATTTTACGATCACTGATTGGTAGACTCGACACCACTGTGTGGACATGTAAATCCATACCCTCGGAAAGTTCTGGGTATGTGTCTGACACATATCTTCGAGATAGTGTGTCAGCGACGGGTATTTTCTTTCTGCTCACGTATTGAACGTCAATGTCATACCGCTGTAATTGTAAAAGCATGCGTTGTAGTCTCGGTGGGGCTGCATGAAGCGGCTTTTTCATGATAGAAACGATGGGTAAATGATCGGTTTCTGCGTGCACTTTGCGACCGTATATGTACTGTTCGAAACGCTTACATCCGAATAAACATGCGTATAGTTCTTTCTCTATCTGTGCATATAGGGTTTCTGTGGGTGTAAGGGACTTGGAAGCATATGCGATGGGCTTACCATCCTGCATAATGGTGGCACCGAGGCCTGCCTTCGACGCGTCACACTGTAAAGTTAGTGGCTTCTTCGGGTCATAATATGCCAGTACAGGGCCTGTGGTCTGAGTTATAACGTCCTTAACCTTCTGAAAGGCATCAGCCTGGGGCTTATCCCATGCAAATTCCACATCTTTCGCTAAAAGCCTGCGAAGTGGACTCGTAAGTTCTGCCAAGTTTGGACAAAATTTTGAAAGATAGTTTATCATTCCCAAAAACGTTTCCAGTTCTGATCTGTTGGTGGGTGGGTCCATATTTCTTACAGCGGAAACCTTATTTGGCGAAGCTTTGACCCCTTGGGCTGTCAAAATATGACCAAAGTACTCAACTTGTTGGACCCCGACTACCAGTTTGTCCTCATTGAATCTGATACCCTTTTCTAACGAACGTTTAATTACGTTGCAAAGGTTCTGATCGTGTTTTTCACGCGTTCTCCCATATACAAGGATGTCATCAACGATAGCGACGACCCCTGGGAGGCCTTCTAGGCACTCATCAATTTTCCTTTGGAACTCATCCTGGCTTGACTTCAAGCCAAACGCGAGTCTGAGGTAACGGTACCTTCCGAACGGCGTATTGAATGTACATGTAGTGAGGAATGACGACTGATTTGACAATTTTATAGCCCAATATCCTGATCTAGCATCCAGTTTCGTGAAGTACTTCGCACCTGAGAGGCGAGGTAAGATGTCTTCGAGTGTCCTCATGGGGTAATGCGGACGCAGAATAGCTTTGTTTAGATGCTGTGGGTCTAGGCACACTCGGAGTTTGCCTGTATGTTTACTTTCAACAGCGACCATAGAATTCACCCATTCGGTTGGCTCGGTTACCTTGGCGATAATGTTTAGTTTCAACATGCGATCTAGTTCCTGTTTTACTTTATCTCTTAAGGCCACAGGTATCCGTCTTGGCGGATTTACTACAGGAGAAATGGATGGGTCAAGATGAATTGTACATTCACCTGGAAATAAACCTATACCTTGAAATGCTTTGGCGTACTGTGTCAAAACAGTAGCTTTCGTGAGATGCTTGGTTTCCAGGAGTTGAGATGCTTGTGTCTCACAGGATAACACTAATTTGATCAATTCAAGATCAATACTTGACCTTAGACCAAGTATGGGAGAGGAACACGTCTCTACAATGTAGAAACTAAGGTCTTTTTTTCTGTCTGTACGTTTACAGGTTAATGTGACGCAACCTAATGTGTTGAGTGTGTTACCACCATAGGCGGTCAATTTGGTTGAAGGTTTTTGAAGTGTGTGATGTAGATTTAGCTTTGTGTAAGTTTGATATGGCAAAATGTTAACTTGAGAACCAGTGTCTATTTTGAAATTTATAGGTAAAGAACTTGGTCCTACCTCAATTTCCACAAATGCCTGATCATTCACTAATTTATTGCTCTCCACACTATCCACAAAGAAATCATCCGAATCACTATTTTGCACTTGTGAATCATAATTCCTCTCAGAAACCTCATGAACAGACTTTTTAGATCTACACACGATTTCGAAATGATTCCATTTATGACAGAAATTGCACTGTTTGCCCTTAGCTTTACATGTTTCTGTCTTTGTGTGTTTATAGCCACAATTGCCACACTTGTCACTTGCATATTTCTGTTGCCCTGGTTTGTCCATGCCTCGAGCGCCTCTGTTCCTCTGTGTTCGACCCGATTTCCCCTGTGGTTTAGGATTCGTATGTGTGCCCTTTATCGGTGACGTCTTCTGGGTGGCGTTACTAATGTAATGTACCTCTGTAGGAGCGGCCATGGTCTTCAATTGCTCCTGTGCATATTCGTAGCTCTGAGCTATCTGAATAGCTTTGTCCAGCGTGAGTTTGTCCCCTTCGTTTATTAGCTTTTCTCGTATTTTGACTGACGTCACGCCAAACACGATTCTGTCCCTGACCATGTCATTTTCATAATCTCCGAAGGCGCAGTCCTTGGCTAGAAGTTTCAACTTTGTAATGAACTGTTCAATGGAATGTGTCCCTTGTACTTCATTATTGAATTTGTAACGTGTGAATACTGGGTTTAGTTTGGGTCTCACATATGCTGCAAATTTGTCATAATGCGGTTTCAGCTTCTTTTTATCTTCATCGTCCAACACCCAAGTATTATAAATGTCACGACCCTTTTCCCCTACCCACAGGAGAAGATAAGTGCATTTCACCTCTTCCGTTTTTGCCTTAAGTGGTCCATTGAACACTAATTCTACGTGTTGTTGGAATTTTTTCAAAGCCTCGGGGAGGTTGGATGACTCCCAGTCCATGCGCGGCTGTGGAATACCTGATAAGTCCATTTTCACAAGTTTAAATCCAAGTTTTAAAGCTTAATTAAAGAACAGTTTTTGTTATGTCAATTGAGTAAAATCCGTTTAGTCTGACACCATGTTATATTATGCACTGATATATAATGCAGTGATAATAACTAATTGTTAATGAAGAACGACAATGTGTTCAAACTATTATTTAATAAGGTGACTGTCTCTAGCATACAACATACATAATCATAGCTACAAGAGAAGTAAAGTATTTTAGAGGCTGACAGTATTTATATTCAGTGAGGTACATCAGTGGGGTTTATCAACAGCTTACATAGAGGATTGACTAATAATGTAACAGCCAGGGCCTTCTGGTTTCAGACAGGTCGGGTATGAAAGCCACGGCCGAGCTGCCGAGCCGAGCCGAAAAAGCCGAGCCTGCTATAGTGTTTTCTTGTATTTGTTCAAACGAGTTCAAGATACTTATTTCTTTTAATCTTATGTTACCATATATGTAAAATGCTGTATTCACAATTAAAATTTGTACAATCGTTTGCTTATTTATGACTTAATATCCAATTTTCCATTCAAAAGGGGTATGAAAGCCACGGCCGCGAAAGGGATATATTTTGGGTCGGGTATAAAAGCCAAGTCCGATCCGATCCGCCGATCATTTTTCTGCCGATCATAAATTTTATTTTTGTCATTATATCTAAACTATGATTCAAATGTCCAGTATATCAGTTTTATATTATCATACATTGCTTAATTAATATTCGACAAAAGATATTTCTTTTTGTCAGTGCTTTTTGATTTGATTTTTAAGCAGTTTTCGGCAGAAAAATGATCGGCGGATCGGATCGGACTTGGCTTTTATACCCGACCTATATTTTGGCCATTTTGTAAATAAATGGCGATATTTTATGAGCAGAGCATTTGACAGAGGCTGCAAAAAGGTATTTAAAATTATTTTGTATCATTATAATATGCAGAAACTGTTTATATTTCTCATTAGTCTTTTTTTTTTCATCCAAATAACGAGGCTCGGCAGGATCTCAATATAGAACACAGAAAACGAAATGAAAATAACCGAAACGGAAAGCAAAAGCATTGTAAGGGCCTAAACTTAACAATTACATCTAATACCAGTATAATGACCAGTATTAGTGGGAAAAGCTATCAAATTAGTTATATATGTGGAGTCTTAAATGACTGTTTTGTTAGCTTACCTGAGCCTTTAGGCCCTTTCAGCCATTTCGGTTATTTTCGTTTAGTTTATATCTATTCTATTTTTAGAATCTGCCGATCCTCGTTATTTGGGTGAAAAAGAAGAATAGTGAGAACAGTTTCTGCATATTATAATGATTCAAAGTAATTTAGAAATATCTTTTTGCAATCTCTGTCAAATGCTCAGATTATCAAAAATCACAATTTGTTCACAAACTGGCCAAAACATATCCCTTTCGCGGCCGTGGCTTTCATACCCCTTTTGAATGGAAAATTGGATATAAAGTCATAAATAAGCAAATGACTGTACAAATTTTAATTGTGAATACAGCATTTTACATATATGGTAATATAAGATTAAAAGAAATAAGTATCTTGAACTCGTTTGAACAAGTACAAGAAAACATTATAGCAGGCTCGGCTTTTTCGGCTCGGCTCGGCAGCTCGGCCGTGGCTTTCATTTTTTTTTTTTTTTTTTTTTGATTTGGGTTTTACGGCCCTTTCAAGAATATTTCACTTATATCGAGCCGATCGTTCATCGAAGGTGGGCGAAAACCTGTGGCTTTCATACCCGACCTTTCAGACAATAAGATTTTTAAAGGTTTTCCCTATATAAGTATATATAAAACAAGATGGCGGTCATGGCGGCCATCTTGGATTTCCAATAGGGATGATTTTAGCTATTTGTGATCTCAAGTCACTCGATGCTTCCTACCAAATTTAAAGTCATTAAGCCTTTTGAGAAGAAGCAAAAAATAGATTTTCAAGTTGGCCGCCATGGCAGACATCTTGGATTTCTGATCAGAAAGATTTTAGCTATTTTTGACCTATAAGTCAACCCGATGCTTCCTACCAAGTTTCTAGTCAATTGGCTTTTTCAGTTTAGGAGAAGCGAAAAATAGATTTTCAAGATGGCCACCAAGGCAGCCATCTTGGATTTCCGATCAGGACAATTTTAGCTATTTTTGATCTACAAATCATCACAATGCTTCCTACCAAGTTTCAAGTCAGAAAAAATAGATTTTCAAGATGGCTGCCATGGCGGCCATCTTGGATTTCCGACAGGGATGATTTAGCTATTTTTGATCTGTAAGTCATCCCAATGCTTCCTACCAAGTTTGGAGTCAATTGGCTTTTGGACTTAAGAGAAGAAGCGAAAAATAGATTTTCAAGATGGCCGCCATGGATTTCCCATCGGCACGATTTTAGCTGTTTTTGATTTACAAGTCACCCGATGCTTCCTATCTAGTTTTAAGTCAATAAGCCTTTTGGTTCAGGAGAAGAAGCGAAAAATAGATTTTCAAGATGGCTGCCATGGTGGCCATCTTGGATTTGCAATCGGCACAATTTTAGCTATTTTTGATCTATAAGTTACCCTAATGCTTCCTACCAAGTTTGGAGTCAATTGGCTTTTGGGTTTAGGAGAAGAAGAGAAAAATAGATTTTCAAGATGGCTGCCATGGCGGCCATCTTGAATTTCCGATCGGCATGATTTTAGCTATTTTTGATCTACAAGTCACCCCGATGCTTCCTACCAAGTTTGGAGTCAACTGGCCTTTCGGTTCAGGAGAAGAAGCGAAAAATACATTTTCAAGATGGCGGCCATCTTGGATTTCCGACTGGAACGATATTAGTTATTTTTTATCTACAAGTCACCCCAATGCTTCCTACTAGTATCAAGTCAACTGGCCCAGGGGTGTAGGAGGAGTAAGCTTTTAAAGCAATTGTTGACAACGGATGAAGCACGACAGATGACTGACATTGACTGACCACAAGGTGTGGACTGACGGATCATAATATCTGAAGTGAGCCAAAAAATAGTGGTTGTTTGACCGTTCCTTTGTCCAGTCTTAGGTGAGCTAATAATAAATACAGTTCAAGCGATTTAAAAGGTATAGCAATTTTCACAAACTGAATTGGGAGGGATGGATAAGGCCTGGCAGTCACTATTTCTTATAGAAATCTCTTTTGACAATATCATTGGTTAGATCTTGTAAATATGTATCAGCATATAAAAAAATTATCAAAATGTTCCAAGCAGTTTAAAACCTAAGAACCTTTAATGTCTTTTTCTCTCTTATCTGGAGCCCTAAAACCTCTATTATTTTATGAGGTGTACACATTAATTCCACCAGGTTGCATTTGACATTTTCATTTATTGAGATTTTCACATATTATGGATCACCCAGGGAAACCCGATATCGGGATATCGGAGGTTGCGAGATTTCGGAGGTAAACAAATCATGTCATCAAGCGACAGTGTAAGTACTTATCCTCTTTTAATGATCTAAAAAGTGCTTCTGGAGGATAAGCAACGTAACCTATATTTTCTCAGTTGAATAGTTTAATATATGAAAATGGCATTTCAATATAAAGTATCCTCCTATTTATTCAAAATCACGTTTGAAAAGGAAATTTCATTGTTTTTCACCGAAATTCCATTTTCAACTGTTTATAGCTTTTATCCTGTAAAGCTTTTTCATTGAGTATGTATGTCTGTAGAATCTAGAACCTTTCTAAAAATTATACAAGAAATAGCAGGTGTGAAAAAAATTACTAAAGTGGCAGACTTTTTAGATTTCTTTAGGGTTGTTGTCATATTTATTGGTAACAGGATATCGGAGGTATGATGCAGGGATGTCGGAGGACAGATTTATATTGGTTAACGGGATATCGGAGGAAAGGAAATTTTGTGTTCTTCTTAAAACGGCTACATCTTTTCTGAAACGTGATCTTGCCTGATTTAATATGTTGAAGACGACTACCTGAATCATCAGGAGTAGCATGTAGCAAGCGAACAAAGCGTTTATGCTGACTGGCAAAGAATAAATGAAGTAATATGCCATGGACTTATCAAGATAAAACATCAAGATAACCAGCCTTCGTGATGAAAACCCCAGTAACAAACACGACTTCACATAGAAAAAGTGGGGATTGCAGGGCTATAAGTCTTTTTTTTTTTCTTGTTTCTGCTCTAAAATATATATTGAGGTACTCTTAAGAACCACGTCGTTTCTGCTCTAAAACATAGATTGCGGGTTATTGTTAGAACCGCCTCGATGGAAAAAAAAAATAATAATACGAAAGTTAACAGTTTTCTTTCTGAAAAGTTTGTATTTTTTAAGACATGAAAATTTCATTCTGCGTGTTTTCATATTTGTTCATCACAACGTTTTGTGCCTTTGGTGAGTTTCCAGGCCTATACACAGACTTTTGAAATGGAAGGGGCGGGTGTGTGAATTCTTGGCTATTCTTAAAGGGGACACAGATGCCAACAAAATGCCGATGGGGGATGCAAAATTAAAGAATGTAAAGTGATTTTATGGCCAAACCTGCATGATTTTTAAAATAATTGACCCGAAAGGGGTACAGGTCTCGTTTAATCGTTTGGTCGGTCAGACACTCCATGGATTTTTCACTTACATTTAATTTAGGCTTAAAAACCCAGGCCCGTGGGTTTTGAAATGGGGATGGTGTGACCGTATGGAGATGTGCAAATGCTCAGAAAATGTCGATTTAGAGGTGAAAATTAGGGGTGTAACCTATGTTTTCGATTAAAATATGCTTGATTTTTAAATAATTTGTCCACAATGGGGGCAATCCACCCCCCCCCCCCCCCCGCCCCATCTGCTTGATTTTGAATAAATTTGTCCACCCCCATCCCCAACCACACACACACACACGCGCGCGCGCGCGCGCACAGCGCGTATGGAAGAACACGTTACAAAATCTGCAATGTTTTCTGTTGATATCAAATGAAAATGACAAAGGTCTCCTCGATACAACTCGATACAACTCCTATAATTATTATATCACGTTAGCAAATTTATGCGGTGAAGACCCCTTGCAAATCTCACTTATATTAGGAAAATGGGATTACAGGGGAATGTGTAATTTTTCTGGCTGCTGCTTAAAAACCTAGATAAGTGGACTGTCCGTAAAGATTTGTAGACAACAGAGGAGTTGAAAGCCCGTATGGTATAGACTGGGACTCAGAGGTATGCTTCTTAACAGATTGTAAACATTTTTAAAGAGCTCATCGTGTGATTATTATTATTATTAGTAGTAGTAGTATTGTTGTTGTTGTTGTTGCTAAATTCTAAATTAAGCGACCCACCTAACACAGGTAATGGTCAAATATGAACGACTCAGTATAAGAAAATAGATAGATTCTTGTAATTAGATATGCAAATGTCAGCCCGATGGACGAATAAGCACCTGTTGTTAACTTTATTATAGAGTTTTTGTACTGATATTGGTGAATATTGTGCCGAATTGGGATATTGCTATAAATAATTGATATATCATAGATTTACAGAGGTAACGTTACGTTTATTATTTCTGATCTGATGGCACTCGTTGGCACCACATCAGCGCTGCGGTTCTTACGAGTTTCCAAAATCAACTTTCAATCGAAACTTAGGTAAAAAAATATCACGTTTCACATACAGAACATCATTTTTGCAGCGAAACGCTCTTTTATTGCATATAAATTCTTAAACGTAATGGCATTGGTTCTAGCAATATCATTACATTAAACTCTCCTTCAAACCAATCAAACCCTATTAAAATTGCTACAAAAAGAGACACTAGTGTTTGCACACAGGCTTAGCACCATATTGTGCGAGCAGGTTTTAATTTATATTGCTTTTTTAGTCAGAACTCACTCCGTCAATTTTCAGTGCCTCCGAAATCCAGCAACAGTCCCTCCGAGATCCACAGCATCATGTGTCAATGTACCTCCGAATATTCCGTTATCCAAAATTTCGCTAGTACTTGCTTTAAATTTCATCCGGATGCGTTATTTTTTGTTGATAAACTGAAACAACTATGAAGACAGTCGAAAAAAAGATAAGCCCATCCTTGGGCAATAATAAACCAACATGTCATTTACCATGATCGGGCTGGTAGCCGTCGAAAAGGCTAAAATGAGATGTAAAATAGATCATCTAGGTTCAAATGCCGTTTTCACCTCCACAAAGTAGCTGAGAAAGGAAATATTTGCATTAACATATTCATTATTATGTCTCTAGAACGAGCAACTCAGCTTTTTTATCAAATGATTAAGATATAAGCTATCAAAAATGGATAAGTACATACCCTGTCGCTGGATGACGTCATCTGTTTACCTCCGAAATCTCGCAACCTCCGATATCCCGATATCGGGTTTCCCTGGGTGTGGATGGACAAGTAAATGCTGATGCCACTGCCAATACCGGGAGTAGTGCAATAGCTCTTACTGTACTTTTGTACAGGCAAGCTAAAAATGACACGGGTTTCAGAGAAGTTCTTCAAAGGTGTGGACTGACGGATCATAATATCTCAAGTAAGCCAAAAAATAGTGGTTGTTTGACTGTTCCTTTGTCCAGTCTTAGCATATAGTCAAGAACAGTTACAGATAGGATCTTGAAATTTTAAATAATATTCCAGGATTAAGGGGACCCGTATCTTTTTCTTTAGTTAAACTACGGTAAATGTCCCAAAATTTCGAACACTCTAAAATTTCGAACACCTAATATTTTTGCCCAAAATAATTTCTGGAAATGTCCTAAAATCTCGGAACAGTAGCAGTTTTGCAAAAAGGGGATTTCTAAAATTTCGAACACAGCTTCAAGTAATTTTTTTATCGGCACATACTAATTTCGGTAACTTTTTTTCCGTTACGGAACCGGAAACTAGTGTTGAAAGCCACCGCAAAACGTAAATGCATACGTCAGTGTCATAACGAATTTTATGTACATAAATGGCACGGAAACCGTATTTTAATTTTATACAGACCCAGGAGATACTGACTGAAAATTCCCAAGGAAAAAAGAAAAAAGACTTCCATCACATTAAATGTTAGCCATTTCCATGCGACAGTCACGTGGATGTCCGCGTGATAAGGGTTAGATTATGCGCAGGCGATCTAGAACTGTTGTTACCTTGTGGCAGACCTGATAAATATTCTGGTTGAAAAACGAAGGCCAGGATAAATTTATGGATCCGCGCTGTACGATCTGACTATTTGCTGTTTGTTCGTGTATATCACCACTACTTCGTATGTCTTATTGTTATACCTACGTAGATTTTCATGGGTCTGCTCAGATTCACACCGGGCGACGACACGCAATTCTAGGACAGTCTCATTTCCAGTATAGATTATAAAAATATATATGAAAATACAGAAAACGCAACAGTCACATTCCCTTGCCCCGCATGAAGAAACCGCGTGCTCGTAACGGTAACGTCACGAGAAATCGTAGCGGAAACCCCTAAGACACACTTATGTTCGTTAAATTATAGAGCATTTTTTCGTCAGAAATGCATATGAAACTGACAGGTATTAAAAATAGAAACCTAAGTATTGAGACAGGCCTATGCAAACTGTAGACTCAAATCAGACGCCGCAGAGTAAAAGGGAATGAAACTAGTAAGGGGGGACAGGGAACATGGAACACACTTTTAGGACAATAAGACGTGCGACCAGTGAAGACTCAGATCATCTGATGCAAGGGTAGTCAGATTTTGCAGTTTGTGGTAACAAACGGGCATGTAAACTCCAGTTCATGGAGAGATTACGAATCTTTGGTTAAATACATCACCGTTTCAGTGAAGGTTTTACATGCGTTCTGCGGCGTCTGATCTGGGTCTACACTGTTTGCTCAGGCCTGTCTGTCCGAATACGTAGAGTAAGTAGGGAAATTCGATCAAATCGAATCCCTTCAGAAATTATCCTGTATCCGCCCCTGATTAATAAACAAGAGGCCCACGGGCCACGATTCGCTCACCTGAGTGACATAGCCACTGCAGACATGCAGATGTTATGCAACATTTTTCCAATCCTATCATCGCAACTAATGAAATTATCATCATTTGAGCAGTTCTTAGTTTTGAAGATGAATATATGGGCCTGACAGTCAATGGAGCATGATCATTTGAATAAACTATCAATCACATTTCAACAGAAGGATCAATGTGAAATTTGGTGGAAATTGGCTAAGTGGTTTCTGAAGAATCATGATTTTATACATGTAAACAGCACAGTGGCAGGAAAATATTATAAATATAAACCAGATGATGGCCATCTTAGATTTCCAATCAGAACAATTTTAACTACTGTTGATCTACGGCAAAAAGGTCAAATGTCAACATAGAACCATCATTTGAGCAATTTTGGTAGATCTCCTGTCCCCCGTAATTTGTGCAAATATTAGGACCCAGGGCTTATTTGGTTATAAAGAAGAAGATTTTTAAAGGTTTTTACCATATATGGGCATGGCAGCCATTTTGATCAATGGACCATACCCATTTTAGCAATCTTTCATTCTCCTGCCCACGGAGGCTCCGCATGAAATTTGAGCAACACTGGCCCGGAGGCTTCAGAGGAAAAGCCATTTGAAATTATCAACAATTTTTCCATACAAATGTATGGGGCCCATACAAATGCATACAGAAGCAAACTTGACCTCGCCGTAAAAAGGTATGTCAATGTATGACAATTATTTTAGCAACTTTGGTAGACCGCCCGTTCCAGAAGATATATGCAAAGATTCAGCCACAGGCCATCCTCGGTTTTGGAGAATAAGATTTTTAAATGTTTTTTCCCATGCAGATGCATAAGGAAGCAAACTTGACCTTGCCGTAAAAAGGTCAAGTCATGTATGACCATTATTGGAAATTTTGGTAGACCCCCTGTCCCCGATGATTTATGCAAAGATTCAGCCCCAAGGCATTCTCGGTTCTGGAGGAGAAGATTTTTAAAGGTTTTTACCATATATGGGCGTGGCGGCCATCTTGGTCAACGGACCGCGACCATTTTAGCAATTTTTCGTTCCCCCACCCTAAGGAGGCTCCATATGAAATTTGAGCAAAATGGGCCCAGAGGCTCCAGAGGAGAAGTTGTTTGAAATTCTGAACATTTTTCCCATACATATGTATAAGGAAGCAAAATTGACCTTACCGTAAAAAGGTCAAATGTCAGTGTACGACCATTATTTTAGCAATTTTGGTAGCTCTCCTGTTCCCGAAGATATATGCAAAGATTCAGCCATAAGGCATGCTCGGTTTTGGAGAAGAAGATTTTTAAAGGTTTTTCCCATACAAATGCATAGGGAAGCAAACTTGACCTTGCCGTAAAAAGGTCAAACGTCAACGTACGACAATTCTTTTAGCAATTTTGGTAGACCTCCCGTCCCCGATGATTCCTGCAAAGGTTCAGCCCCAAGGCATTCTCGGTTCTGGAGGAGAAGATTTTTAAAGGTTTTTACCATATATGGGCGTGGCGGCCATCTTGGTCAACGGACCGCGACCATTTTAGCAATTTTTCGTTCCCCCATCCTAAGGAGGCTCCATATGAAATTTGAGCAAAATTGGCTCAGCGGTTTCAGAGGAGAAGTCGTTTGAAAATGTTAACGGACGGACGGACGAAAAGTGATCACAATAGCTCATCCCGAGCAGAGCTCAGGTGAGCTAAAAACTCTGGTCCGACTCGTAATATTCATCAAGGCATATGCAATTAACTCCCTTTAAACAGTAAACACCTAAAGCGTGAGGACCTTACTCCGCATTTACCAGGGTATAAATAAATATTAGTACTGTTATTCTTTTGCATTGAGAACATTACAATTATTAAAATACCCAGAAAATGAACAGTCCAAAGCAACATTTCCCTTTCCCCGCATTAAGAAATCACGTGCTCGTAGCGGTATGTCACGTGAAATCGTGGTGGGAAACCTCTTCGAGAGAAAAAAAAAACTTATTTTATAGAGCCTTTCTCCCTCGTTAGAAACGTATACGAAACTGGCACGTATTAAAAATTTAAAGAACCTAAATATCGGAACAGATAGGCCTATGCAAACAGCGTAGACCCAGATCAGACGCCACAGAGAACAAGGGAATGAAACTAATTTGGGGGAATGCGTTTTCAAGATCGTCCTCCGAGAATATTCGTTTCTTTATTACCGTAAAGCCAGTATTGGTGTCTTTACAGGTATTCCTGTATTTTTTACGGATATTCTGGTATTTCGGTAGTATTCCGGTATTTCGGGAAGTCGTGTGACAGCTATACCAGAATTCTAGAGTTGATCTGATCATTTCAGCAAAGCCAAAGCATGACACACATGCGATAGTAAGAAAGCGCTACACGCGAAATTGAAAATTAGTATGTGCATCCGCGCATTCTGATCTGTGTCGTCTGTACACTGTGTTCTTCGATAATATCTGCCGCTAATATTTAAGTTTAGCGTGCCAAAGGTATCAATAAGCACGCCGAAAACGTTTTCGTCGTGAGGATTAAACGCCTCCAGCAAAATATTTCCTGACCGCGTGATTGTCATGATATGCTCAGTGCATCCTGTATTTGAACAGGTAATGGTCCCAACAGAGATGATAGGTCCCAACAATCAAAAAAGAACCTAGTCATTTGTTACAAATTGTGATCAGTCTGTGCACTTGCTGGACACTGCGATTCTTGTATTACAGTGTTTTGTACCAATGACCTATCAGCGAATTGAGTAGACACCATCCTGCACTAGACTGCGTCTCGCACTCTGATGTGACACACATATACACAAAGGGACATTTTCGCCTGAACAGAGATCTATTGAAAGGATACTATTGATGACAGATATATTCTTGCAATAAGTTTCGGTACCGAATTCTAAATGACAATACATTTTTTAAAGAAAGAAATATTGCTAAAAACGATAATGGCAGTTCACAGGTTTGGCATACGTAGTTCAGTTTGGTGTTGAGCTAAAATCTTTGATCTTGATCAGGCTGCACTCAGATCTGGTTCTCAGATATCTGGTTGTCCGTACTACTGTTCCTTTATGTATGAGTCCTTTCCAATAGAAACAAACGACCTTATGACATTTGAGACCGGCACAGACAAGATCAACTTGCACATCCGCGCAGTCTATGTATCGGGACGGTCTGATCTGGGTCTACGCATATCGCCAACAGAATGCATTATGTCAGCAAGCAGTGTGAATACTGCGCTTCAAAACGGGGGAAATTCTAATCAGTCTGCGCTTTTCACATTAAAACTACGTACACTTCACCTGTGAGGAAAGGGACTTTTGTGTTTCTGTAGTGGCTCAAACAAGAACAAATGTGCGGTAACCGTTTGAAGTATTTTTGGTTAGCTTGTGTATCTCAGTGCGGTAAAGGGATGAGGGTTGTTACGTAAGAAGACAGTGGACTAAGCCAGCCTATTTTAAGAAAGTGGCACATTCCCGGAGTGCCGAACAAACGTATCTGGCGATTAATTAGTGTACCGGATAATTAATTGTTTTGTTATGAGAAACATTATTCGACATAGAATTAATCGGATGGAATTGAAAACAAACATCAGTGTGGTAATTATTTATTAGTTCATACAATTTCACATTCAGTTTACCAATCACACATAGCAAAATAGTAAATAAGAAAACCTTTCGTCGTGAAGGTCCTTTTTTGTCGTTTCGGGTATCCGAAAGCGTCCGATAGCCAGGTCAGCTTTGGCTGTAAGTGAATCTGTCCTAAAATTTCGAACAGTAAAATTTTTAGCAAATCATAATTTCTAAAATTTCGAACAGCAAGAACTGAAATTATTTAATTTTGTTCGAAATTTTTAGGACATTTACCGTAATAACTGGTATAGTTCTGTAGTTATACTACATAGAAAATAATAATTTGAGCTTAGACGCAACCAACTATTCTACTTGTTAAATACCCTTACAGAAAATGACTGTTACTCTATGTTATTGTTAAAGGAGAAACAACTCTATTCGCCAATGCCGCTGCCAGGGATCAAACGTAGGCAACTTGCATGAAAGGCCACCATCCTACCACGTCACTATTATGCTGAAGGTTTGGTATTTTAAAACCCTTTCAACATTATTTAAGTCATATCGAGACAGTGGAAAGATGATAATGAAAGGCTCTGTGCAATGAAGCGCCCTACAGTCAAGAGCTGGATTCGGGTTTTAAAACTGGGACTGACCTTGTCCCACCTCTAAAAGAGCTGGCTTATATTTCAAGGCAGTACAATTTTGTCATATACATGTACATTTCACTACTACAATAAGCCAAATGAAAACAAATATGTGTATTTCATGTAACCCTACCTAATTTTCTTGGTGAAATATATCATTTTTTCATGTTTTCTCAAAAAGAAGTAGGTGGTACTGGGATAAAATATTTATACTATATATTCTGACAAGAAGATCTGAGCAAATAGTGTAGACCCAGATCAAACACTGCTCCTATAGGTAAACTGTTTGCCATTCTGTCAATATTTTTAGAAGAAGAAGCGATACAAAGACACCCTCAAAGCCTCCCTTAAAGACTTCAACATACCAACAGAGTCGTGGGAACAGATTGCACAGGATCGAACAAAGTGGCGAGGCCTCATAAGAAGGGGTGCTGGTGAATACGAAGCAAAAAGAATCAGCGAAGCCAAGCAGAAACGTGCACAGCGGAAAGCCAGAGCTAAGGCATCACCAACAGAGCTTTCTTCCTCAGACCTCTCATTCTCTCTGCAACAGGCAGTTTAGAGCTAAGATTGGTCTCATCAGCCATCTCAGAACACACAAATAATAACACGTCACACATTTGATTAGGATTGGTCATTGTCAGTAATGACAGACGAACAAACGAGGTTGCAGTGCGTCTTATTTGATATGTTAAATAAGTATTTCATAGTCCAGATAGCTGAAAATACCTTCATATTGCACTGGAAAAGAAGTCAAAACAGGAATACCGGACTACCCATCTCTGGGTGAAACTGAAATAAAAAATAGCTGCTTGTTTTTCCAAGCCTACACTTATCTTTTCCGACGTAGAAATGAAAGTTGTTGGGAATAGCATTGTCCAGTTTTTCAAAATGTGTCTATGAAATTGATGAAAAATCAATAAATAAGGAGAACTTACCCATTTGTTGACATTTGGATGTCTCATAAGTCATAGCTGGAAGTTTGCGTAAGGATTTTGGGTGCATAACCAGCGGCTATCCCTTACGAGATTACCAGGTGTGACCATGGAAAGGAAATGCCAAACTAAATATTCAACAAGTAATATCTGTAAAAAACAGATACACGACGTAGGAACGAAAGTATATTTACATACTTACGAGTATAACAATGAACAAAAGGGAATGGGACAGATTCATAAAAATATATTGCTAAGCAGCTACATTTTTCTACAGCTAAAAATAAACATAACTCAATAATGTGTGTATGGAAGGACAAAGAGTACAGTATCGTTCGAAAAGAATTATACGTATCCTGTTTTTATTTTTTAGTATTTTCCTGTTTAGGTTTGTCCTAACCTCACAGTTTTACCGTGATCTTGAAAACACTTTTCAAAGCATAATGTGCAATGACTAAGATGGCGTGCCCTTTCACGGTAATAACAGAAAAGGTCGTTTTGCAGATTCTTTTCGATTGTATGGCATATTCGTGATTTCATACAGCTGCTCAAGACGATGAGCTTAAACGACTATGTCGAAAAAAAAGAAGAGTTACAACTGAAGTAAAAATACTTTATAAACTTTTGCATTGCTGCTGCTCAGATTAAGTTGATATGATTTTTACAAACTCCGAGCAAGCGAGAGAAAAAAATACAATTTTTGATCACTTCAACATTTTTGGACTAAAAAGTAGGGTATTAATGGGGCATTTTTTTTTTTTTTTTTCAGAAAAAAGTAGGGAAAAGTTGGAGCACGAAAAAGTAGGGAAAAGTAGGGCCCGCTTGAAAGCCTATGCAAATTCCAAATATATTTGGTAATTGTGGTATAATTATAAATAAAGTAAAATGTGAAAAAAAAGAATCCCTACCGATCCTACCTATATATCTCTAACATGTTACCCTGAACACACATATTATTTATTTGGCCTTATCACCCATCAATTCAGTGTTGTCAGTTCAGATTCAAAATAATGCAGTAAGATCTAACTGAATTTCATTTCAGACCACACTTGACTTCTGAATCCACTGCATGGATTGCAACATACAACACCTTTCAGGCTATTCTTCACATCAAGTTAACTAGTAGTCAACTACTTTCAAACTAAAATTAAACCATGAAGTGGCTAGAAGTTCACGCCCTGGTTAACTATAGTTAACTAGATAGCTAACATGGAGTAACTGGACCATAACCTAATGCAGGTTCCATTACAGGACTACTTTACATCACACAAGTATAATTGCAAAAAATGATGGCCCTGTAACACTCTCCTGAGTATCACAGCACTTTGAGAACCTGACCTAGAACTCATCAAGGCAAACATTCTGACCAAAATTCAAAATGACTATATTAACAAGTAAGACAATGTAGCATGTCTAATGGACTGTGTAATAGAGGTGAAGGTCAAATATGGATGAATGCACTCAAGAGGCCATGCTATGATGTATGCATGTACTAAGTATCCCTGGCTGTAGGAGCAATAGTTACTGAGAAACTGACCTAAGCACAAACACTTCACAAGTACCAAATATCACTGTAGGACAAATAATTACTGAGAAACTGACCTAAACGGAAAAACTTAAGAAAGTCACTGGACAGTGAAATATACGTCACCTAGAAATCATCAAGACAAACATTTTGAGCAAGATTAAAAAATGTGACTTCTAGAGTGTCAACAAGGTTTTCCTTTGATTTGGCCTGGTGATCTAGTTTCTGACATCAAGTGATCCGGTTTTAAACTAGACCTAGAAATCATCAAAACGAACATTTTGAGCAATAATTATGATGATTATTTAAAAAATGTGACCTCTGGAGTGTTAACAAGGTTTTCCTTTGATTTGGCCTGGTGACCTAGTTTTTGACCCTAAGTGATTCAGTTTCAAACATGACCTAGAAATCATCAAGACAAACATTTTGGGCAAGATTCATGATAATTGCTTCAAAAATGTGACCTCTAGAGTGTTAACAAGGTTTTCCTTTGATTTGGCCTGGTGACCTAGTTTTTGATTCCAAGTGACCCAGTTTCAAACCTGACCTAGAAATCATCAAGACAAACATTTTGAGCAAGATTCATGATGATTGCGTCATAAATTTGACCACTAAAGTGTTAACAAAATTTTCCACTGATTTGGCCAGGTGATCTAGTTTTTGACCCCACTGACCCAGTTTCAAACTTGACCTAAAAATCATAAAGACAAACATTTTGAGCAACATTCATGATGATTGCATCACAAATGTGACCGCTAAAGTGTTAACAAGGTTTTCCACTGATTTGGCCAGGTGACCAAGTTTTTGACCCCACGTGACCCAGTTTCGAACTTGACCTAAAAATCATCAAGACAAACATTTTGAGCAAGATTTATGATGATTGCTTCAAAAATGTGACCGCTAGAGTGTTAACAAGGTTTTCTGCTGATTTGACCCAGTGACCTAATTTTTGACCCCAAGTGACCCAGTTTCAAACTTGACCTAGAAATCATCAAGACAAACATTTTGAGCAAGATTCATGATAATTGCTTAAAAAATGTGGCCACTAGAGTGTTTACAAAGTTTTCCTTTTATTTGGCCTGGTGACCTAGTTTTTGACCCAAAGTGACTCAGTTTCAAACTCGACTTAGAAATCATCAAGACAACAATTTGAGCAGGATTTATGATGATTACTTGAAAAAAGTGACTGCTAGAGTGTTAACAAGGTTTTCCATTGATTTGGCCAGGTGACCTAGTTTTTGACCCCACATGACCCAGTCTTGAACTTGACTTAGAAATCATCAAGACAAACATTTTGAGCAAGATTCATGATGATTGCTTCAAAAATGTGACCGCTAGAGTGTTAACAAGGTTTTCTGCTGATTTGGCCCGGTGACCTAGTTTTTAACCCAAAGTGACCCAGTTTTGAACATAACCTAGAACTCATCATGACAAACATTTTGAGCAAGAATCATGATGATAGCTTCAAAAATGTGACCGCTAGAATGTTAACAAGGTTTTCCTTTGATTTGGCTTGGTGACCTAGTTTTTGACCCCAAGAGACCCAGTCTCGAACTTGACCTAGAAATCATCAAGACAAACAATTTGAGCAAGATTCATGATGATTGCTTGAAAAATGGGACCTCTAAAGTGTTAACAGTATTTTCCAGTGATTTGACCTGGTGACCTAGTTTTTTACCCCAAGTGACCTAGTTTCAAACTTGACCTACAAACATTCTGGGCAAGTTTCATCAAGATTGGGTAAAAACTGTGACCTCTAGAATGTTAACAAACTAATTGTTGACGACGACGGACAACAGACAGAGGGTGATCACAATAGCTCACCCTGAGCTTTGCTAAGGTGAGCTAAAAAAAATCAATATAGTGATATGGCTTCCAGGATCAAAGTAAATTAGTGAATTCATTTATAATTGACTGCATATTTTATCATTTAATATTTTTTAATAATATACCTTTCACTATATATAATAGCGTGTACAATTTTTATACATGCTATATGAATTCTGCTAGTACATGTATATTAATATATTTATTTTTGATGATTCCTTCTTTTTTTTCTTATTTTTTTCTTTCTTCATTAAACTTCAATAGCGTCTTGAATAATATACCTTTTTGATATAATAACAGTGTGTACAATTTTCATATATGCTGTATGAATTGTGCTAGTATAATAATATATTTATTTTTATTATTTTTTTTATTTTGTCTTTCTTTTTTCTTACTTTACTTTTCTTTCTTTCTGTCTTTCTTTCTTTCACTGCAGACTTTGAAAATGCCATCTTTCTTAATACTGCTAAATTTTTGGTGTTACAGGTCTAGGCAAAAAGTAGACCACAGACCCATACTATAAATCAGATTTCTCCAAAATGAACTGCTCCTGGTTGAGCAGTCTTAATTGTTTGCCATGCTGTCAGTATATTTTCGGCCATATTTGTATATGATAAAACCACGGTGTTCAAGTTTTAAGATAATTACAGCAATATTGGAGGTGTCCGAATTAATATCAACTTTACGAGTACTTATAATTACCTTTGATATACATGCAGCCAATAGACCAGATAAGGTATGTAATTATGTTGACTGAAGGTAATTCTTTGTCCTTTCTCTATAAAACGTGTATTATCATTATTATATTAATGATACATGTAGATTATGAGTATTCTTTCAAAAATGATCCATTGAGGCAGTTGTGTTGAGTTCCAACAAGATTACTGTCTCCAGTAGAAATTAAAGTGAAAAGGTGAAAGTTTCCACCTTTAAATGTATTTCGAACCTGAATTAAACGTGAAAAACTGATAGACGATAATGGTTATCACATATGCGAATAGCAAAGTCTTGTGTGGGCCTGCACATCTGCACAGTCACATAAGAGACTTCGCTGTTTGCACATATGTATGATTTTAAAATGAAGATAAATTAATAAGGTTGTATTTAGTAAAGATAATTCAGTACAATTTTTGAATGAAAAATGATCATTTTATCTGATGAAAACAAATGAAAAAAATTAATTAAATGTAAGTTATTTGAAAAGACAGAAATGAATGAATAAATGAATAAAACAAGAGGGCCATGATGGCCCTGTAGCGCTCACCTGAGCAACATAGCACTTTGAGAACCTATCTAGAACTGATCAAGGCAAACATTCTGATCAAAGTTCAAAATGATTATATTAACAAGTAAGACAATGTAGCATGTCTAATGGACTGTGAAATAAAGGTCAAGGTCAAATATGGATGACTGCACTCAAGAGGCCATGCTAAGATGTATGCATGTACTAAGTACCACTGGCTGTAGGAGCAATAGTTACTGAGAAACTGATCTGTACACAAACACTTCACAAGTACCAAATATCACTCTGTAGGACCAATAATTACTGAGAAACTGACCTAAATGGAAAAACTTAAGAAAGTCACTGGATAGAAAAATATACATCACCTTGAAATCATCAAGACAAACATTTTGAGCAACATTCATGATGATCACGTAAAAAATGTGACCTCTAGAGCATCAACAAGGTTTTCCTTTGATTTGGCCAGGTGACCTAGTTTCTGATATCAAGTGACCCAGTTTTAAACTAGACCTAGAAATCATCAAGACAAACATTTTGAGCAATATTTATGATGATTACTTCAAAAATGTGACCTCTGAAGTGTTAACAGTTTTCATCAAGAAATCATCAAGACAAACATTTTGAGCAAAATTCATGATGATTGCTTCAAAAATGTGATCGCTAGAGTGTTAACAAGGTTTTCTGCTGATTTGGCCTGGTGACCTAGTTTTTTATCCCAAGTGACCCAGTTTCAAACCTGACCTAGAAATCACAAGACAAACATGTTGAGCAAGATTCATGATGATTGCTTGAAAAACGTGACCACTTGAGTGTTAACAAGGTTTTCCGCTGATCTGGCCCGGTGACCTAGTTTTTGACCTCAGGTGACCCAGCTTCGAACGACGTAAAAATCATCAAGACAAACATTTTGAGCAAGATTCATGATGATTGCTTAAAAAATGTGACCGCTAGAGTGTTAACAAGGTTTTCTGCTGATTTGGCCTGGTGACCTAGTTTTTGACCCCAAGTGACCCAGTTTCAAACTTGACCTAAGAATCATCAAGGCAAGCATTTTGAGCAAGATTCATGATGATTGCTTCAAAACTGTGACCGCTAGAGTGATAACATGATTTTCCGCTGATTTGGCCAGGTGACCTAGTTTTTTTACCCCAGGTGACCCAGTTTCGAACTTGACCTAGAAATCATCAAGACAAACATTTTGAGCAAGATTCATGATGACTGCTTCAAAAATGTGCCTGCTAGAGTGTTAACAAGGTTTTCTGCTGATTTGGCCTGGTGACCTCGTTTTTTACCCCAAGTGACCCAGTTTCAAACTTTTGACCTTTTGAGCAAGATTCATGATGATTGCTTGAAAATGTGACCGCTAGAGTGATAATAAGATTTTCTGCTGATTTGGCCAGGTGACCTAATTTTTGACCCCAGGTGACCCAGTTTCGAACCTGACCTAGAAATCATCAATACAAACATTTTGAGCAAGATTCATGATGATTGCTTCAAAAATGTGACCACTAGAGTGTTAACAAGGTTTTCTGCTGATTTGGCCCGGTGACCTAGTTTTTGACCCCACGTGACCCAGTTTCAAATATATCTCAGAACTCATCCAGACAAACATTTTGAGCAAGATTCATGATGATTGCTTCAAAAATGTGACCGCTAGAGTGTTAACAAGGTTTTCTGCTGGTTTAGCCTGGTGACCTAGTTTTTGACCCCACGTGACCCAGTTTCAAACTTGACCTAGAAATCATCAAGACAAACATTTTGAGCAAGATTCATGACGATTGCTTCAAAAATGTGACCGTTAGAGTATTAACAAACTTTTCTGCTGATTTGGCCTTGTGACCTAGTTTTTGACTCCAAGTGACCCAGTTTCAAACTTGACCTAGAAATCATCAAGACAAACATTTTGAGCAAGATTCTTGATGATTGCTTCAAAAATGTGACCGCTAGAGTGTTAACAAGGTTTTCTGTTGATTTGGCCTGGTGGCCTAGTTTTTGACCCCAAGTGACCCAGTTTCAAACCTGACCTAGAAATCATCAAGACAAATATATTGAGCAAGATTCATGATGATTGCTTTAAAAATGTGACCGCTAGAGTGTTAAACAAGGTTTTCTGCTGATCTGGCTTGGTGACCTAGTTTTTGACCCCAAGTGACCCAGTTTCGAACTTGACCTAGAAATCATCAAGACAAACATATTGAGCAAGATTCACGATGATTGCCTTAAAAGTGTGACCGCTAGAGTGTTAACAAGGTTTTCTGCTGATCTGGCCCAGTGACCTAGTTTTTGACCCCAAGTGAGCCAGTTTCAAACTTGACCTAGATTTAATAGAGGCAAACATTTTGAGCAAGTTTCATCAAGATTGGGTCAAAACTATGACCTCTAGAATGTTAACAAGTTTTTCCTTTGATTTGACCTGGTGACCTAGTTTTTGACCCCAAGTAACCCAGTATCGAACTTGACCTAGATTTCATAGAGGCAAACATTCTGAGCAAGTTTCATCAAGATTGGGTCAAATCAAAGGAAAAACTTGTTAACACTCTAGAGGTCATAGTTTTGACCCAATCTTGATGAAACTTGCTCAAAATGTTTGCCTCTATTAAATCTAGGTCAGGTTCGAAACTGGGTCACTTGGGGTCAAAAACTAGGTCACCGGGCCAGATCAGCAGAAAACCTTGTTAACACTCTAGCGGTCACATTTTTGAAGCAATCCTCATGAATCTTGCTCTATATGTTTGTCTTGATGATTTCTAGTTCAAGTTCGAAACTGGGTCACTCGAGGTCAAAAACTAGGTCACCGGGCCAAATCAGCAGAAAACCTTGTTAACACTCTAGCGGTCACATTTTTGAAGCAATCATCATGAAACTTGCTCAAAATGTTTGTCTTGATGATTTCTAGGTCAAGTTTGAAACTGGGTCACTTGGAGTCAAAAACTAGGTCACCAGGCCAAATCAGCAGAAAACCTTGTTGACACTCTAGCGGTCACATTTTTGAAGCAATCATCATGAATCTTTTTTTTTTTTTTAACCAAACTTTTTTTTTTTTTTTTTTTTTTTTTTCGGAATCTGAATTTTATTTTGTAATTTCCCGTTACAAAACACCTTCTGAGATCCGGGTAATCTCAAAAGGGTCTCCAGTCCTTTCATACAACGTCATTCTTCCCATATATTCATATGTGCACCACACTCATATTCATATTCACTCTCTGACAGTCTGGAGCCTGTCTTACAGAAAAAAAGTAAAAAATTATATGTTGAAAGACCTTTACAATTTTTTTGTGGTGCACCTCTCTCACTATCAATCGCACTACAATTTTATGGCAAGTTACAGAAAGAAATGTTAGGTTTCAATAAAGATTTTCTAAGCATTGTTATTATACATATTTACACCAGTATCTCTCCATAAGATGATCGGCCTCAGAGATACAAAGTTTGGCTTAATTTTTTTTTTATATCTCTATGCATTATATTGAGATTTTTTGTCATTGTTTGTATGCTTTCTGTGGCCATATTCCAAAATATTGAGAAATTCTGATGTAATCACAGTGGTATCCTTATACAATACATATTAGATTCCCATTTTTGGTCTGGCAACCATTCCAACCGGGGTGGGGGATAGGGGTGGGGTGGGTGTTCAAACGGAAGGGGAACATGGCAAGTGTAGTGGGTGGGATTTGGTGAGGTCAGGAAATTGCTTGCACAGTAACTGTTAGAGTTGTTATATTTGTTCATTTAATCTAATGTATTCATTTTTTTTCCCTAATTTATATAATATCATTTATTAATAACTCATACTGACTCCATTCTTTCTGAAATGTATCAAACACATTATTTTTGGTCGCAGTATACTGGTGCACTTTATGCATGAATTTCAATTGTCTTTTAAAAGGATTGAGAAACAAAGATCGCTGTTTGCAGCGTGATACATATATGTAATATTTGGCATAAAGAATAATGAACTTGATAGCTTTAGGATAAACATGCTTCCCCTGTTTACCAAACATGAAAAACTCCTCTGTAACAATGTAATTCAAGTCATAAGACCTTAACCATTCAAGTAACTCTTTGATAAACTGTTTGGTGCATTCGCACTGCCATAGCAAATGTATTATAGTTTCATTATTTTGTCCACAGAAGGAACATGTTGCATTGTTTCTCAGTTTCATTTGATAAAGAATTTTATTAGTAATTAATATATTATGATTAATGCTGACCTGAAACCAAACCAGTGCTGGGTATTTTGTAATAGTAAAAGGGAAGCTATATATCTGTTTCCAGTCTTCTTGTGAAAAATTATATATCTTGTTCCAGGAAATTTTACCTGTTGGAACTTCTTTATTTTTATTTAAAATGTCATATGTTACTTTTGATCCATTATGTTGTATTAAAGATGAAACATGACTAGGAATAAAAGGGGATTTTTCTTTATGGGTTATGTTGACCTTAATTTCTTTAAGATATGATTTTATTGCCCTAATAGTTCCATGATATACGAGGGTATTAGGATGTATTCCTGTAATGTCTTTGAACTCCTCATAGGTGTAAAATTCTCCATTATCTTTAATTAAATCATTTATATATTTAATTCCAATCTGAAACCATGAGCTGTAATAAATATATGACCCTCCTATTTTTACATTTTCATTATAAAATAATGGACTTTTTAGCACTTGCTCCTGTTTAGAATACTTTACCTTGTTAATATTTATGAAAGACTGCAACACATCTTTCCAAAAATTGTTTTGTATCTTACTAATAATCTTTTCAATATACTTAGTCCCACATGCAGCCAAGTTTTTCATATCCATTTCTGATTTGATAAAATTTTGCCATTTACAATCACTTAGTAAGAGCCTCCTGATCCATGTTGATTTAAGGGCTCCCATAAAAGCATTTAAATTTAGCATTTTTAACCCGCCTTCACAATATTGTTTTGTAACTATAGTTGTTTTGATTTTACTTGGCTTTTTGTTCCACAAGAAGCTGTACAGAATGTTATTAATGTAATCTACAACTGCTTGATTTGGATTAGGAAGAGCTATAAATAAATGGTTAAATACTGATATCATGAATGTTTTGATTACTGTGATTTTCCCCAAGGGCGTCATCAACCTTTTATTCCATATGTTAGTTAAATTTTCTAACTGTTGTATTTTTATTGTATAGTTTTCTTTAATCATCTGGTTTAGGTCAACATTAAAAATTATTCCTAAAATTTTAAATTTACTGCTTCCCCAAGAAAGTTTCCATTTAGTTTTGTTTGCGCTTGTGCTATGCTTTTTTGAGCCAATGTGTCTTATCAAAATTAATCTTAAGACCTGATACATTTGCAAACTTGTCCAGTTCTGTTAATGTACAGTTTAGGGCATCTGATGATCCATCTAAGAATATAGATGTATCATCTGCATATTATGAGATTTTGAACTCAGTGTCATGAATTTTTATGCCTTTTATTTTACTGTTTTGTCTGATTTTAATAGCCAAAAACTCAGCACATATTATGAAAATGTAAGGTGAAAGAGGGTCACGTTGGCGGCATCCACGTCCTATTCTAAAAGATTCTGACATAAATCCACATTGAATAACTGATGAAGTAATGTTACTATAAAAAGTCTCTATCCATCTACATATTGATGGGCCAAATTTTAAGAATTTCAGTACTTTTTGAATGAATGACCAAGATAAAGAATCAAATGCTTTTTCAAAATCAATGAGTAAAAGTAAACCAGGTATATTATTTTGCTCTGTGTAATTCATCAGATCGTATATTAAACGTGTTTTCTTCTATGTACCTTCCCTTTATAAATCCTGTTTGATCTTTACAGATTATTATGTCTAAGACTTGTTTCAACCTGTTTGCTATTGCTCCTGATGCTATCTTATATACAACATCTAGTAAAGTTAAGGGTCTCCAATTCTTAAGGAAATTCTTTGGTTTATTTTCTTTGGGAATACAGGTTATAATACCTTGACGCTGAGTTAGTGAAAGTTGTTTGTTATTAAATCCTGCATTTATTGATCTAAGAACAAAATGGCCAAAAGTTTTCCAGAAGACTTTGAAAAATTCTGCGGTTAATCCGCTTATACCTGGACTCTTATCTAATTTCATTTTATATAATGTATTGCTGATTTCTTTGTAAGTTAATATTCCTACAATATTGTTTGCCTGATCATTGCTTCACTTCATTACTTCATTATCTTTCATATAGTCTTCTAAGTCAATATTTTCTAGGGAATCATCTCTTGATTTGTATAAATTTTCATAGAACTGTTTTGTTTCCTTCAAAATTTCCTCCTGATCTCTTATTTTAGTGCCATCTTCCTGTTCCAGATTACATATGATTTTTGATACATAGTTGTGTTTTTCTAGTGCACAGAAGTATTTTGTTGGTTTCTCACTCTGATCAATGTATTGTGCTCTTGATCTTATCATGTGTCCTTTAAGCTTTTCATGTCGTATGTTTATAAGTTCATTTTTTTTAGTTTCAATTTGTTTAAGATTGTCTTCAGTTTCATTATTCTCAAGTTCAGCTATTGTTTTTATTAGATATTTTTCTCTAGTATCTCTTTCTTTATCTTTGAAACTTGCAAAAGAAATGGACTTACCTCAAATTTCCATCAAAAGCACATCTAAAAATAATTGGTCATTTATCGTAAACTGAATTTCCTCGTTAGGTTTTTTATCCAAATCTTCTAGATTATAGACTGGTAGTGCGTATTGCTGTTTAACTTCTAATATCTTTTCATTGATTTGATTAATATAGTCTATGTCACTTAATAACGAATTATTGTGTTTCCAGTAAGATCTACCTTGTTTAAAGTTGGTGAAGTTCAGTTCTAATATTACCACTGAATGATCTGAGCTATATCCTGATTCAATTTCGGATTTCTTAACAAATTGTCTCATATTTTCTGAAATAAGAAAATAATCTAATCTAGCTTGCTTACAAGGACTCTTTTTCCTCCAAGTAAATTTCTTTTTTGTTGGGTAATTTTCCCTGAAAGGGTCTATCAAATATTTATCATTTATAATTTCTAATACAGTTTCTCTGGCCTTTGCATTGTTTATACCCTTATAGTTGTAGTAATCTAATTCTGGATTTAAAACACAGTTATAGTCACCACATATAATTATATCTGTATTATGAATATTATCAATATGTGATGAAATTTGTTTAAAAAAATTAGGGTTGTCAGGATTGGGTCCATACAAGTTTACTAAGGTGAGTCGTTGATTGTATATTGTCATATCAACAATTATAAAGTTCCACCATCATCTATTATTTTTTGATGAATTTTTAGGTCTATGTCATTATTAAATAATATTGCAACGCCTCGTGAGTTGGACTTAAAATTGCTTATAATACCTTTGCTATTGTCCCACTCATTAATTATATCGGATTCGTTTTCATTTACAAAATGAGTGTCTTGTAGACAATAAATATCATATTGCTTATTTTTTATGTATTCAAAGACATCAGTCCTTTTTTCAGAACCTTGCAGGCCTTGTGCATTATAAGAAAGAATACGTAGGCTAGTCATTCTTAGCCCCTAGATTGAAAAATATATTTTTGTACTGTGCAAGATGGATTTTGGTGGGAAGGGCTGCCAAGCTTTTCAATTTAACATAACACATAAATAAAACATACATAAAGAATAAGGAAAATGCAAAAAGACGTCATGTTTGAATCTATGTTCTGCAGTGTCAGTTAATTCAATAAGTTTCTTTTTAGTAAACACTATCTCAAACATTTTGTTTTCACAGTAGTTTGAATGTTCTACATGAAGCTCCTTATAACACAGCTTGTTTTAGCATGGTTTTAGATACAACACTGTTCACCAGTGGATTACAAAAATGTATAGACTATATAAAAATAATGATGTTCATCCTTCTCTTTAATCTTTTGGTTAACTTACAAACTGTAAATGGATTATGCTTTAGACCCCAAAGTCTGTGCCACGAGGAGGTTGTGATGTAATTCGCCTTTTGTAGAAATATTTAATATTCATTTCAAAAAGTGCAAAATGCAAGTTGGCTGCAACTTGATTCAGCAAAGTTTTAATCCATTATGAACTTTGGGGTAAAACTTTAATCTAAACTAAGTCCATAACCTTGACTTCTGGGTCATAGGTAGGGATAGTGCAGAATAAATTATTTGACCAACATCTATAATCCTACAAAATATAAAGTAAATCCATGCAAGGATTTAAAAGTTAAGTGATCTGAAAACTTAAACCTAATTTTCTAAATCTGGGACCTTGACCTCTAGGTCACAAGCAGGAGAGTGGATATATATATATATATATATATATATATATATATATATATATATATATATATATATATATATATATATATATATATATATATATATATATATATATATATATATATATATATATACTTACTCATCATGAATCTTGCTCAAAATGTTTGTCTTGATGATTTCTAGGTCAAGTTCGAAACTTGGTCACTTGGGGTCAAAAAATAGGTCACCGCGCCAAATCAGCAGAAAACCTTGTTAACACTCTATCGGTCACATTTTTGAAGCAATCATCATGAAACTTGCTCAAAATGTTTGTCTTGATGATTTCTAGGTCAAGTTCGAAACTGGGTCACTTGGAGTCAAAAACTAGGTCACCAGGCCAAATCAGCAGAAAACCTTGTTAACATTCTAGCGGTCACATTTTTGAAGCACTCATCATGAATCTTGCTCAAAATGTTTGTCTTGATGATTTCTAGGTCAAGTTTGAAACTGGGTCACTTGGAGTCAAAAACTAGGTCACAAGGCCAAATCAGCAGAAAACCTTGTTAACACTCTAGCGGTCATATTTTTCAAGCAATCATCATGAATCTTGCTCAAAATGTTTGTCTTGATGATTTCTAGGTCAGTTTGAAACTGGGTCACGTGGTGTCAAAAACTAGGTCACCAGGCCAAACCAGCAGAAACCATTGTTAACACTATAGCGGTCACATTTTTGAAGCAATCATCATGAATCTTGCTCAAAATGTTTGTCTTGATGAGTTCTAGGATATGTTTGAAACTGGGTCACGTGGGGTCAAAAACTAGGTCACCGGGCCAAATCAGCAGAAAACCTTGTTAACACTCTAGCAGTCACATTTTTGAAGCAATCATCATAAATCTGGCTCAAAATGTTTGTCTTGATGATTTCTAGGTCAAGTTCGAACTGAAAGACCTGGGGTCAAAACTAGGTCACGGGGCCAAATCAGCATAAAATCTTGTTATCACTCTAGCAGTCACATTTTTCAAGCAATCATCATGAATCTTGCTCAACATGATTGTCTTGATGATTTCTAGGTCAAGTTTGAAACTGGGTCACTTGGGGTCAAAAACTAGGTCACCTGGCCAGATCAGCAGAAAACCTTGTTAACACTCTAGCGGTCACATTTTTGAAGCATTCATCATGAATCTTGCTCAAAATGTTTGTCTTGATGATTTCTAGGTCAGGTTTGAAACAGGGTCACATGGGGTCAAAAACTAGGTGACCTGGCCAATCAGCAGAGAACTGTTAACTCTCCAGAGGTCACATTTTTTAAATAATCATCATAAATATTGCTCAAAATGTTTGTCTTGATGATTTCTAGGTCTAGTTTAAAACTGGGTCACTTGATATAAAAAAACTAGTTCACCTGGCCAAATCAAAGGAAAACCTTGTTGATGCTCTAGAGGTCACATTTTTGAAGTGATCATCATGAATCTTGCTCAAAATGTTTGTCTTGATGATTTCAAGGTGATGTATAGTTTTCTGTCCAGTGACTCTCTTAAGTTTTTTCCATTTAGGTCAGATTCTCAGTAATTATTGGTCCTACAGAGTGATATTTGGTACTTGTGAAGTGTTTGTGTTTAGGTCAGTTTCTCAGTAACTATTGCTTCTACAGCCAGTGATACTTAGTACATGCATACATCTTAGCATGGCCTCTTGAGTGCAGTCATCCATATTTGACCTTGACCTTTATTTCACAGTCCATTAGACATGCTACATTGTCTTACTTGTTAATATAATCATTTTGAACTTTGATCAGAATGTTTGCCTTGATCAGTTCTAGATCAGGCTCTCAAAGTGCTATGTTGCTCAGGTGAGCGTTACAGGGCCATCATGGCCCTCTTGTTCAGTTTACCAATCAATCTTAAGAAAAAATAAGACAAACTGTCAAAACATATTGACTACCTTACATAACAACTGATGTAGCATATGCTATTTCTATTTTTTTCTTAGTCATCCAAGCAATTTTATTGATCTGACAGTTTAAAGAAATAAGGGCAGTTGTGTCAGATTATGAAAAGAAGGGAGATTATGTATTAACTGCACACTCTGACCAGGATTTTCACTGTTAATATATTCTACAGTAATCAGTGTTTCTGTAGGTACACAGTTAAAGATGCCGATTTGTATGCCCGGATTATTAGATCATTGTCCTAATGGTCCTTTTCAAATGTTGATGTCCATTTGAAAATTTGACAAGTTTGTTTCTCTTGCCTGAGTATAGATGAAACTATCATACCTTGTCCAGTGGCCTGAGGCTTCTAGATCCCAGCTGTATGATATCAAGTAGAACAAGAGGCCCACGGGCCAAGGGTCGCTCACCTGAGTGACATAGCCACTGCAAATATGCAGATGTTAGGCAACATTTTTCCATTTATTATGCAACATTTTCCTGTCATCGCAACTAATGAAAAGATGATATTTAAGCTGTTCTTAATTTTGAAGAAGAATATATATGGCATGCCAGTCAATGGAGCGTTTTCATTTGAACAAACTCTAAATGGCCGCCAGCTTGGATTTACGATCGGCACGATTTTAGCTATTTTTGATCTACGAGTCACCCCAATGCTTCCTATCAAGTTTCAAGTCAAATGACCTTTTGGTTCAGGAGAAGAAGCGAACAATTTTTCAAGATGGCTGCTATGGCAGCCATCTTGGATATCCAATTGACACGATTTTAGCTATTTTTGATCTACAAGTCACCCCAATGTCTCCTACCAAGTTTGGAGTCAATTGGTCTTTCGGTGCAGGAGAAGAAGCTAAATATAGATCGGCATGATTTTAGCTATTTTTGATCTACAAATCACCCAAATGCTTCCTACCAAGTTTCCAGTCAACTGGCCTTTCGGTTCAGGAGAAGAAGCGAAAATTGATTTTCAAGATGGCTGCCATGGCGCCCATCCTGGATTTCCGATCAGCACGATTTTAGCTATTTTTGATCTACAAGTCACCCTGATGCTTCTGGCAAGTTTGGAGTCAACTGGCCTTTCGGTTCAGGAGAAGAAGTGAAAAATAGATTTTCAAGATGGCGGCCATGTCGGCCATCTTTGATTTCCTATCGGCACGACTTTAGCTACTTTTGATCTACAAGTCACCCTGATGCTTCCTAGCGAGTTTGAAGTCAATTGGCTTTTCAGTTCAGGAGAAGAAGCGAAAAATAGATTTTCAAGATGGCTGCCATGGCGGCCATCTTGGATTTCCGATCGGCACGACTTTAGCTATTTTTGAATTACAAGTCACCCTGATGCTTCCTAGCAAGTTTGGAGTCAATTGGCCTTTCGGTTCAGGAGAAGAAGCGAAAAATAGATTTTCAAGATGGTGGCCATGGCGGCCATCTTGGATTTCCGATCGGCACGATTTTAGCTACTTTTGATCTACAAGTCACCCTGATGCTTCCTAGCAAGTTTGGAGTCAATTGGCCTTTGGGTTCAGGAGTAGATGCGAAAAATAGATTTTCAAGATGGCGGCCATCTTGGATTTCCGATCAACACGATTTTAGCCATTTTTGATCTACAAGTCACCCTGATGCTTCCTAGCAAGTTTGGAGTCAATTGGTTTTTCGGTTCAGGAGAAGAAGCGAAAAATAGATTTTCAAGATGGCTGCCATGGCGGCCATCTTGGATTTCCGATCGGCACGATTTTAGCTATTTTTGATCTACAGGTCACCCTGATGCTTCCTAGCAAGTTTGGAGTCAATTGGCCTTTCGGTTCAGGAGAAGAAGCGAAAAATAGATTTTCAAGATGGTGGCCATGGCGGCCATCTTGGATTTCCGATCGGCACGATTTTAGCTACTTTTGATCTACAAGTCACCCTGATGCTTCCTAGCAAGTTTGGAGTCAATTGGCTTTTCGGTTCAGGAGAAGATGCGAAAAATAGATTTTCAAGATTGGCGGCCATGGCGGCCATCTTGGATTTCCGATCGGCACGATTTTAGCTATTTTTGATCTACAAGTCACCCTGATGCTTCCTAGCATGTTTGGAGTCAATTGGCTTTTCGGTTCAAGGGAAGAAGCGAAAAATAGATTTTCAAGATTGCGGCCATGGTGGCCATCTTGGATTTCCGATCGGAACGATTTTAGCTATTTTTGATCTACAAGTCACTCCGATGCTTCCTACCAAGTATCAAGTCAATTAGCTCAGGGGTGTAGGAGGAGTAGTCTTTTAAAGCAATTTTTGACGCCGCACGACGGACGATGGACATTGACTGACCACAATAGCTCACCATGAGCACTTCGTGCTCAGGTGAGCTAAACATAGCCATCAGAGGAGATGGCAAATCCCACGACCAAACCGCCATTTCTAAATTTAGTGTTTTTTAATCGATATCATGGAAATATTGAATGAGATGCAAAGATAGTTTGAAAAGTGACCAAAATAATAAGTGAAAACAAAAATAGGTGTACTACTGTGAATGCTGTTATTTTTGCATGTTCTTTTGCGTGTTCTTTTATTTATTTGTGTCAAAATCATCTAATAATTACTTCTGATGTGATAATTTGTATAGGATACACAATATTTGCAAATACTTTGAATTTGTGAGTGTATATATTCAGAAAAAATAGCAAAAATAAATGCCTTGTAAAGATAAAGGAACTTGCTGTATGTTTATTTGGGTAAAAAATCAACAGAGTAAAAGTTGTCCTTCTTGCATGCTACACACTTTCTTGACCCAATATGTGTCCCTACCAAAAATTATCAAGTTATCTCAAACAGTATGGGATAACAGCCTTAACAAGATTTTGGCATCAGTGGAGATAAGTACATAATGGAGAAAGTGAGAGTACTCTTGAAACACGACATGCCTACTGGTCCTTATCTATGTCTCTACCAAATATTATCAAAATATTTCAAACTACATACTCAAGGATTTAGCTTAGAAATTCATTCAGGGGAGGTAACTAGAAAACAACCACAGCAGAGGTTGTCTCTCTTGCATGTGACACACCTACTGTTCGATACCAATGCCTCTACCAAAATTATCAAAGTTATGGAACACACAAGATTTTGGCTTCAAGGGAGATAACTACATAATGAAGAAGAAAGTGAGAGTTGTCTCTCTTGCATGTGACATACCTACTGGTCCTCCTCTTCATTTCTACCAAATATTATCATATTATCTCAAACAGTATGGGAGTTATGGCCTGCACAAGATTTCGGTTTCAGGGGAGATAACTACATAATGAAGAAAGTGAGCATTGTCTCTCTTGCACGGGACATGCCTACTGGTCCTCCTCTTCATTTCTACCAAACATTATCAAAATATGTCTAAGAGTATTTAAGTTATGGAGCGCACTAGATTTAGGCTTCAAGTGAGAGATAACTACATTATGAAGAAAGTAAGAGTTGTCTCTCTTGCATGTGACATGCCTACTGGTCATGTTCTTCATTTCTACAAAACATTATAAAAATATGTTTTTGGATATCATAGTTATGGAGTGCACAAGAGTTTGACTTCAGGGGAGATAACTACATAACAAAGAAATAAGTGAGAGTTGTCTCTCTTGCATGTGACATACCTACTGGTCCTCCTCTTCATCTCTAAATACTATCATATTATCTCAAACAGTACGGGAGTTTTGGCCTCTTCATCCCTACCAAATATTATCAAATTATCTCAAACAGTATGGGAGTTATGGCCTGCACAAGATTTCGGCTTCAGGGGAGATAACTATATAATGACGACAGTGAGAGTTGTCTCTCTTGCACGCGACACACCTACTGGTCATCCTCTTCATTACCACCAAATATTACCAAAATATGTCTAAGAGTATCAAAGTTATGGAGTGCACAAGGATGAGTCTACAATTTCTGCTTCAGGGGAGATAACTACATAATGAATAAAGTGAGAGTTGTCTCTTTTGCATGCAACATGCCTACTGGTCCTCCTCTTCATCAGTACCAAATATTATCAAATTATCTCAAACAGTATGGGAGTTATGATCTGCACAAGATTTCAGCTCCAGGGGAGATAACTATATAACGAAGACAGTGAGAGTTGTCTCTCTTGCACGCAACATGCCTACTGGTCCTCCTCTACATTCCTACCAAATATTATCAAAATATGTCAAAGGGTATCAAAGTTATGGAGGGCACAAGGATGAGGCTACAATTTCTGCTTCAGGGGAGATAACTACATAATGAATAAAGTGAGAGTTGTCTCTGACACATGACACACCTACTGGTCCTCCTCTTCATCCCTACCAAATATTATTAAATTATCTCAAACAGTATGGGAGTTATGGCCTGCACAAGATTTTGGCTTCAGGTGAGATAACTATATAATGAAGAAAGTGAGAGTTGTCTCTCTTGCACGCGACACACCTACTGGTACTCCTCTACATTCCTACCAAATATTGTCAAAATATGTCTAAGGGTATCAAAGTTATGGAGTGCACAAGGATGCATCTAGGGACGGGCAGACGCCATGCTGATCTCTATATCCCCCGAACCTATCGGTCGGGGGATAAAAATGAAACCAGAAGATACAGGTCCCTGGAGAAGGCTGTATTTAACCTGTTTACCCTTCATAGAAGTACACAATAGACTGCAATTTAATTATTATGTTATAAACAACATGTGCTGTTATTAAACTTGTATTTTTATATGTTTGAACAATCTTTTTAACTTACCTGAGCCAAAGCCTCAGGATGAGCTATTGTGATCACTCCCAGTCCGTTGTCCATCCGTCCGCCCGTTCACACCTTTGAATGAATTCTCCTCAGAACCCCCTGGGCCAAATTTCTTCAAACTTCATGTGGAGCCTTGTGTTAAAGGGGGATTGAAAATTTATACAAATGGTCACGGTCTCCAAATCAAGATGGCCGCCATGCCCATATATAGCTCCCATAGGCTTATAATGGGAAAAAAAAAATCTTCTTCTCTGAAACCATGAGGCCCACAACTTACATATTAAATATGTAGCAATGTTTAGTGGTCCCCTACATAAATCCTGCCAATCAAGCCCCTGGGGCCCAAACTGGCCATGCCCTGGGGGTCATTAGCTCTGATAGACTTATAATGGGAAAAACTTAAAAAAACCTTCTTCTCTGAAAACATTAGGCCCACAGCTTATATATTTAGTATGTAGCAATGTTTAGTGGTCCCCTACATAAATCCTGCCAATCAAGCCCCTTGGGTCCAAACTGGCCACGCACAGGGTTCATATGTTTATATAGAGCTATATAGCTAAAGAACCTTCAAAAAGCTTCTTCTCTGAAACCATGAGGCCGAGAGCTTATGATTAAGTATGAAGCGATGTTATGTGGTCTCCTACATAAATCCTACCAACCATGCCCCTGGGGTCCTAATTGGCCATTCCCCGGGGTTATTAGCTCCCATTGACTTATAATGGGAAAAACTTAAAAAATCTTCTCTGAAACCATGAGGCCCAGAGCTTATATATTTAGTATGTAGCAATGTGTAGTGGACCCCTACATAAATCCTGCCAATCAAGCCCCTGGGGTCCAAACTGGCCATGTCCCGAGGGTCATTAGCTCCCACAGACTTATAATGGGAAAAACTTTAAAAATCTTCAACTATGAAACCATGAGGTCCACAGCTTATATATTTAGTATGTAGCAATGTTTAGTGGTCCCCTACATAAATCCTGCCAATCAAGCCCCTCACGCCAAACTGGCCACACCCCAGGGGTTCATATGTTTATATAGTGCTATATAGCTACAGAACCTTAAAACATCTGCTGTAAAACCATGAGGCAGAGAGCAATCAGATTTAGTATGTAGCAATGTTTGGTGGTCTCCTATATAAATCCTGCCAATCAAGCCCCTGGGGTCCAAATTGGCCACGCCCTGGGGTTCATTAGCTCCCTTAGACTTATAATGGAAAAAAACTTAAAAAATCTTCTTCTCTGATACCATGAGGCCTACAGTTTATATATTTAGCATGTAGCAATGTTTAGTGGTCCCCTACATAAATCCTGCCAATCAAGCCCCTGGGGTCCAAACTGGCCATGCCCTGGGTGTCATTAGCTCCCATAGATTTATAATAGGAAAAGCTTAAAAAATCGTCTTCTATTCTGAAACCTTGAGGCCCACAGCTTATATATTTAGTGTGTAGCAATGTTTAGTGGTCACCTACATAAATCCTGCTAATCAGCCCCTGGGCTCCAAACTGGCCACACTCTAGGGGGCCATATGTTTATATAGAGCTACATAGCTAAAGAACCTTCAAAACACTTCTTCTCTGAAACCATGAGGCCCAGAGCTAACAGATTATGTAGCAATGTTTGGTGGTCTCCTACATAAATCATGCCAACCATGCCCCTGGGGTCCAAACTGGCCATGCCCCAGGGGTCATTAGTTCCCATAGACTTATAATGGGAAAAACTAAAAAAATCTTCTTCTCTGAAACCTTGAGGCCTACAGCTTATACATTTAGTGTGTAGCAATGTTTAGTGGTCCCCTACATAAGTCCTGCTAATCAAGCCCCTGGGCTCCAAACTGGCCACACCCCAGGGGTCATATGTTTATATAGAGCTATATAGCTAAAGAACCTTCAAAAACCTTCTCTGAATCCATGAGGCAGAGAGCTAACAGACTTAGTATGAAGCAGTGTTTAGTGGTCTCCTACATAAATGCTGCCAATCAAGCCCCTGGGGTCCAAACTGGCCACGCCCAGGTCATTAGCTCCCATAGACTTATAATGTGAAAAACTTAAAAAAATCTTCTTTTCTGAAACCATGAGGCCCAAAGCCTATATATTTCGTATGTAGCAATGTTCAGTGGTCCACTGCATAAATCCTGCCAATCAAGCCCCTGGGCTCCTAACTGGCCACACCCCATGTTTATATAGAGCTATATAGCTAAAGGACCTTCAAAAATCTTCTTTTCTGAAACCATGAGGCAGAGAGCTAACAGATTTAGTATGAAGCAGTGTTTAGTGGTCTCCTACATAAATCCTGCCAATCAAGCCCCTGGGGTCCAAAATGGCCATGCCCTGGGGGTCATTAGCTCCCACAGACTTATAATGGGAAAAACTTAAAAACTCTTCTCTGAAACCATGAGGACCAGAGCTTATATATTTTGTATGTTGCAATGTTTTGTGATCCCCTACATAAATCCTACCAATCAAGCCTTGGGGTCCAAACTGGCCAAACCGAGGGTCTCTAGCTCCCATAGACTTAAAATGGGAAAAACTTATATAGAACTGTATAGCTAAAGAACCTAGAAAAATCTTCTTCTCCGAAACCATGAGGCCCAGAACTAACAAATTTAGTATGTAGAAATTTTTGGTGGTTTCCTACATAAATCCTGCCAACCATGCCCCTGCGGTCCAAATTGGCCATGCCTCAGGGGGTCATTAGCTCCCAAGGACTCACAGTAGGAAAAAAATTAAAAGAATCGTTTTCTCTGAAGCCATGAGGCCCACAGCTTAAATATTTAGTATGAAGCAATGTTTAGTGACCCCTACAAAAATCCTGCCAATGAAGCCCCTGGGGTCTAAACTGGCCATGCCCCAGGGGTCATTTACTCCAACAGACTTATAATGGGAAAAACTTAAAAGATCTTCTTCTCTGAAACCATCAGGCCTACAGCTTATGTATTCAGTATGTAGCAATGTTTAGTGGTCCCCTACATAAATCCTGCCAATCAAGCCCCTGGGGTCCAAACTGGCCTTGCCCCTGGGGGTCATTAGCACCGATAGACTTATAATGGGAAAAACTTAAAAAAAACCTTCTTCTCTGAAAACATTAGGCCCACAGCTTATATATTTAATATGTAGCAATGTTTGGTGGTCTCCTACATACTTCCTGCCAACCATGCCCCTGGGGTCCAAATTGGCCATGATCCAGGGGGTCATTAGCTCCCATGGACTTATAAGGGAAGAAAATTGAAAAATCTTCTTCTCATAAACCATGAGGCCCACAGCTTATATATTTAGTATGTAGCAATGTTGTCCCCTATATAAATTCTGCCAACCATGCCCCTGAAGTCCAAAAAAGGTAAGAGAAAAGTCCAAAGAGTGCCACAATCACAAACCGCAGCCCTTCCGACCCCAAGAGGAAGAGGAAACCGACAAATCTAAACAAGCACAAACCAAACAAACATACGAAAAGCACTAAGATTAGCTCTCTCTTCCCCAAGCGAGGTAATCGCAATACTAAAAGGACTGAAAAACACAAGAACAAAATGACACACGGAAAGACATACAACAAATCGCCTCGTAGAATAAACCACAAAGCAACAAAGAGTAAGACCAACACTGGGACCACCGCCTTAGAACGGTCGGTAGAGCAAACCACCAAATTGGCTACGCCCTAGGGGTCATTAACTCCCATAGACGTATAATGTGAAAAACTTAAAAAATCTTCTTCTCTAAAATCATAAGGCCCACAGCTTATGTGTTTAATATGTAGCAATGTTTAGTAGTCCCCTACATAAATCCTGCCAATCAAGCCCCTGGGGTCCAAACTGGCCATGCCCTGCAGGGTCATTAGCTCCCTTAGACTTATAATGGAAAAAAAAATCAAAAAAATCTTCTTCTCTGAAACCATGAGGCCCACAGCTTATATATTTAGTATGTAGCAATGTTTAGTGGTCCCCTACATAAATCCTGCCAATCAAGACCCTAGGGCCCAAACTTGCCATGCACCAGGGGATCATTTGTTTATATAGAACTATAAGGTAAAGAACCCTCAAAAATCTTCTCTGAAGCCATGAGGCCCAGAGCTAACATATTTAGTATGTAGCTATGTTTAGTGGTCTCCTACATAAATCCTGCCAACCGTACCCCTGGGGTCCAAATTTGTCACACCCTGGGGATCCTTAGCTCCCACAGACTTATAATGGGAAAACCTTAAAAAGTCTTCTTCTCTGAAACCATGAGACCCACAGCTTATATATTATATTTAGTATGTAGCAATGTTTAGTGGTCTCCTACATAAAGCTTACCAAACATGTCCCTGAAGTACAAATTGGCCATGTCCTGGGGTCATTTATTAATATAGAGTTATAGAGCTAAAACTTAAAGAAAAAACCTTCTCTGAAACCAAAGGGCCCTAAGCAGGTGTAATCATCATGAATCTTGCTCAAAATGTTTGTCTTGATGATTTCTTGGTCAAGTTTGGACCTGGGTCACTTATGACCTAGATTTCACGGTTCAGTGACTTTAAGTTTTTTTGTTTTTTTTTTTTTTATTTAGGTCAGTTTCTCAGTAACTGTTGGTCCTACAGCAGTGATACTTGGCACTTGCAGACATCTTAGCATGACCTCTTGAATGCAGTCATCTATATTTGACCTTGACCTATATTCCATGGTCCACTGACTTTGTTAAGATATTTGCATTTAGGTCAGTTTCTCAGTAATTATTGGTCCTACAGCCAGAGATACTTAGCACATGCATACATCTTAGCAGGGCCTCTTGAGTGCAGTCATTCATATTTGACCTTGATCTATATTTGATGGTCCATTAGGCATGCTACATTTTCTTATTTGTTAATATAATCATCTTGAATCTTGGTCAGAATGTTTGTCTTGATCATTTATGGGTCAGGTCTCTTAGTGCTACGAAACTCAGGTGAGCGTTACAGGGCCATCATGGCCCTCTTGTTTTAATACGAATTAAAATAAAAAACTAGAGCTGGTGTTTGTAAAACACTATGCCCCCAACTGCCTGACTAACACTGCTTGACCCCAACACTGCTTGCCCATGACGGTAACAACAGTACAAATATATGAGATTTCAATGTTATTTTATTAAAAGGGACATAACTCTAAAATGGGAGATAATTTGGATAGGAAAAAAATATGGGTCACCTACTTTTTCATGAGGAATCCATATATGAATTTCAAACTAGCATACACAGTTCAAAACTTATGCTATGCATCAAAAAGTGTGCAATGTAAAAATGCCCAAAATGAAAGGGCCATAACTCAAGAAGTACTTTTCAGAATTTATTCAAAAGTTAATCAGGTCATCTACTCATCGCTACCAATTTATTCCTTAAATTTCAAGGCTCTAGCCACAATAGTTTTTGAGATATTTTGCTGACAAGACTTCATCCATATTTTTTTCAAAGGGCCGTAACTCAGGTAAGGGGCATAATCTTAATAAGAAAAAAAAAATATGTGTCAGCTATTTTTTCATGAAAAATCTAAATATGAAATTTCAAAACCCTAGCATACAGTTCAAAACTTATGCTATGCATCAAAAAGTGTGCAATGTAAAAATGCCCAAAATGACAAGGGGCCATAACTCAAGAAGTACTTTTCAGAATTTATTCAAAAGTTAATCAGATCATCTACTCATCGCTACCAACCTATTCCTCAAATTTCAAGGCTCTAGCTTCAACAGTTTTTAAGATAGCTTGCTGAAATGCTTCCATCCATATTTTTTCAAAGGGCCATAACTCAGGAAAGGGGCATAATGCTGATCAAAAAAAAATACGTGTCAGCTATTTTTTCATGAGGAATCAATATATGAAATTTCAAAAACCCTAGCGTGCACAGTTCAAAACTTATGCTATACATCAAAAAGTGTGCAACGTAAAAATGCCCAAAGTTATAAAGGGCCATAACTCATGAAGTAATTTTCAGAATTTATTCAATAGTTAATCAGGTCATCTTCTCATCAATACCAATCTATTCACCAGGTTTCAAGGCTCTAGCTTCAATAGCTTTTGAGATATTTTGCTGACAAGACTTCATCCATATTTTTTCAAAGGGCCCTAACTCAGGAAAGAGGCATAATCCTGATAAGAAAAAAAAATATGTGTCAGCTATTTTTTCATGGGGACTCCATATATGAAATTTAAAAACCCTAGCATGCACAGTTCAAAACTTATGCTATGCATCAAAAAGTGTGCAATTGTAAAAATGCCCAAAGTTATAAAGGGCCATAACTCATGAAGTAATTTTCAGAATTTATTCAAAAGTTAATCAGGTCATCTACTCATCAATACCAACAATTCACCAGGTTTCAAGGCTCTAGCTTCAATAGCTTTTGAGATATTTTGCTGACAAAATTTCATCTATATTTTTTCAAAGGGCCATAACTCAGGAAAGGGGCATAATCCTGATGGGAAAAAAAACGGATCAGCTATTTTTTCATGAAGAATCCATATTTGAAATTTCAAAACCCTAGCATGCATGGTTCAGAAGTTATGCTATGCATCAAAAAGCGTAACGGATGGACGCAAGGACGGAAGCACGGATTGACGGACGCACGCACGCACAAACGTCCCAGAAGCAATATGCCCCTCCAACTTCTTCGAAGTTGGGGGCATAATGAAACTTGTTGATCTTTTGTATAACTTTGAGGTGTCTCCAAGTAAAATAAGAAACAATGATGATTGAGTCTTTTCAAACTAGAGCTGGTGTTTGTAAAACACTATGCCCCCAACTGCCTGACTCTAACACTGCTCGACTCCAACACTGCTTGCCCATGACGGTAACTACAGTACAAATATACAAGATTTCAATGTTATTTTATTAAAAGGGAAATAACTCTAAAATGGGAGATAATTTGTGTAAGAAAAAAATATGGGTCACCTATTTTTTCATGAGGAATCCATACATGAAATTTCAAAACATTAGCATACATGGTTCTAAACTTATGCTACACACAATAAAGCAACAACATTAAATGGCCAGAAATTGCAAAAGGCCATAACTCCAACACCATTTCATTTAATTGATTCAAAATTTAGTCAGGTGATCTCCTCCTCAGTAACAATCAGTATACCAAATATCAAGGCTCTAGCTCAAATACGTTTTGAGATATCTTGCTAAAGAGATTTCCATGTTATTTTATTAAAGTAAATTTCTCTAAAATGGGAGATAATTCGGATAAGAAAAAAAATACCGGTCACTTATTTTTTCATGAGGAACCCATATGCGAAATTGCAAAACACTAGCATACATGATTCTAAACTATAAATGCTATGAAAAAAAGAAAATACAAGGTAGAATGGCCCAGTCTATAAAGGGACATAACCCATAAGTATTTTCAGAATTTATTCAAAAGTTAATCAGATCATCTAATCATTGCCAATCTATTCATAAAGTTTCAAGGCTCTAGCTTCAATAGTTTTTGAGATATTTTGCTGTCAAGGGAAAAATGCCCAAATTTACAAGGCCATTACTCATAAAATATTCGTCAAAATTTTATTTATAAGTTAATCAGATCATCTACTCATCATTAACAATCAATTCGCCAAGTTTCAAGGCTCTACCTCCAACAGTTTTTTAAATATTTTGCTGACAAGGTAAAAATGCCCAAAATTACAAAAGGCCAAAACTCATGAAGTATTTTTTTTTAAATTTATTCAAAAGTTAATCAGGTCATCTACTCATCACTATCAATTTATTCATAAAGTTTCAAGGCTCCAGCTTCAATAGTTTTTGAGATATTTTGCTGACAAGGGAAAAATGCCAAAATTTACAAAGGGCCATTACTCATGAAATATTTTTCAAAATTTATTCAAAAGTTAATCAGGTCATCTACTCATCACTACCAATTTATTCATAAAGTTTCAAGGCTCTAGCTCCAACAGTTTTCGAGATATTTTGCTGACAAGGTAAAAATGCCCAAATTTACAAAGGGCCATAACTCATGAAATATTATTTAGAATTTACTCAAAAGTTAATCAGGCCATCTACTCATTATTCCCAATCAATTCACCAAGTTTCAAAGGCTCTAGCTCCAACAATTTTTGAGATATTTTGCTGAAGATGTAAAAATGCCCCAAATTACAAAGGGCCATAACTCATGAAGCATTTTTTAGAATTTAGTCAAAAGTTAATCAGCTCATCTACTCATCACTAACAATCTATTCATCAAGTTTCAAGGCTCTAGCTTTAGTAGTTTTTGAGGTATTATGCTGACAAGGGAAAATGCCCAAATTAACAAAGGGCCATTACTCATGAAATATTTTTCAAAATTTACTCAAAAGTTAATCAGGTCATCTACTCATCATTACCAATCAATTCACCAAGTTTCAAGGCTCTAGCTCCAACAATTTTTTAGATATTTTGCTGACAAGTTAAAAATGTCCAAAATTACAAAGGGCCATAACTCATGAAGCATTTCTCAGAATTTATTCAAAAGTTAATCAGGTCATCTACTTATCACTACAAATCCATTCACCAAGTTTCAAGGCTCTAGCTCTAACAGTTTTTGAGATATTTTGCTGACAAGGTAAAAATGCCCAAAATTACAAAGGGCCATAACTCAAGAAGTATTTTTCAAAATTTATTCAAGAGTAAATCAGGTCGTCTACTCATCACTATCAGTCTATTCATCAAGTTTCAAGGCTCTAGCTTCAATACTTTTTGAGATATTTTGCTGACAAGATTGCATCCATATTTTTTCAAAGGGGCATAACTCAGGAAAGGGGCATAATCCTGTCAAGAAAAAAAACACGTGTCAGCTATTTTTTCATGAGGAATCCATATAAGAAATTTCAAAACAGTAGCATGCACGGTTCTAAAGTTATTCTATGCATCAAAAAGCGTGACGAACTGACGAACAGACAAACGGACGAACAGACGAACGGACGGATGAACGCCCCAGAAGCAATATGCCCCTCCAACCTTCGAAGTTGGGGGCATAATAAAAATGGACCTTATGAATTATGTGACCAATGTAGATCCAGATTAGTCTGTGTGTCTGCTTTATGATCAGAATCTACACTGCATGTTGAGTAGAGCTTGCACATTCTGTTAGTGAAAAAAAATGTATGCACATGCTGATCTGGACATCATATTTAATCCTGCCTTTTTTGGAGAGACTTGTATTTGTGTTGGGTAGTTAGCAAAAATAAGCAAAAAAGATAAAATGATTTCCTTGGATTATTACTGTTACTACCCGAGAGGCCTGTGCAAACAGTGTAGACCCAGATCAGATGTCGCATAACACATTGTGTGATTAGGGCCTATACTGTACTGTTTTACACTTACCCAGCAATGTTTAGAGAAATCAGTGTTGAAAATGTTAAACCAGAATTCCACGGAAGGCGGCGTCGCACCTGCTGGGGCAAAAGTCACAGGATTATATGAATATAGGAATTTCATTGAAACCATATGCATTTTCTCATATGATGCATGAGAAATTGGACCGGCCTCGGTGGCTCAGTTGGATGCGCGTCTGACTGGGGACCAGGAGGTCGTGGGTTCAACCCCCACCTAGGTCGGCAACATTCTTTCGTGGAAATTAATCATGAAATATTTTCTATGGTAATTTTCTCCCTTCCGCTTATTCAAGAAGGGCAGTTGTCAGTTTCTGGCAAAAGAATGTGCACAATACTGGTTAACCGCTTAGAGGACTAAGCCTGCCCAGGAAACGTGTGGTTAGGTAAACTGACCGCGCTCGACATGACCCCATTGGGTTGACTGGGCCATAAAACCTCAACACAAACAAAATGACAAATTGGGCTCAAAAAGTACCCACAGTTTGTACACTTTCATAAAATCTGAGGTTCAGAAAATGAAAAAGTTAAAGTGGAAAAAGTGATGAAAATAAATTTAAAAATCATATCCAAACCATGTGCACCTCTGCAGACCCGGGAGAAAACGTGCAAAGTTTCAAAAATACCAGTTTAAAATTGTATGAGAAGTTGCAATCACAAGGTACCCACTGTCTATATATCTGATGTCAGAAAATGACAAAGTTCAAAAAGTACAAAAAAGTGACAAAAGTATGGCAAGGATTATATGAAAAGCATATGCACATCTTCAGACTATGGAGAAAACACGTGCAAAGTTCCAAAAAGATTAGTATAAATTGTATGAGTTGTGCTCATGAGGTACCCACTGTCAATATATTGAGGGTGAAAAATGACTAAGTTCACAATGTGGAAAAATGTAAACAAAAATAATCTAACAATTACACCCAAACCTCACGTACATCCTCAAACCATGAAGAAAATGCATGCGAAGTTTCATAATAATCAATACAAAACTGTAAGAGGAGTTGCGCTCACAAGAGGTACCAACTGTTTATATATAAAGGGTGAAAAATGACAAAGTTCACAATATGGAAAAAGTGAAAAAAATAATCTAACAATTATATCCAAACCATATGCACATCCTCATACCATGAAGAAAAGATACGCAAAGTTTCAAAACGATCAGTACAAGACTGTAAGAGGAGTTGCACTCACAAGAGGTACCCATTGTCTATATACTAAGGGTAAAAAATGATTAAGTTCACAATATGGAAAAAGTGACCAAAAAATGTTCTAACAATTATACCCGAACTACAAGCACATTCTCATACCATGAAGAAAACACATGCAAAGTTTCAAAACAATCAGTATAAAACTGCAAGAGGAGTTGTGCTCACAAGAGGTACCCACTGTCTATATATTGAGGTGAAAAATGACTAAGTTCACAATGTGGAAAAAGTAACAAAAATAATTAAGAATTATATCCAAACCACATGCACATCTTCATACCATGAAGAAAACACATGCAAAGTTTCAAAATGATTGGTACAAAACTGTAAGAGGAGTTGCGCTCACAAGACACCCAGGGTAAATGTTGACGGAAAGACGGACAGATGAATGGATGGAAACTTGCACGCATAAGTTGCAGGATGGATGGACGGACGGACACTTGCACGCCTAAGTCGCCCACGCTAAAGCAGGTGTGACAAAAAGACAGGGCAAGTGTGATTAAGAAAGATTTTGAAGATTTTGAAACAATTAGGCTAATGTTTGAAAAGGTGTGAACAATTTATTGAATCTGACAGATGGCGGTTAGAGAAGAAAGTAGTTTACAGTATTTAAACGAAGTATTCTGACTGACAAACCTTAACAAACAGCAGTGACCCTGATCCGACATTACATCACAAGCATTTTATTAAGGTCTTCACTGTTTGCCACTCAATTAGCAGGTATAAGCTATGCCAAAAGGTAGCCAAACGGACTTGATCAGATTTCAGTATGATAGGGATTTAAGATGTCTAATAGGGATTATACAGTAATTACCAACATACCCCTAAATACACATGCAGTATAGTTAAAGCTCCATGTGGCTGGAAAATTTATAATCAAAGCCTTTACAGAATAGATGTATTTCACTCAAGTATTTGCCCCAGTAACTTATCTAACTTCCAAGGCAGTATTTTCATTGTGGTACTTTTTGGTAAATGTTCTAAAGTGTTTCACTTATATATGTGTTTCTTTTAACTATTATGTAAGTTTAAGATATATTCAGTTAAGTTAGGGTGGCTGAGTTACCACCTTTATTGGGAAAGGGTTGCCAACTCTGCTTGCCATCTGTTCTTTTTGTGGCTGTTTAAATATATATGTCTGTCTTTTCCTTTGAGGTTGATGTAGATCTGATTGTATCAGTACCCGACTTCACTTATTTACTTTAAATGTTTTATGATTTTTATTTTCTCACGTGAAATTAAAGATTCCGTTTCAATTTGAGACCGGTTTTTGTCCATATGTACATCAATTGACCCATGTAGGTCTTGGCAAGCTAAAATAATTGTTATTAAATTGGTCCACCTATCAGAATTGTTTTGATCTCCTATATTGTAAATAATTTTGTTCTTTCTTTCAGTAATTGTTTCTTCCAATGAATTTATTTATTTATTTATTTATTTTGTGTTTTTTTTTAATCATTCATTTTACTTGTATATTAAAAAACAACAACACAATATTTGTGTTGTTTACATGTAACAAATCATTTTAAATGTATTTGTTTACCTCTTTCAATATTTGTTTCTTCCAGTGACTACAGTGACTCACTCAGTGCCAATTTTTTTTTTTTTTTTTTTTTTTTTTTTTAGTTACAAAACTGAAACCATCTTGTTTAAAGGCATGTTTTTTTCATTCTTTAGCTTGACACACCCCCCCCCCCCCACCCCCCTCTCTCCATTATCTGCCCCAATATACAGTCCTGATAACAGAGCGCACATCAGAGGCATATCTTCACTAAGTGATTATGTGGTGATTATAAAGATGTTAAGTCTCCCTAGGTGGGACCCTATATGGGGTAATTCATATAATTGAGAAGTATCTAATACAGGGTGGACAACGTACGTCACAGTTACATGATTTTTATGATAAGGGACACAGACTTTTGAGAAGAAATCCCTCACTTCAGGTAAGAATATTACCTTGTGTGCCACACATACATTACAGAGCTAACTCACGGGTGGTAAACCTAGGAACTACCACGAAATTGTGTTAGCATAATTTCGTTCCCACGCCACATCCGGGACAAAGCGGGGTAGTGCCAACGTCATAAAATAGACAAACAAATGTTGGTGTCATTTTTATTTTTATTTTATTTTACCACGACGAATGAATTATGGGGAAATCGGGCAGTGTGGTTCCATGTAAATATGTCTCAGCTTCCTCTATGGACCCAAATTTTATCGGAAAAGTCATTTGCTTTCTTCAAATCTTTCTACCCGCACTGAGCATCGGACCACTTGTCCCCCGAGTATTTTGTTAGTGCGAAGAATTTAGCCTGTCTCCGTCGATTTCAGCTGACATTTGAAAGCATTCGTTGATGAAAATGATAAAAAAAAAGCCCTTCCAAAACGTTCCTACATCGAAAAAAGAATCAAGTGTGAACTCGTAAAAGAGTCGGGCCCCGTTTTTCAGGCGTGGTAGTTCCAAGATCACCGAGGTAGTTACCATGCTATCGAGGTAGTTCCAACGATTTAGCATAGTGCCACAAGGTAATATTCTTTTTCAGGTACGCCAATACTCTGGGACAGACATTTCTTCAATTTTAATTGATATGCGTTTAATACGGGGAAGTATTCCAAGTACGGCTTCAATTTAAATATAGGACATAATTGTTATCTGATATAACACGCTTTTACATAATCAATGCCAGGTAAGTTCGACAAAGTAATGTTGTACGCTGTGAATTTAGTGATCTTTAGCATTGTGGTTTTGAAAAAGGCGGACAAGATTTGTCCTAAAATACCTTAAAAACTATAGCAGTAAATTCAAGGAAAAACAATCAAAGATTGTAGCCCATCAATGCCGCCAAGAGGAAAAGAAAAAAAAAAAGACAAAACAACCACCACAACTAATCACAAAAAAATACTAGCTCTTGCTGTTCAACAACACAAACCACTAGGGTTTTACTGTGCGAAAGATCTTCCGCTTTTGTTTGATTGTTTTTCGCTGAATTTACTGCTATAGTTTTTAAGGTATTTTAGGACAAATCTTGTCCGCCTTTTTCAAAACCACAATGCTAAAGATCACTAAATTCACAGCGTACAACATTACTTTGTCGAACTTACCTGGCATTGATTATGTAAATGCGTGTTGTATCAGATAACAATTATGTCCTATATTTAAATTGAAGCCATACTTGGAATACTTCCCCGTATTAAACGCATATCAATTAAAATTGAAGAAATGTCTGTACCAGAGTATTGCTGTATCTGGAAAAGAATATCACGTCTTGGGATCTACTCCTAAATCGTTGGAACTACCCCGATAGCATGGTAACTACCTCGGTGATCTTGGAACTACCACGCCTGAAAAACGGGGCCTGACTCTTTTACGAGTTATCATTTGATTTTTGTTTTCGATGTAGGAACGTTTAGGAAGGGCCTTTTTATCATTTTCATCAAGGAATGCTTTCAAATGTCAGCTCAAATCAACGGAGACAGGCTAAATTCTTCGCACTGACAAAATACTCGGGGGACAAGTGGTCCGATGCTCAGTGCGGGTAGAAAGATTTGAAGAAAGCAAATGGCTTTTCCGATAAAATTTGGGTCCATAGAGGAAGCTGAGACATATTTACATGGAACCACATTGCCCGATTTCCCCATAATTCGTTCGTCGTGGTAAAATAAAATTAAAATAAAAATGACACCAACATTTGTTTGTCTATTTTATGACGTTGGCACTACCCCGCTATGTCCCGGATGTGGCGTGGGAACGAAATTACGTTAACACAATTTCGTGGTAGTTCCTAGGTTTACCACCCGTGTAACTAGAGCTGGTGTTTGTAAAACACTATGCCCCCAACTGCCCGACTCTAACACTGCTTGACCAACACTGCTTGCCCATGACGGTTATAACAGTACAAATATATGAGATTTCAATGTTATTTTATCAAAGGGAAATAACTCTAAAATAGGAGATAATTGGGATAGGAAAAAAATACGGGTCACCTATTTTTTCATGAGGAATCAAAATATGAACTTTCAAACATTAGCATACATGGTTCTAAACTTATGCTATACACAATAAAGCAACAACATAAAATGGCCAGAAATTGCGAAGGGCCATAACTCCAACATTTTATTTAATTGGTTCAAAATTTAATCAAGTGATCTCCTCCTCAATCCCAATCAGTATACCAAATATCATGGCTCTGGCTTAAATACTTTTTGAGATACGAGGGCAAGTCAATAAGTAACCACCCTATCCCATTTCCAATTGACCGAGACACCCAAGATTTTCATGCCTTGTTTCAATACATGTTTTAGGTCTGAGGGCAAAATTGCACCCTTATCGTGTTATTCACTCATAGAATATTGAATGTCAAACATGGCTAGCGATGCAAAAGTAAGCTTTTCGTCAAAAGTTGAGTACCGTGCTGTAATTCGGTACTTGTATTTGAAAAGGAAAACAGGTCAGGAAATACACTGTGAGTTGACCAATGTTTATGGGTCTTCTGTACCATCGTATGCACAAGTTAAATTCTATGTTGGGGAATTCAAACGCAGTAGAACGTCTTTAGAAGACGAAACCAGGTCTGGACGCCTATCAGATGCCACAGATGAAGAAATGTGTAACAAAGTACGGGATCTGGTGTACTCTTATAGGCGAATTAAGGTGGAAGAAATAGCGAATGCATTACACATTTCACATGGTAGCGTTTCAACAACTTTACATGATCGCTTGGGTATGCACAAGCTAACAGCCCGTTGGGTCCCAAAATCCCTTAGCGACGAGCAAATGGCAACCAGAGCATCAGTATACAGCGCATTGTTGAAGCGGTTTAGGTCAAAGGAAGATGATTTCCTTTCACGTCTGGTGACTGTAGATGAGACCTGGGTCCATTATTATGAGCCAGAGAATAAAGCTCAAAGTCGCCAGAGTGTAGGGCCGGGGTCTCCGAGGCCAAAGAAGTTCAAAAACGCAACCCTTTGCTGGCAAGGTTATGGCAACTGTATTTTGGGATGCACAAGGCGTTATTATGTTGGACTTTCTAGCAAAGAAAAGTACAATAACAGTTGCGTATTATGCAAATTTGCTCGACCAACTGAGAACTGTGATCCGTGAAAAATGCCGAGGTAAACTCTCCAAAGGGATTCTGCTCCAATAGGACAATGCGAGAGTCCACACTTGCAAAATTGCAATGGATGCTGTTGAGCGGAATGGGTACGAGCTAATACTACACCCGCCTATTCTCCGGACTTAGATCCTAGTGACTATTTCCTATTCCGGTCCAACGAAGAAGTCGTGGCGGCAGTTGAGGAGTGGGTCAGAGACAAGGACCCTGACTTCAGTTCTGGGCTTATGGCACTGGAACACCGTTGGTCCAAGTGCATCATTCTAGAGGGCAATTACATCGAAAAAGAAGAGATCGATCTCACCCAGAAATAAGTTAGGCTGGTTTTTTATTGACTCGCCCTCGTATCTTGCTGACAAGGTCAAAATGCCTAGAACTACAAAGGGCCATAACTACATCAATTTTTCATGGAATTCCCTAAAAAACAAATCAGGTAATCTCCACATCATCCCCAATCAGCATATAATATTTCAAGACCCTAGCTTAAGAACTTTTCGAGACATCTTGCTGACAAGGTCAAAATGCACAGAACTGCAAAGGGCTGTAACTTTATCAATATTTTCACGGAATTCTCTCAAAATATAATCAGGTAATTTACATATCATTCCCACTCACTATATCGAATTTCAAGAACCCAGCTTAAATACTTTTCAAGATATCTTGCTCACAAGATTTAATTCCGATTTTTTCAAAGGGGCTTAACTCTAAACAAACATGCTAGACAAGACAAAAAAATACGGGTCAGCTATTTTTTCATTGGGAACCCAAATATAAAATTTCAAAACCCTAGCATGCAGGGTTCTTAAGATATGGCATGCACAAAAAAGCTTGACGAATGGACAAACGGATGGACAAATGAAGGCAAAATAATATGCCCCATCAATTTCATTCGAAACTGGGGGCATAATCAGGTCATCTACTCATCGCTACCAATCTATTCATCAAGTTTCAAGGCTCCAGCCAATAGTTTTTTAGATATTTTGCTGACAAGGGAAACATGCCCAAATTTACAAAGGGCCATTACTTACGAAATATTTTTCAGAATTTACAAAAAAGTTATTCCGGTCATCGACTCATTATTACCAATCAATTCACCAAGTTTCAAGTCACTAGCTCTAGCAGTTTTTTGAGATATTTTGTTGACAAGATAAAAATACCCAAAATAACAAAGGGCCATAACTCAGTATTTTTCAAAATTTATTCAAAAGTTAATCAGGTTGTCTACTCATTATTACAAATCCATTCACCACATTTCACGGCTCTAGCTCTAATAGTTTTTGAGATATTTTGCTGACAAGGTAAAAATGCCCAAAATTACAAAGGGCCATAACTCATGAAGTATTTTTCAAAATTTCTTCAAAAGGTAATCAGGTTGTCTACTCATCACTACCAGTCTATTCATCAAGTTTCAAGGCTCTAGCTCCAACTGTTTTTGAGATATTTTGCTGACAAGGTAAAAATGCCCCAAATTACAAAGGGCCATAACTCATGAAATATTTTTCAGAATTTCTTTAAAAGTTAATCAGGTCATCTACTCATCACTACAAATCCATTTACTAAGTTTCAAGGCTCTAGCTCTAATGGTTTTTTAGATATTTTGCTGACAAGGTAAAAAATGCCCAAAATTACCAAGGGCCATAACTCAAGAAGTATTTATCAAAATTTCTTCAAAAGTTAATCAGGTTGTCTATTCATCACTACCAGTCTATTCATTAAGTTTCAAGGTTCTAGCTCCAACGGTTTTTTAATATTTTGCTGACAAGTTAAAAATGCCCAAAATATCAATAGGCCATAACTCATGAAGTATGTTTCAGAATTTCTTCAAAAGTTAATCAAGTCATCTACTCATCACTACAAATCCACTTACTAAGTTTCAAGGCTCTAGCTCTAACGGTTTTTGAGATATTTTGCTGACAAGGTAATAAAATTACAAAGGGCCATTACTAATCCTGTCAAGAAAAAAAACACGTGTCAGCTATTTTTTCATGAGGAATCCATATAAGAAATTTCAAAACAGTAGCATTCACGGTTCTAAAGTTATGCTATGCATCAAAAAGCGTGACGGATGGACGGACGGAAGGACAGACGGACAAACAACCCAGAAGCAATATGCCCCTCCAACTTCTTTGAAGTTGGGGGCATAAAAACTGTAAAAGGCAGTTACCACGCATTAGTTTTTAGTTTTATTTGCATGTTTCGTCTTTTCATGAACTTCAGCCGTTTACCAGATTATTCAAAAAAACTTTGGTTTTTGTAGTGATATGGGACACATACCCATTCATCAGCGAGTCAAAAAATGACAAAACTGATCAAAAGAGGCTTTCACAAACAGTGGAATTGGTCCGACTTCACACTTCAGAGACAACCTGGCCTGCGCTATTCACGACATTTCATAACAATGCTTTTTACGGCTCTAATGCATAATGAGAGAAAATTTCATAAGGGACACATCACCATGGGTTTGGATAAGGGACACACAAGATTATATAAGCAGATCGGTAGTCAATTCCCACATTCAAATTACATCAGAAGTGATACCTCACACCCATTAAAGTTTCTTATATTCTTGCATTTTTGTTTTGATGCGTAGCATATTTGTACTTTCTATTTCACTGTACCCTCATGCAAGATATGTTACGTCCATGTTTTGTTTTCCATATTTATATATTGTGTTCTTTCTTTATCATAGTAAAACGGACTATGCTCTTCCACTTAAGTTACTCTGGCGACAAATTTTACGCATCATTTACTTCTGATGTATTTTGAATGTGGGCATTGAATATTAGATTAATTTTATGAATTCAAGGACTATGATCTTTCTTTTATTTTGTATTGCAACGTCAAATGTGTAAATCAGAGAACTACTGCAAAATCGCGGTAATGATATTTTGTTTTAATAACAAATTTGGACTAACTGTTAGCATATGCAATGTCTCTGTCGGTGTTCCATTGGTCCAAAAGAGTCAAGTATGGAGTGTATCTGCGTCAAATCATTTAGATGGTTAAAACTTGGTTTATAGTGCTTATGGATGATGCTAATAGATGAAATATGAATAACGTTACTAAATGATAGACAAGTAAATTAATTTGACTGCCACGAGCTGATTTATGACTGCATTTTCATCGATGCCATGAATTTAGGTAACAATCGACTATTAGGGAATTGACAAACATTTCAAAGTGTCATTTCTGAGAGACGCTATGTGCGCACAGCTATATAGCTCCAGTTTATAGCCATTGTCTTTGTTGACAGGTGTAATCACAATATAAATTTCCAACTGAAGGGAACATGTTTTTATATAATCGACAGCATATCTGCATGCATTTTCAGTTAGTCTGTTAGTTGGTCAATGGGGCTTTAGATGCAACAAGTACCAAACCAAAACAGGAAGGCCATTCCTGCAATCGATTCGCTAGCCGAACTATCCAAACTACCGATCTGCTTAAATAATCTTGTGTCCCTTATCCAAACACATATGGTGATTTGTCCCTTATGAAATTTTCTCTCATTGTTCATTAGCGCCGTAAAAAAAAACATTGCTAAGGAACGTCATGAATAACGCAGGCCTGATTGTCTCCAAGGCGTGAAATCAGACCAATTCTACTGTTTGAGAAAGCCTCTTTTGATCAGTTTTGTCATTTTTAGACTTGCTAATGAACGGGTATGTGTCCTATATCACTACAAAAACCAAGGTTTTCTTGAATAATTTGGTAAACGGCTGAAGTTCATGAAAAGATGAAACATGCAATAAGACTAGAAACCAATGCATGGTAACTGCCTTTTACCATTTTAGCTCTGTAATGTACGTGCCACACACAAGGTAATTGATTGTGTTGGGGTTTAACGACACGTCAACCCTTGTGGGTCATTTTGTGTCGTCTCCCAGAGAAAGGGAGAAAAGAGACAGAAGAGATAGCAGAAGAGATGAAAGAGAGGGACAGGGAAGAAAGAGGAACAGGAATGAAAGTGAAGAAACAGAAGAAATAGAAAACACAAGGTAATATTCTTACCTGAAGTGAGGGGATTTCTTCTCGAAAGTCTGTGTCCCTTATCATAAAAATCACGTGACTGTGACGTACGTTGTCCACCCTGTAATATGCCCAAATAAAATCATTTGCAAATTTTGCATTTAATTTGTTGATTTGTATTGCATCTCTTTATTTATTTATTCATTTTTTTGATAGTTTTTTCCAAAATACAAAAGTGTTGTTTTTTTCTTGCATTGTGAAAAACAAATAGAATAAACTGAAATAGAAGTATGAAATTGACAGTTTTATCTATTTATTTATTTTCTAAAGTAAATAAGCACGCTTCACAATTATTCCATAGCTGCCTCAAAACTAATTACCGGTATTTTAATTTCAGTAAAACAACGCATTATGGACTGAATATATCAGAAAGTTCTTAGACAATTTAGAATGTGTATTTATTTTATAAATAAATAAATAAATAAATAAATAAATAAATACTATGTCTTACCAATCGTCTGTATTTGATCCAAAGAAGTAGATAAAGAGGACATTTGATGACAAATTAACATAAATGCATAAGTATCTATATTTCTCCATAAAACATGTTGTGAGTATTCATTAGAACTGCCTTGGCAAGGCAATTTTAATGATTAACAATCAGATATAGTTTACTGAATAAAGAGAAGAAATATCAAATTATCACCAACTTTATCTGTTTCCTTGTCTTCATCATAAACTTTGCTCATACCTAATCTAATTACCCCTTATCAGGCCCTTACCTGTAAGTCACAAAGAATTTCTTGTCTTAATCTGCTAAGAGTCATTAGGCTGTTATGCAATCCAAAGTGTGTCTTTAAATCTTGATTTGGAATACTAATTAGGCTTTGTTTGGATATTTCTTGTTTTAACCAATTGAAGGCCTAGCTTTTCAGGTATGTAATTTCATTGGTCAGTGGTTTTAGGGTATTCTGATATTCAAAATGAATGACGTATTATCAGATGATAGACAAGTCTTATCAGGTGATTGACAGGTCATATCAGAAACAGTTACAGAATTTGAATTTGAGTTCTTTACATGATAAAACAAATCCACTGCAAATATTTAGTAAGAAGTGATTTTTTCTAACACACTGAATGTCAGAATGGAATGCAAATAATTCTTTATAGTCCAAAAATGGGGTTCTTTAAAGACATAATGTTTTCCTTCTTTGGCTAGACCTCACTCTCATGATCAGCCCCCAATATACAGTTCTGATAACAGAGCACACATCAAAGTCTCCTAAGGTGGGGCCCTATAAGGGATTATTCATATAACTGAGAAGTATTCAATATGTTACTTTACAACCAAATTAACTCATTTGCAAGTCATCTAGAGACTACAGACAGGGTGATTATGAAAGGCTCTCTGTAATGAAGCGCCTTACAGTCATAGTCATAAAATTTACAACAGTTCATACCCATGTCATAAGTACAAGATGTCATAAGAAAATACATTTATATATCCAGCCATTTCATTAGCAAGATGCAGGAGGCTAAATTGCCTCCTTCTCTTTCAGAATGGCCTACTTTTAGCCTAGAACTGCAGCAGAAGACATACTGATTTTTTTCTTCTTTTTTAAATTTCATGTGAATTGTATGCTTGACAGGTATTTCACAAGAAATGGCAAATGTTTTGCAAATGAAAATAAGTTGCCATTTCATGTGAATGAAAACCTAGAAGCAACTTGCATGAAATGTTAAAAATTCAGAAAAAAATAGAATGTCATCTGCTGTAAATTATAATCAGTTCTTAATTATATCTTATTCAACATCTTTGGTAGAAACAATAAAATTTTTCAAAGCTATTGCTTTCAGAAAGAATGCACTGCAAACAAGGGAAGGGTGTGTTAAACTGAGAAAATGGACGAAGGTAAAGTTCGAGTAGTCATAAAGTACTTCTGTAAGAAGGGCATGTCCCCATAGGAAAATTCATGATGATCATTAAAATCCTTGGGGTTGGGTCTCCTTCTTACAGCACAGCGAAGAAATGAACTGCTGAATTTAGGAAGGAGAGCATGGAGGATTATGAATGGTCTAGTCGCTCTAAAGAGGCTACTACCGATATAAATGTTGAGCTTGTGCACAATCTGATCATGTGTGGCAAAAGAAGCCTGCATGATATAGTTAAACAAATAGGCATAAGTTTTGGGACAGTATAGCCTATCTGGACAAGTATCTTAAGGATGTCCAAGGTCTCAGTTAGATCGGTCCCCAGAATCTTGACCAAAGATCAGAAAAGCAGGCTTGATATTTCTAAGTATTTCCTGTTTTTCTATGAAGACGACCCTGAGGAATTTGTGCATTGAGTTGTGACCCAAGATGAGACTTGGATCCATCAGTTTGATCCTGAGGCCAAAAAGCTGAGAATGCAATGGAAGCACCTTGGCTCACCCCCTTCTAAGAAATTTAAGTAATTTTTTTCAGCAGGGAAGGTGATGGCCACTATCTTTTGGGATAGTCAGGGCTCTATCATGGTGGATTATCTTGAAGGTCGCAGGAAAAATGGTGCATATTAAGCAGAAAAGAACTAAGGCGGCTGCATCTGGAGATTGTGAAGAAAAGAAGAGGAAAATTGATTAGAGGTGTTCGGCTCTTGCAAGATAATGCACCAGTCTATACGTGAAATTGCTAATGCTGCTGCGACTAAATGCAGCTTCAATGTCTTTCCTCATCCAGCCTATTATCCAGATTTAGCCCTTTCAAACTTCTGTCTGTTTCCAAATCTGACAACTAACCTTCAGGGTAGGAATTTCGGAAGCAATGAAGGTGTCATAGATGCTGTTGATGAGTACTTGGGGAAACAGGAGGAAGGCTACTATTTTGAAAGGATGAGCAGACTGGAACAGCATTGGAGAAAGTGCATCCAGACAAAGGGGAGATTAGTTTGAGAAATAATGACACAATTTCTGCTCTTAGTCATTCCCAAAGTACAAGGGCTGAGAACTTTTTGATTGTCCCTTGTGTCACAGGGTTTTGTTTGTATAAATTTATCTTAGGGTTCTCTTGTATTAACTGTATCTTTTTAATTAAATAAGAATCCACATCATTTATTTATTGTATTTATTTTCGCAACCTTTGTATATTTTATTTAAATATTTACATCAACATGTATGTAGCATGCAGGGGGCAGAGCCCCTGCTAAATGTTAATATGCTGTCTGTTCACATTATGTGCTTTCTACACAGTCAGCCAAAGTAGAGATGTTAACCCTTTGGAAGCTATCCTAAAACTGATTTTGTTGATCAGGCTATTATTTGATTATTTCCCTAAATGTTTAATTAGCCTATCAAATTTTAGAGTTGTTTCTAAATTGTCCAATCAACATGACTTTCAATTTAATTTTCAGTTCTTTTTGATATTATCTAAACATTGACAGCAATTGATCTCTGCCATCTTAATGCATAGATTGGAGGAAGTAAATTTAACAAAATATACATCATTGTAATAAAATGAACATTAAACTGTTCAGTAAATGTAGTAGAGTGTAAACCATTTCCTTGAGAAAACTTTAGGCTATTGAAACACATTAACACAATGAAATTATTGATAAATATTGATAAAGATATGAAATAATTTTAATCTAATTGTCTATTTAACAAAACTCTTAAAAATAAAAAAAATCCCTATTACACTTGTAAAAATTGTACCTGAAATGACCTTATCAATTATTCTTTTTTTATGCAAATTTGATCAAAATTGGAAAATAATAGATTCCAATGATGCCTTTATAGGTGCTACCATTTTGAATACTTGATGAGAATTAATGATGTCAAAAAGAGTAAATAAGTGAACTTATGTACTTATACAATCAGATCCACATCCAGTTCTAAACATCAAAGGGAAAGACAGACAAATACATTTGAACAGCCACAAAGAGAACAGATGACAAGCAGAGTTAGCAACTGTTTCCCAAAAAGGTGGCAAGTCAGTTACTCAAACTTAACTATCTTAAACTTATATAATAGTTAAAAGAAAAACAGTAGTAAGTAAAACACTACAGAGCATTTAACAAGAATGTAAATAAATTAAATAATACAGGCAACATCATTTTACCTCTTAATTTGTGTAGATAGCTTCGCTATATGTTTAATGATTTTGCTTGGAAACCACACTGCTTTCTGACAGAGAGAAGACTTTATTTAAGAATTTGAATTTTTAAGAATGTCATTCAATACTCAAAATGGTGGTGCCTTTGAGAACAGTTTGAAAATAATTAAACATCATTACCGTAACTTTCTTAGTTTTTAAGCAATTTTGATCAAATTTAAATCAAAATGCATGATTTGTCAAGATCTGCCATCTCAAGATAAAGTTTTATTCATCATTTTGTTTTCCTGTAATGGTTTACACAATAAAAAATTCTAAAAAAAAAAACAACAAAAAAAAAACAAAAAAAACACAGAGTTAAAATTAAACTTAGAGGTAAATACCCAAATATCAGTATTTTGTGCCCTCAGTATAAAAAAAAAAAAAATGGGAAATGTTACATTATTTACAAAAAAGAAAATTTCTGATACCCAATTAAATGAAAAATAGCCATCAGAAGAGATGGCAAATCCCCCGACCAAACTGACCCTTCTAAATTTTGTATAATTATATTTCAATAAAGTTCATGGAAATATTGAAACAGCACAGAGTAAAAAGATGCGGATAGTATGAAATGAGGCCAAAATACTAAGTGAAAACAATAATAGGTGTACAGTAAATGATTTTATTTTTGCATGTTCTTTTATTTTATTTTATTTTCATTTTTGTCAGAAATCATCTATTAGTGACTTTTGATGTGATTACTTTATATTATTTGTACAAAATACACAATATTTGTAAATGCTTTGAATTTGTGAGTCTACATAGTGAAAATAAATGCCTTGTAAAGGTATTTGCTGTATGTCTATTGGGCTAAAGAAATCAACAGAGCAGGTAGTCCTTCTTGTATGTGACACTCTTACTTGACCTGATATATATCCCTATCAAAAATTATCAAGTTATCTCAAACAACATGGGAGTTATGGCCTGCACAAGATTTCGGCTTCAGCGGACATAACTACATAATGAAGAAAGTGAGAGTTGTCTCTTGCAGGCGACGCCTACTGGTCCTTATTGATGCCTCTACAAAATAGTATCAAAATATTTTAAACCATCGTGAATTTTATGGTGCACACAAGAATTTGGCTTAGAAATTCATTCAGGGGTAACTAGAGAGTGACCATAGCAAGGGTTGTCCTTCTTGTATGCGACACTCCTACTTGACCTGATATATGTTCATACCAAATATTATCAAATTATCTTTAAACAGTATGGGATTATGGCCTGCACAAGATTTTGGCTTCAGGGGACATAACTACATAATGAAGAAAGTGAGAGTTGTCTCTCTTGCTCTTGACAGACCTACTGGCCCTCCTCTTCATCCCTACCAAATATTATCAAAATACTTCTAAGGGTATCAAAGTTATGGAGCGCACAAGGATGCGTCTATGGATGGACGGATGGCTGAACCTATTTGGTCGGGGATAAAAATGTGTTGGTCAAAATAGCCAAAAGGTATCCCTTATCTAAGGCACTGCTTTTGGTGAGTATAGAATAAAAAATTGGACAGGGGCTGATGGACAATAGAAATTGAACGCAGTTGTAGTTAAGCCAAGAAAATAAAAATATAGAAATAATACACTTATAGTAGCAATTATAGTTTGTTTGTTTGTGTTGAGATTTTACAGCCCAGTCAACACAATGGGGTCATGTCGAGCGCAGTCAGTTTACCTAACAACACGTTTACTGGGCAGCAATACTGCTGTTAAACTACGCAGCAATACTGCTGTTAAAAAACATTGGATTAGATACTATGATACTGTTTACGAAAGGGACGGAATTAACTATTTTGGTCAATTAAAAATTCTAATGATGTTCTCAATAAATTTAAATCTAAAAACTTTCAGGCTTCTAAATTGTCTACATATGATTTTTCTACACTGTATACTACGTTACCTCATCATCTTATAAAAGATAAACTTATTGATTTAATTAACCGAACGTTTATTCGGGAGAATACCCAATATTTGGCTTGCAACGAAGAATGTGCTTTTTTCACTTCTGATGTATATAATAATCACAATTTATGGTCGTGTCAAAAAGTCTGTGATGCTATTGTTTATCTTTTGGATAATATTTTTATTAGATTTGGAACGAAACTTTATAGACAAACTATTGGTATTCCAATGGGAACTAATTGTACTCCTCTTGTTGCAGATTTGTTTCTTTTTTGTTATGAGAGAGATTTCATGAAGTCTCTCTCACGTGAAAATCAGGCTGACATTATTGAGGCTTTCAATTCAACTTCAAGATACCTTGACGATTTATTAAATATTGACAATATTTACTTTGACCAAATGGTGGACCGGATATACCCTACAGAACTCCAATTAAATAGAGCAAATTCTTCCGATACCGAGGCACCTTTTTTGGATTTGAATCTATGGGTTGGGTATAATCTGCAGACCAAACCATGCAGACCAGTGGACCATGGACCGGTCTGCGGTGGACCAAAAGGGGACATTTTGCAGACCAAGTACCTTGCAGACCTGATTTTGTGCAGACTATATAGTGAATAATTTTGTATCATTTTTTCCCATGCTCTTTATCAGTTATCATTATATGTTCATAAATAGATGAATTATTTTCATGAGAAGCATTTCATGAATACAAAAAAAAAAAAAAAAAGAAAAAAAAAAAAAAAAAAAAAATCAGATTTTTTCCTGTTAATTTGCTAAATTATTTTTTGCAGACCAAGTACCTTGCGGACCAGACTTTGTGCAGACTATATAGTGAATAATTTTGTGTAATTTTTCCAATGCTCTTTATCAATTATCATTATATTTTCATAAATAGATGATTTATTTTTATGAGAAGGATTTCATGAATACAGAAAAAAAAAAAAATCAGAATTTTCCTCTGTTAATTAGCAAATATGATTTTGTTAATTTTTCCCATGCCCTGTATCAGTTTTCATTATATTTACAGAAAGGAATTATTTTTATGGAAACATTACATTAATACCAAGTAATAAGATTGTTTTCCTGTTAATTTGCAAAATTAATTTTTGCAGACCAAGTACCTTGCAGTCCAGACTTTGTGCAGACTATATAGTGATTAATTTTGTGTATTTCTTTTACCCACGTTCATTGTCAGTTATCGTTATATTTTCATAAATAGATGAATTATTTTATGTGAAGCATTTCATGAATACACACAAAAAAAAAAAAAAAAAAATCAGAATTTTCCACTGTTAATACTGTGATTTTATATCTTTTTTCCCCCATGCCCTGTATCAGTTTTCATTATATTTACAGAAAGGAATTATTTTTATGATAAACATTACATTAATAAATTTACAGAAAGAAATTATTTTTATGATAAACATTACATTAATACCAAATAATAAGATTGTTTTCCTGTTAATTTGCAAAATTAATTTTTGCAAACCAAGTACCTAGCAGTCCAGACTTTGTGCAGACTATATACTGAATAATTTTGTGTATTTCTTTTACCCATGTTCATTGTCAGTTATCATTATATTTTCATAAATAGATGAATTATTTTTATGAGAAGCATTTCATTAATACACAAAAAAAAGTCAGAATTTTCCACTGTTAATACTGTGATTTTATATATTTTCCCCCCATGTCCTGTATCAGTTTTCATTATATTTACAGAAAGTAATTATTTTTATGATTAGCATTACATTAATACCAAATTATCAGTTTTTTTCCTATTAATTTGCAAAATTAATTTTGTGTCTTTTTTTTTCTCATGCTCTGATTAAGCTTTCATTATATTTACATAAATGAATTATTTGTATGACAAGTCTGTCATTAATATCAAATAATCAGATTTTTTCCTGTTATTTAGCAAAATTAATTTTGTGTCATTTTTCGTCATGTTCTGTATTAGTTTTTATTAGATTTACATTTTATAAATAAATGAATTATTTTTATGAGAAGCATTTTATTAATGCCAAATAATAAGATTTTTTCCGTTAATTAGTAAAATTAATTTTGTGTCTTTTTCCCTATGCTCTGTTTCAGTCTTCATTATATTTACATAAGTAAATGAATTATTTTTATGACAAACATTTCGTTAATACTATTTTGTGTGTTAGAAAAAAAAAACACTTATTAATATTTGTAGTGGATTTATTTTATCATGTAAACTGTATCTGATATGACCTGTCAGTCACCTGATAAGACCTGTCAATCATCTGATAATACCTGTTGGATATCAAATACCCTAAAACTATTGACCAATGAAATCGCGTAGCTGAAAAGCTTTGCCCTCCTGTGGTTATAACAAAAGCAAAGCCTAATAAGTACATGTATTTCCAAGATTTCAAAAAAAAATATTTTATTCAGTTTTGAAACTTTCACTGTAAAAAAAAAAAATAATAATAGTAATAATAATAATAAAACCTTGACAAAAAGTGAGTCACTGGAAGTAACAAAGATTTAAAGAATTAATTAAAATATATTAAAATATTTGTGAAATATAATAAACAACAAAAACTTATTTTTTATTATCAGACAAGTAAAATGCAACTATACACAAATCTACTGTCACAGGGTTCACACTGTGTGCACAGGCCTATCTGTCCCAATACTTAGGGTTATTATAGCAACAGATTATTATGTTCTAAGGGGCAAAAATTGAGGGCAAAAATCAAAATTACATAATTTAGACAAAACAACAAATAAATAAATAAATAAATAAACAAATTCATAGAAACAAACAAAAATTGAAAGATATAAAAAAACTGTTTGTAAGGCAAATAGTGTAGACCCTGATCAGACATCGCATTCTGAGGTGTCTGATCTGGGTTCACACTGTTTGCACAGGCCTATCTGTCCCAATACTTAGGGTTATTATAGCAACAGATTATTATGTTCTAAATTTTGTTATCATGTATATATTTATTATGAATTATCTGGAAAAAGTAGTCAATATAAATTTAAATGATCAAAAGGAGTGCATATTTATGTTGTTTAATTTCTACATTTAAATTATAATTTTGTTTTCATGTAAATATGTGCTAAAATACCAATATGCTTTTAGTATGTTTTATGTAAACTGCAGTATTTTAACACATACACACGATACCAAAAAATTGCATCATCCACTCTGACGATTGCATTGTTTTCTGATGTCTTCTTACAGTTTTCATTTAATATTAACTTGATTGCCGATACTGATTTTGTTTGAATACCTCAGTGTTAACATAATGATATTTAGGAATAGCTGACACTGAATCTCTGATTATCCATGTATTATTTATTATTTTATTGTCAGTATTGTAAAATGCTGGTGAGAATATTAAATACTGTTCTCTCAACTTTTTTTTTTTTAACTTTTCTATTCCATTATTTGATTCTAAGCCAAGCCCATTTTTATCCTATTATTTGCTTTAAGATCCTTCCAAACTGATAGGAAGAGAAAATTATACTTATTTTCATACAATCTTAAGAACAGAGGAAAATTCAGTTATTCTGCTCTTCTATTTTCCAAAGTGATAGGAGGAATTAATAAAACTAAATAAATAAATAAATTAAAAAAAAAACATTTTTAATTAAGGTATGTCATAAATAATGAAGTTTTATTAAAATTATTCACTATATAGTCTACACAAAGTCTGGTCTGCAAGATACTTGGTCTGCAAAATGTCCCCTTTTGGTCCACTGCAGACCGGTCCATGGTCCACTGGTCTGCATGGTTTGGTCTGCAGATTATACCCAACCAAATCTATGTATATCTAATGGTACAGTTTCCACCAAAATTTATGATAAACGGGACGATTTTGATTTTGATATAGTCAATTTCCCTTTTCTGGATGGCGATGTCCCCCGGCGTACCTCATATGGGGTATACATATCTCAACTTATAAGATTCGCCAGAGCTTCTTCAAATCTTAATGACTTTAACTACCGTAATAAAGCCCTTACTGCCAAACTTCTTAGGCAGGGCTATCGTTATTTTAAACTTCGTAAGGCGTTTTCGAAATTTTATCGCAGATACAGTGCCTTGTTAGAAAAATATAGCGTCAGTCTGAAAACACTTCTGCAACAAGGTATATCGGAACCCGAATTTTACGGTGACTTAGTGTACAGATTTAGAAAAATTGTAGGTAAATCTAACTTTTCGGAGCAATTCAGAAAACTTATTAACCGTTATAAAAGAATTGGCTATAGCCTGCATATTATGCGGCAGACTGCATGCCTAGTTGTCAACCCAATCATTGTTGATGGCTATGCTCCACTCTTTAATTGCACGACGGCGGTTCGGGCCTCAGACTCAATGAAGGCCTCTTCGTAAAACATTAACCAGTGGGTTGGGGCTTGACGATATGTCTTTGGCTTGGCCCGCCGTGGTTCAACTGTTGGTTTTCATTTACTCTGGCATACAGTAGAATTAGCCATGAGTACTCGTCTTTGTTTATTATAGTGATTAATTTGATTTTTATGTTTTCGCTTTGATGCATTGACTGAGTTGGGAGCCTTTATGCGAACCAAATTTTTATGTATTTCTGTATTAAGAGTAGCATCAGGACCCAGGGTGAAGTTAGCTAGCTGTAAAAGTGCTTTAAACCCCCCCCCCCCCCCGGTGGTTTGCTCTACCGACCGTTCTAAGGCGGTGGTCCCGGTGTTAGTCAAACTTTTTGTTGCTTTGTGGTTTATTCTATGAGGCAATTTGTTGTATGTCTTTCCGTGTGTCATTTTGCTCATGTGTTTTTCAGTCCTTTTAGTATTGCGATTACCTTGCTTGGGGAAGAGAGAGCTAATCTTAGTGCTTTTCGTACGTTTGTTCGGTTTGTGCTTGTTTAGATTTGTCGGTTTCCTCTTCCTCTTGGGGTCTGGGAAGGGCTGCGGTTTGTGATTGTGGAGCTCCCTGGACTTTTCTCTTACCTTTTTTTAGTCCTCTAAGCGGTTAACCAGTATTGTGTACATTCTTTCACCAGAAACTGACAACTGCCCTCTTGAATCAGCGGAAGGGAAATAATGACCACAGAAAATATTTCACAATCAATCTCCACGAAAGAATGTTGCCGACCATGGCGGGGGTTGAACCCGCGACCTCCTGGTCTCCAGACGGACGGTGCATCCAACTGAGCCACCGAGGCCGGCTGCAATTATAGTTAAACCCTGGAGGATTACCAAATAACAATAGATTGCTAATAAAATGTAGAAAACTTCGTTTGGATGAATTCTGCAGAAAACAGAGTTATGATGTTGCTGAAATGTCATGGATGTGACATGCACACTGGATAATGCCATTTTTCTGTTACTGTTTTGTGTTTTTAGGCTCCACTTGACACCTTAACAAAATTATTATTACACTAACAGCAATTTATAAAATACTGTAATAACTCCCTAAGTATTGGGATAGACAGCTTGGCCTAAGCGAACAATGTTAATCAGACACCACAGAACACAGTGGCTGAGTTGGGTCTACATTGTCTACCACTCATCCAGCACTTGAAATACATCAGCAAGTAGTAAATGGACATTTAGTTTTCTGGACACGTGTCCACTGAATGTAGGATCTTCCAATATTTAGGTAGTCAAACCAGTATAAGTGCAACAAAGTCTCCGTTTCAGTTTGTTTCGCCTTGTTTCAGTAGTTTACTTATAATATTCTTATCGTTTCAGTTGTTTCGCTGGTTTTGTGTGGCTACCCAAAAGAAACTGAGTTGAAGAAAGCCTGGGTTTCAGTTCGTTTCACCTCCTTTCAGTAGTTTTCCTATATATGCTTATCGTTTCAGTCATTTCACAGGTTATATTCTGATATTCTGATATATATTCTGATCTTCATATTCTTATTGTTTGGTTGTTTCACTGATTTTGTGTGGCAACTCAGCAGAAATTGAGTTGAAGAAAGCCTCTGTTTCAGTTAGTTTTGCCTTGTTTCAATAGTTTTCCTATATATTCTTATCATTTGTTTCACTGGATTTTAGAGCCTACCTAGAAGATATTTAGTTGAAGAAAGCCTCTGTTTCAGTTCGTTTCACCTCGTTTCAGAAGTTTCCCTTATATTCTTATCGTTTCGGTTGTTTCACTGGTTTTTTTGTGGCTGTTCAGCAGAAATTGAGTTGAAAGCTTCCGTTTCAGTTTGTTTTGCCTCGTTTCAGTAGTTTCCCTATATATTCTTATCATTTTGGTTCTTTCACTGGTTTTGTGTGCCTACTCAGCAGAAACTGAGTTGAAGAAAGCCTCCGTTTCAGTTCATTTCTACTAATTTCAGTAGTTTCCCTATATATTCTTATTGTTTCAGTTGTTTCGCTGGTTTTGTGTGGCTACCCAAAAGAAACTGAGTTGAAAAAAGCCTGGGTTTCAGTTCGTTTCACCTCCTTTCAGTAGTTTTCCTATATATTTTTATCGTTTCAGTCATTTCACAGGTTTTGTGTGGCAACTCAGCAGATATTGCATTGAAGAAATATTTATTAGAGATTGTTATATTTCATCTTACTTCTAGCCTATATATTCTTATCGTTTTGTTTGTTACATTGTTTCGGCGAAACGAAATGTGCCATCCTGGAAAACTGCGTTCCTTTTGTGCCCTATATGACATGCATTGGGTCTGACAAAAGGGCAAAAAAACAAACAAACCAAAAAACATTTTAGCTTGGTTCACTACATTTGCTAATATCAAAAGCTGGAATATCAAGTAAACGGTCTTGTATTTCAAATGTGCTGAAGACTTTGAAGTGCATATTCATTGCAAATATTAGCAAGCTTGATAAATCAGCACATGCATGTCTCCCATTGCAGAAGCTAAATGACCCAGTAGCTTTTTGAAAAAGCTGATACTTGTAATGAGGATGTCTTCATTAGGGTCGAGGACGGTTGCCTGTAGTACTTCACCCACTGTCTTGTTAAGCTGTACGTTTGTTAGTTTGCATTTTTCAATGCGTGAAATGCGGCTTTTGATGATAAATTTGAACAAGAGCTCCGCCAAGCGGGGCATTATACGCCCGTGGCAAGTAATAAGATGTAGCACATAAACTGGCTCCTGTATAATTCAGTGTTCCAGATATAAACTGTAAGTGGAATTACAATTTTTTTTTTTTTTTTTTTTTTTGAATTTTCATTGGGGCATAGCTCTGCTGATATTTGGTGAACTGTAACCTAAGGGTCCAAGCTGGCCCAGAAATTAAGGGAGAAGTGACTTCTCCCTCCTGGGAAAATAGGGAGAAGTTTGCTGCATCTAGGGAGAAGTGCTTTCGGACGGAGGACACACGACAGAAGCATGGCTATATTATAAGCTCATATGGGTCTTTGGCTAATTTGTTTTTCCTATACTTCAATATCGGACCAAACAATAACAAAACAAAACAAAAAAAAAAAAAAAAAAAAAATGCCGCAAGAAATTTTTTGTAAACCTTTAACTTGTTTTATACTGATTTTATTTTTTGTTCTTCAAGGGAGCCAACTCAGAAGAGTATTAAATAAAAAAAAAAAAAAATCCAAAAAGAATTGTGTTTATAAGTTTTGATATTAGTCAAGCTTCTTTATTCTGTATCATTTAATAAATGTATTTATAAAGATTTAATAATGGCAACATTTCCTTGCAAATCTAATGAAAGAAGATGTAAAAGAAAAATAAATAAATAACTTGCCTATATGGCCACAACTTTAGTTATTTGCAAAAAATATATCTATTATAAAATAAAATTTGCACACTATTACCTCTAAACAATATGCTGTGAAAAGTTAGCAAAAACTTTCAAAGGGGCATAACTCTGCCAATATTTGGTGCTATATAACCTCGACATAATATGCGTGTAACTATTTATGAAGTTTCAGCTTGATCGGATGTAAACTGTAGGAGGATTTAGCCAGAAATTAAAATTCAATAGAAAATTTCGAAGGGGTTTAACTCTGCTAATATTTGGTGGAGTGTAACCTTGAAATAATATGCACTGCTCCACATCATGGTCTAACTACAAATCAAGTTTCAGCTTGATCGAATGTAAATTGTAGAAGGAGTTAGCCGGAAACGAAAAGTTTACAGAAATTTTCAAAGGGGCATAACTCTGCTAATATTTGGTGGACTGTAACCTCGAAATGATATGCGCCGCTCCACATCATGGTCTAACTATAAATGAAGTTTCAGCTTGATGGATGTAAAATGTAGGAGGAGTTAACCGGAAATGAAAAGTTTACAGAAATTTTTAAAGGGGCATAACTCTCCAAACATTTGGTGGACTGTAGCCCCGAAATAATATGCGCTGCTCTATATCATGGTCTAACTACAAGTTTCAGCTTGATTGGATATAAAATGTAGGAGGAGTTAACCGGAAATGAAGAGTTTACAGAAATTTTCAAAGGGGCATAACTCTGCTAATATTTGGTGGACTGTGGCCTCGAAATAATATGCGCTGCATCACATCATGGTCTAACTATATACCAAGTTTCAGCTTGATCGGATGTTAACTGTAGGAGGAGTTAGCTGGAAACGAAAAAGTTTAGGGACGGACGCCATACCCCGTAACATAATACGTCCCGTTTCACAAACGGGCGTATAAAAATGCCTTTTCTGGAGAAGGTACAGCCATGTTTCTATTTCAAATGCTCGCACTAGTTCATATTCTAAGAGGCTTTAAATATGAATGCAATTTGATGACTAAAAGCTCCGGTCATTTGATTTTTTATTGCATTTCATCTACTAAACAGTGTACCGGTACTTCCGGTTTTGTTATGTGTGAGACATACCACATTCTGAAACCTTCTTTTTTTATTACTTTCAATTTTAAGTGTTGTCATCGGAGGGAAAAATAAAATAAAGATTCAGATCGTTTACATTTATTTTTATTTCACCATATCATATATATCATAATCAGATTTTTGATTAACGTGCAGGTACAGGAGCAACATCCACATCAGTGGGCCCCCATCCAGATAGCTGGCTTGCTGCACGCATGGCAGATCTCACACCAGAACTCCAGGTATGTCTATCATGAGGGTCAATAGCCGAGAGTTTCCACTCTCTGCAGTCCCTCTGTCAGCTGCTTCCATGTCATCTTGGGCCTCCCAGGCCCATGCTTTCCCTAAATCTGTATGTGAAAAGTTGTCTTGACTGCACCATTGAAGCGTTCCACGTCCATACCAACAGAGCCTTCTCTCCTTCAGAATGAGGTCCAGATCCTCAATGCCAAGCTGCGCAAGTAGCTCATTGGACCAGGTGGTGACAATGTCTTGTGGCTTGACAGTGCAGATCTGTCTGATCATTGCCCTGTCATTTCACTGCAGACGCTGGAGGTTTGGCTTTGCCACTGGCATGGAGCATTGCTCTCCGCAGATGAGCAGTACATACAGCCACGTGTCTTGAAAGAGAGGTGGCGTGAAGAGAGAACTGATTCCAGATCCTTGAACTTCTTCCAGGCGGTTTTCACGTGTTGTGGTTGAAAGTTCACAGCCACCTGCTGCTGAGAGCATGTCTCCTAGGTAGCAAAAGGAAGCTACCACCTCCAGCTTGTCAGGTCTGACCTGAACTTCCTTCTGTGGTCTGCTGTCCAAGGGGCGTGCAGTTCCCTGGCACTGTGTACATCTGTAGTCAGGTTCCTTTGTCAAGCGCTTGAGCCCATTGCATTTCTTGTGCATCCAGTGCTTGCAGCCATTGCAGAAGATGCTGTTGCTGCCCACTCCAGTGCAACAGATGGCACATGGAAACTCGCCTGAACTCTGCAGGAGGTCCAGGCCTGTACCGCAGATCATGATCTTCGTCTTTCCTGCATTTACTTTCAGTCCTTTCTCCTCTATTGCTTCTTTCCAAGTCAAGAGCCTCCTTACACATTCCTCAAGCAATTCAGCAATGATGACAAGGTCATCGGCATAGAGGTCCTCCCAGGGGACCCAAGAGCAAAACTCTCGTGATAAGGCTTCAAGCACAATGATGAAGAGCAGCGGGCTGATTACTGAGCCTTGATGAACACTGACCTTCACTTCAGACTCTTCACTGTACCCTTCACCAACACGGACATGGCTCCGCGCATTTGCATAAAATAAGGTTGTGGGGTTGTAAAATAAAAAACATAAAAACTCTGTCCTTTCAAAACATAGAAAAAGCAAAAAAAAAAAAAATAATTTCAGGAATATACCAAAATAACATGCATATCTTCAAACCATGACAAAAACACCTGCAAAGTTTAAAAAAGATATGTCCAAAACTGTAGGAGGAGTTGCGTCCACAAGGTACCTACTCTCAAAGGGGGGGATTACGGAGGTATGGAATTAAGGAGTTTCGAAAGCTGAATACTATTTCCCTTGCTTTAAGATTAAGATTTATTTGGGTTATAAGCTCATACATATGTATATACATACAACATAAAAACATTATTCATTTTAGAAACAGTCTAGTTCAAGAAACTCATTTTGAAACAAGACTTGTTCAAAAATATTTTGGATAAAACGTTTGATATCACAATTTTGCTACTGATAAAATATAATGAATTTAACAAATCTTAAAATTCAATTAAAATATGTTCTTGATAACCCATGGATAGCCCATGAAAGCCCAGAGGCTTATTTCCAATGGGGTCCATTTGGAATGGAAACAGGCAAGATTTTGGCACAGAAAAAAAGAGAGATTTAGCACGGTCAGAAATATCACAAATTTAGGGTGCATTCTAATGTCCGGGATGTTCAGGATGTAATGTCCGGGATGTTCAGGATGTAATGTCCAGGATGTATTGGGTAGTGGTGCATTGCACTCAATATCTCGGCTTGTGGTGGTCAGAATTTAATAAATAAGGTATCATGAAAATTTAAGCTCCATTCTAAAATATTAAAAAACATTTTCCAATTTTTACCCCTTTGAGGTACATTCTGGAATGTCCGGGATGTAATGTCCGGGATGTATGGGTAGTGATGCATTGTTCTTAATATCTCGACGTGAGCTTAAGAAGTTAATAAAATTTGTATCATTTAAAAATTTACATTCCATTCAAAAAGAAAATCAAAAAATATTTTTTATGTTTTACCTTTTCGAGGTCCACTTTGGACTTTAAAATGTCCGGGATGATCCGAGATCGCTGGTGGGATGTATATGAACAGTATTGTATCCTTAATATCTCGACTTTTCTCTGTCATAATTCATCAACAAGACGCCCACGGGCCACGGGTCGCTCACCTGAGTGACATAGCCACTGCAGATATGCAGATGTTATGCAACGTTTTTCCAATCCTGTCATCGCAACTAATGAAAAGATCATCCTAATTTTGAAGAAGAATATTATATATGGCATGACAGTCAATGGAGCGTGATCATTTGAACAAACTCTCAATCACATTTCAACAGTAGGATCAATGTGAAATTTGGTGGCAATTGCCTATGTGGTTTCTGAAGAATCATGATTTTACACATGTAAACAGCACAGTGGCAGGGAAATATAATAAACATAAACAAGATGGTAGCCATCTTAGATTTCCAATCAGAATGATTTTAGCTACTGTTGATCTACAAGTCACCTCGATACTTCCAATGAACTTCGAGTCAATTGCCCTTTTCAGGAGAAAAAGTTCAAAACCGATTTCAAGATGGCTGCTATAGCCACAATTTGGGATTTCCTATCGCAACGATTTGAGCTATTTTTGATCTACAAGTCACCCCGATGCTTCCTACCAAGTTTCAAGTCAACTGGCCTTTCAGTTCAGAAGAAGAAGGGAAAAATAGATTTTCAAGATGGCCACCATCTTGGATTTCCGATCGGAATGATTTTAGCTATTTTTAAATCAACAAGCCATCCTGATGCTTCCTACGAATTTTCAAATCAACTGGCCCTTTGGTTCAGGAAAACAAGCGAAAAAAAGAGTTTCAAGATGGCCGATATGACGGCCATCTTGGATTTCCGATCCAAACAATTTAAGCTATTTTAGATCTACAAGTCACCCGAATGCTTCCTACCAAGTTTCGAGTCAAACGGCCGTTCAGTTCAAGAGAAGAAGCGAAGAATACATTTTCAAGATGGCTGTCATCTTGGATTTCTGATAGGGATGATTTTAGCTATTTTTGATCTACAGGTCACCCTGATGCTTCCTACCTGATTTAAAGTCAAGTCTTTCGGTTCAGGAGAAGAAGTGAAAAATAGATTTTCAAGATGGCCGCCATGGTGGCCATCTTGGATTTCCAATCGGAACGATTTTAGCCATTTTTAATCTATAAGTCACCCCGATGCTTCCTACCAAGTTTCAAGTCTATTGGCTTTTGGGTTTAGGAGAAGAAGTGAAAAAAAAGATTTTCAAGATGGCCACCATGTCATCTTAGATTTCCGATCAGCATGATTTTAGCTATTTTTGATCTACAAGTCACCCTGATGCTTCCTACCAAGTTTGGAGTCAATTGGCTTTTCGGCTCAGGAGAAGAAGCAAAAAATAGATTTTCAAGATGGCGGCCATCTTGGATTTCCTATCGAAACAATTTTAGCTATTTGTGATCTATAAGTCACCCCGATGCTTCCTAGCAAGTTTAGAGTCAATTGGCATTTGGGATTAGGAGAAGAAGCCAAAAATAGGTTTTCAAGATGGCCACCATGGCGGCCATCTTGGATTTACGATCGGCATGATTTTATGCATTTTTGATCTACAAGTCAACCCGATGCTTCCTAGCAAGTTTTGAGTTAATTGGCCTTTCGGTTCAGGAGAGGAGGCAAAAATAGATTTTCAAGATGGCTGCCGTGGCGGCCATCTTGGATTTCCTATCAGAATGATTTTAACTACTTTTGATCTATAAGTCACCCCAATGCTTCCTACCATGTTTGGAGTCAGTTGGCTTTTGGGTTTAGGAGAAGAAGCGAAAAATAGATTTTCAAGATGGCTGCCATGGCGGCCATCTTTGATTTCGGATCGGCACAATTTTACTATTTTTGATCTACAAGTCACCCCGATGCTTCCTAGCAAATTTGGACTCAATTGGCCTTTTGGTTCAGGAGAAGAAGCAAAAAATAGATTTTCAAGATGGCGGCCATGGTGGCCATCTTGGATTTCTGATCGGCACCATTTTAGCTATGTTTGATCTACAAGTCACCCTGATACTTCCTAGCAAGTTTGGAGTCAATTGGCCTTTCAGTTCAGTAGAAGAAGCGAAAAATAGATTTTCAAGATGGCTGCCATGGCGGCACATTTGATCGGCACAATTTTAGCTATTTTTGATCTACAAGTCACCCCGATGCTTCCTAGCAAGTTTGGAGTCAATTGGCCTTTCGGTTCAGGAGAAGCGAAAAATAGATTTTCAAGATGGCGGCCATGGTGGCCATCTTGGATTTCCGATCGGAAAGATTTTAGCTTTTTTTTATCTACAGGTTACCCCGATGCTTCCTACCATCAAGTCAATTGGCCCAGGGGTGTAGGAGGAGTAGGCTTTTAAAGCAATTGTTGACGCCGCACGACGGACGACGCATGACGGACGACGGACATTGACTGACCACAATAGCTCACCATGAGCACTTCGTGCTCAGGTGAGCTAAAAATGGTACCAATTACGAGTTTTAACTAAACGCAAACTGATTTTGAATGGAAATATTTGAGAAATAAATTTTTTTGGGGTGTCAAATTTGAAATAAGTTATCTTGATACGTTTATGGGATAGATTTCACGTTCTCTAGAGTGAACGTTTAACAGCAACTATCAGGAACTGATACAATCAGGTGTTCACGTATACGAAGGTTGTTCGATAAGTTCATAGATTTTTATTATTTATTATTTATTTAACAAAGAAAATACTTGTTCAATTAACGTGAATATTTGTACAAATGCAGTTTAGCATGTATGCAAGACACTGAATAGCATAACAATATAATGAAACGTTACATAAACAAGCAAGAGCTCCACAAGCGGGGCATTATACGCCCGTGGCAAGTAATAAGATGTAGCACATAAACTGGCTCCTGTATAATTCAGTGCTCCGGATATAAACTGCAAGCGGAGTTAAAAAAAAATAAAAAAATAAAAAAATTTTAATGGGGCATAGCTTTGGTGATATTTGGTGAACTGTAATCTAAGGGTCCAAGCTGGCCCAGAAATTTAAGGAGAAGTGACTTCTTCCTCCTGGGAAAATAGGGAGAAGTTTGCTGCATCAAGGAAGAACTGCTTTCAGACGGAGGACACACAACAGAAGCATGGCTATACTATTAGCTCATATGAGCCCTTGGCTGATTTGTTTTTCCTATACTTCAATATCTGACCAAACAATAACTGAACAAAAATAAATAGCCCCCCCCCCCCCCCCCAAAAAAAAAAAAAAAAAAAAAAAAAAGCTGCAAGAAATTTTTTTGTAAAGCTTTAACTTGTTTTATACTGATTTTATTTTGGTTCTTCAAGGGAAGCAACTCGGAAGAGTATTAAAAAAATCCAAAAAGAATTAGGTTTATAAGTTTTGATATTAGTCAAGCTTCTTAATTCTATATCATTTAATAAACTTATTTATAAAGATTTAATAATGGCAACATTTCCGTGCAAATCTAATAAAAGAAGATGGGGAAAAAAAATAAATAACTTGCCCATATGGCCATAACTTTAGTTATTTGCAAAAAATATACCTATCATAAAATAAAATTTGCACACTATTATCTCTAAACAATATGCTGCAAAAAGTTAATAAAATTTTCAAAGGGGCATAACTCTGCTATAAACGATGTTTCAGCTTAATCGGATGTAAAATGTAGGAGGAGTTAGCCGGAAACGAAAAATAGAAATTTTCAAAGGGGTATAACTCTGCTAATATTTGGTGGACTGTAACCTTGAAACAATATGTGCTGCTCCACATCATGGTCTAACTACAAATCAAGTTTCAGCTTGATTGGATGTAAACTGTAGGAGGAGTTAGCCGAAACAAAAAGTTTACAGAAATTTTCAAAGGGGCATACTTTTGCTAATATTTGGTGGGCTGTAACCTCGAAACAATATGCGCTGCTCGACATCATGGTCTAACTATAAATGAAGTTTCAGCTTGATCGGATGTAAACTGTAGGAGGAGTTAGCCGGAAACGAAAAATTAATAGAAATTTTCAAAGGGTATCTCTGCTAATATTTGGTGGACTGTAACCTTGAAACAATAAGCGCTGCTCCATATCATGGTCTAACTACAAATCAAGTTTCAACTTGATTGGCTGTAAACTGTAGGAGGAGTTAGCTGGAAACGAAAAGTTTACAGAAATTTTCAAAGGGGCATAACTCTGCTTATATTTGGTGGACTGTAACCTCGAAACAATATGCGCTGCTCGATGTCATGGTCTAACTATAAATGAAGTTTCAGCTTGATTGGATATAAAATGTAGGAGGGGCATAACTCGCATAATATATAACCCCAAAAGAATATGCGCTGCAATATGCACTGCTCAACGTCATTGTCTAACTATAAATGAAATTTCAGCTTGATTGGATATAAAATGTAGGAGGAGTTAACCGGAAATGAAAAGTTTACAGAAATTTTCAAAGGGGCATAACTCTGCAAACATTTGATGGACAGTAACCTTGAAACAATATGTGCTGCTCCACATCATGGTCTAACTATAAATCAAGTTTCAGCTTGATTGGATGTAAACTATGAGGAGCTAGCCAGAAACAAATAGTTTACAGAAATTTTCAGATGGGCATAACTCTGCTAATATTTGGTGGATTGTAACCTCGAACCAATATGCTCTGCTCCACCTTATGGTCTAACTATAAATGAAGTTTCAGCTTGATTGGATGTAAAATGTAGGAGGAGTTAGCTAGAAATGAAAAATTAATAGAAATTTATTTTCAAAGGGCTATAACTCTGCTAGTATTTAATGGACTGTAACCTTGAAATAACATGCACTGCTCCACATCATGGTCTAACTATAAATCAAGTTTCTGCTTGATTGGATGTAAACTGTAGGAGGAGTTAGCCGGAAACAAAAAGTTTACAGAAATTTTCAAAGGGGCATAACGCGCATATTTGGTGGACTGTAACCTCAAAAGAATATGCGCTGCTCCACGTCATGGTCTAACTATAAATGAAGTTTCAGCTTGATCGGATGTAAAATGTAGGAGGAGTTAACCGGAAATGAAAAGTTTACAGAAATTTTCAAAGGGGCATAACTCTGCAAACATTTGGTGGACTGTAACCCCCGAAACAATATGCGCTGCTCCACATCATGGTCTAACTATATACCAAGTTTCAGCTTGATCGGATGTAAACTGTAGGAGGAGTTAGCAGGAAACAAAAAAGTTTATGGACGAACGGACGGACTCCAAACCCCGTAACATAATATGCCCCGTTTTTCAAAGGGGCGTATAATAAATACGTTTGTAGATGACGCCTGTAATGCGAGGCAGGGAACGTCAATTGCAGGCCTTAGTTTTCTTAATATAGGAGAAGTGTATGAACGTATCGAACAACCCTTGTACATACAATGTCATCAATAACTTAAAAAATGGTTAATACTCACTAATTTCCAAGACTCAGATTGATCATTATTGCTATGTAGCCCTGTAGTTTATGATTACTATTACTGCTGTATACCCAAATTCAACACAGCATGAACACAACATTGAAACAACGTTGAATCAACGTCAGTGTTGATTTGGCGGTGTTTCAACGCTGTGTGTCTGCTGGGTGAAGGTTTCTGATGCAACAGGACAAGTCCTTCTTTCTAGTCTGGAGAGAAGTTTAATGGTGCCAACGAGTCTAACTCACAAAAATGAGAAAGGTGACTGTGCAGGTTATATTTTATTTCCTTTGGGATCATTGAGCCCATCCTGGTTATTTTGAAAATCGAATACCGCTTCAGCCAGTGCTAAGGGGGACGTATGCAGCCTCGCAAACTACAGTGTTGCATATGAAGAGACTCAATCAAACCGAGTCTCCGATTTTCATGAATTTATGTCTTCTTTGTTTCCAAAGGCAATCCTTTCTGACTTTTATTATATTAAACATGCGAAAATATAAGTTTCACAGTAATTATGCTGTAAAACCCCTCCATTCCCGATGACAGTTTTTTCATCAGTAATTTTCTTGGAAAACATAATTATCTAATAGTGCAGACCAAGATCATACTGTAGTCTGACCAGTTTATATACGAGGGTTGGTCAGAAATAACTGAGAGTTGTTGTTTTGACAATGATTTCCTTATTATTGTTCAGAAAAATAAAAATGGATAATCAGTAACAACAATATCTTGCCTATTATATGACAAAGTCATATCCACTTTAATTCCAGTGTTTCAATAGCTAGTACACTACTTGACAACTCTGTTATTTCTGACCAACACTCATAACATTTGCCATTTCATCTGCATCTTTTCAACACATTTGTGTCTTTATAAACACCACCATCTGACTTTTAGGGTAATTTTAATTTTACCATTTACAAGCTATGGAAGGGACATTACTCAATTACCTATTGAAGTGTGACATGCAATTAAACGTATCAGTCAATACATGGCGTGCGACACACATCAAAACATTACGAGTCAATGCAATTAGCTTAACAAGTTGTTAAGTATCGTTAGAAAATTAATGACCCGTAAAATTACCCAACCTAACCTGAATACATTTCGAACATCCCGGACATTTCAGTCTGAAATCGACTTCAAAGGGGTAAAAAATGAAAAAAATAATTTTAATTATCTTTTAGAATGGAGCTTAAATTTTCAAATGATATAAATTTTATTAAATCTGACCACCAAAAATTGAGATATTAAAGACAACGCACCACTACCCATACATCCCGGACATCACATCCCGAACATCACGGACATTTCAAAGTCCGAAATCGACCTAAAATGGGTAAAAATTGGACAATATTTTTAATAATCGTTTAGAATGGGGCTTAACTTTTTAAATGATATAAATTTCTTTAAATTCTGAACACCAAAAGTTGAGATTTAAGGACAACGCACCACTACCCATACATCCCGTACATTACATCCCGAACATTTCAAAGTCCGAAATCGACCTCAAATGGCTAAAAATTGGAAAACATTTTTAATAATCTTTTAGAATGGGGCTTAACGTTTTTAATGATGTAAATTTCATTAAATTCTGATAACCAAAAGTTGAGAAATTAAGGACAACGCACTACTACACATACATCCTGGACATTACATGCCGAACATCCCGGACATTTCAAAGTCCAAAATCGACCACAAAAAGGTAAAAATTGGAAAATATTTTTTAATAATCTTTTAGAATGGAGCTTATATGTTTAAATGATATAAATTTCATTAAATTCTGACCACCAAAAGTTGAGATATTAAGTACAATGCACCACTATCCATACACCCAGACATTACATCTCAGACATTTCAAAGTCCAAAATTGACCTCAAACGGGGAAAAATTGGAAAATATGTTTTGATAATATTTTAGAATGGAGCTTAAATTTTCAAATGCTACTAATTTTATTAACTTCTGACCACCATAAGTCAAGACATTAAGGGCAACGCATCACTACCCCATACATCCCAGACAATACATGATAACATCCCGGACATTAGTGTGCACCCAAATTTAGTTTGTCACAGATATTTACTTGTTAAAATAACTCAAATGCCACAGCAGTACATGATTCACACGTGGAAGAGCTCACATCTAGCAACATAGCTAAGAGAAGTGATATCTCCTCCAACAAATCATGCACTGCTCATTGGCCATGAAAACTGACGTTTAACCCAACACAATCATGCCGACATACCAGTTGTATGGACAGTCCATACTCAATGGATATCAACATGAGGTTGGGCAATATCTCAAAAACTCAAGCCGTTTAATTTCAGACATGTAACAAGTAAACTGAAATTCTTCCCTAATAATACACATATTCATCTTGATCTTTACTATGATTTTGTGAATGAAGAAATTTCTTTAATTCAACTTTAAACTTTTTGTTGTTTTGTTATTTTTATTTCTTTTAAACTATCTGGTAAGCCTTTCCAGTCCTTGATTGCAGAGTAATAAAAGGTTTGACTTTTTGGACCCTGACAATGAGAGATGTAAAAATTGTGTTCACTTGATCTTGGCCTGGTACTTATGAACATCTCTGGCATTCAAAAAGTGTTCTTTCATAAATGAGGGGCCTTTATTGTTTACTATTTTTTTGTACATGGTTCAGTCTTAGCTGTTTGACCCTTGTATCAACATTAAGTAGATTTAATTTTATTTGTGACTCTAATTTTTTATCCTAACTGATTTATAAATCTGACAACCTTATTCTGGGTGACTTACAATTTTTGTTTTAAACTTTTATTCAAACCTGAATACTATGCAGAGCAGGAGTAGTCAATGTGGCATAGAATTAAAGCTGAAGACAATGTTTTCCTAGTTTACTTACTCAGACTATCTGAACAGAAATTTAAGTCTAGCATTTACTTTTCCAAGTATATTGTTCACAACAGTTTCACCCGAGAGATTACTGTCTATGTATAAACCAAGATATTTGACCTGCTTAGCTGATTCAATAGTTTGCCCATTACAGATAATCTGGAAATTTGTTACCTTCGTTAGTTTTCTTTTCGAGCCAAACAAGAATGATTCAGTCTTCCCAAGGTGTAAGGACAACTTCTTGTCTACAAGCCAAGCTAAGCAAGACTCTAAAACCTTATCAAGTTTATCAGCAATAAAATCTGGATCTTTATGTAAGAATAAAATAGTGCTATCGTCAGCATATAAGAGAAGTTTGCAGTCAGAATCAATGCTACTAACCTTGTCATTGACATAACATAGAAACAAAAGAGGTCCCAAAATACTGCACTGGGGAACACCACAAGTAACAGGTGCTGGATCAGACTGAGTTTTACCAACAGTGAAAATTTGTTTCCTATTTTGTAGATAAGACATAAACCAATCAGTACTTCCAACTCCCATAGTTTTTAATTTATTGCATAAAATTTCATGATCCACTGTGTCAAATGCCTTCTGCAAATCCAATACAACCATCCCAGTGTATAATCCTATAGAATTATTAATCTTTATATGATCCAACAAATGGATAAGACAAGTGTCAGTTGAAAAAGATTTTCTAAACCCAGACTGATATTCATACAAGATATTGTTTTCCACTAAATAATTTTCAAGTTGTATATAAACTGCTCTTTCTAAAATTTTAGAAACTATGCTCAGGATGCTGACTGGCCTGTAATTTCCTACTTCCAAATTACTATTTTTCTTGATCAAAGGCTTAACTCTTGCTACTTTCATTCCATTCGGCACTGTATTTTCAGATATTGACAAATTTATTATCCATGTGATTGGTAACTTCAAAATTTCAGCTCCATCTTTTAAAAATTTAGCAGGAATTCCATTCAGACCTGTACTTTTATAGGCATTTAATTGCAACAACTCTTTATGAACAAACTCTTCTGTCATATGTTTCAAATAAAATTTATTGTTTTCAGGGACCTTTGTCTTATAAAAATCTTTAAAAACAGACAAATTATAATCAAACAGTTTCAAACTAGATGGTAACTTCTGAACAAGTGCAGAGGCTACTGTAGAAAAACATTGGTTAAAATAATCTGCAACAGACTTTTGATTACGATATGTTTCACCATCTATAGTCAAGACTATATTTGAGTTATCATCCTTTTTATTCTTATATCCAAGACCTTTCAACTGTTGCCATAAAATTCTGGAATTAGTCCTATTTTCTTCTATTTTGTTGCTAAAAAAATCTGATTTTACTTTCTTTGTGTACCTCTGAACCTGATTTCTGAAACTACAATACATTTTATAATCCTCTGATTTATTGTGTTTTTTGAACTGGTAAACATACCTAACCCTAACCCTCATTAATTCTAATAATTCTGAATCTACCCATGGTTCAGTTCTTTGTTTTAGTTTGACTTCCTTGGTTGGAGCTACAGAATTTAGAATCGACATAAAAATATCACTGAATCCAGGCCAGGCCTTACCAACATCTGTTGCATAAAAACATGCTTCCCAGTTTGCATTTTTTAACTTTAATATAAATTCCTCTTTATTGTAGTTTTTCATTCACTTTAACTTGGTAATTTTGTGTTTACTAACAATTTGCCTAACAAAAACACGGAGGACAAAAATTTGATACCCTTGGCAGCATTTTTTTTTATTTTACTTTTAGAATAGACCCTGTTTGGAAGAGAAAAACTCTACCCTAAAAGTGTATACATTTCCCCTTACATTACATTGTTTTGGGTGTTTTTCTCTACTTTCTCTCCAATTAACATTCCAATTCAAAGGATAGTTCACTGATTCAGCAAAATAACTGCGTATGATGCATGTTCAGACCAAAAAAATGGGGATCAAACCAGGATCTCTGATACCAAAGGCCAGTACCTTAAAGGGAAAGGCTCACCAAACTCTCTGCTTGCCTGAAAATGTTCAGTTTTTGGTAACAAAGATTTTGGTGCAAATTTGATTAATATCAATTAAGAAATAAAAATAATATTGCTGTTAGAAGCTTTTACAACTGTGAGATTGGGGCTGCCATTTTGAATATTTAATTACATATCTAATTTTTTAAAGAAACCTATAAAAAAGCTTCCTGCTACGGTAAATGTCCCAAAATTTCGAACAAAATTAAATTATTTCAGTTCTTGCTGTTCGAAATTTTAGAAATTATGATTTGCTAAAAAATTTACTGTTCGAAATTTTAGGACAGATTCACTTACAGTCAAAACAGACCTGGCTATCGGACACTTTTGGACACCGAAACGACAAAAAAGGACCTACACGACAAAATGGTTTTCTTATTTGCTATGTGTGATTGGTAAACTGAATGTGAAATTGTATGAACTAATAAATAATTACCGCACTGATGTTTGTTTTCAATTCCATCCAATTAATTCTATGTCAAATAATGTTTCTTGAAGTGTATGGAGTTAAAATGTGAAAAGCGCAGAGTGATTAGAATTTCCGCCGTTTTGAAGTGCAGTATTCTCACTGCTTGCTGACATAATGCGTTCTGTTGGCGATATGCGTAGACCCAGATCAGACCGCCCCGATACATAGATTGCGCGGAAGCGCATGCTGATCTTGTCTATGCTGGTCTCAAATGTCATAAGGTCATTTCTACTGGAAATGACTCATACATAAACGAACAGTGCAGACAACCAGATCAGTTTGTGCTAAATGCAGCCTGATCAATATCAAAGATTTTAGCTCTACACCAAACTGAACTATGTATGCCAAACCTGTGAATTGCCATCATCGTTTTTAGCAATATTTCTTTCTTTAAAAAAAAAACATGTATTGTCGTTTAGAATTCGGTGGCGGAACAGATTATCTTCTACATCGAAACAAAACTTACTGCAAGAATTATCTCTCATCAATACTAATCCTTTCATTAGATCCCTGTTCAGGCGAAAATGTCCCTTTGTGCATATGTGTAAGTCACATCAGAGTGCGAGATGCAGTCTAGTGCAGGATGGTGTCCACTTAATTCGCTGATTAGGTCATTGGTATAAAACACTGTAATACATGAATCGCAGCCTCCAGCAAGTGCAGAGACTGATCACACTTTTTAACAAATGATTAGGTTCATTTTGGCTTGTTGGGACCTATCATCTCTGTTCGGACCATTACCTGTTCAAATAGGATGCACTGAGCATATCATGACAATCACGCGGTGAGACAGGAAATATTTTGCTGTTTCCCCACAACGAAAACATTTTCAGCGTGCTTATTGAAACCTTTGGCACACTAAACTTAAATATTAGCGGCAGATATAATCGAAGGAAAAAGTGTACGGACGAGCAGGAACGACCCAAATCAGAATGCGCAAATGCACATGTTTATTTACAATTTCGTGTGTAGCACTTTCTTTCTATTGCATGTGCATCACGCTTTGCAGTAATGATCAGATCAACTTTGGAATTCTGGTATAGCAATAAGAGTGGTGATAAACACGAACAAACAGCAAATAGTCCGTTCGTACAGCGCGGATCCATAGATTTATCCTGACCTGCGTTTTTCAACCGGAATATTTATCATGTCTGCCACAAGGTAACAATAGTTCTAGATCGCCTGCGCATAATCGAACCCCAAGGACATCCATGTGACTGTCGCTTGGAAATGGCTAACATTGTGATGGAAGTCTCTGTTTTTTTTGTTGTTTTTTTTTCTTGTGAATTTTCAGTCAGTATCTCCTAGGTTTGTATAAAATTAAAATACGGTTAGCATGCCATTTACTCGTATGTACATAAAATTCGTTATGACACTGCTGTGTGCATTTACGTTTTGCGGTGGCTTTCAACACTACTACTTTAGTTTCTGGTTCCGTAATGGAAAAAAACGTTACTGAAATTAGAATGTGCTGATAAAAAATTACTTGAAGAAAGCTGTCTTCGAAATTTTAGAAATCCCCTTTTTGCAAAACTGCTACTGTTCGAGATTTTAGGACACTTCCAGAAATTATTTTGGGCAAAAATATTAAGTGTTCGAAATTTTAGAGTATTCGAAATTTTAGGACATTTACAGTATCAGGAATATGCTATCTGTATTGGCTAGTTGGTAGTGTATATGCAAATTAACATTTACAGACATATAGCAGTAAAATATTGTTGCAGATATGATTTATATAGTTTTCTCATATTTAATTACAGTCAACTCTCATTATCTCCAAGTTCAAGAAACTCTCTGAATACTTTGAGATATTCGTACTTTGACATATCTGATTTGCAGAATTGAGGAAAAATAAATGTAACAACCAACTTTCACAAATGAATATGCAATTTGACTATGAAGTTATAGATATATTGAAAATATTGTGGAAAAGGGGAGATATTGCTCATTAGGAGCAATTTCTCCTCTTTTTCACAATATTTTGTTACCAATTGTTCGATTTCCATGTTAAAATAGGGACCAGATTTTTACTTCGAGATAAGCGGTTATTTGAGATAAGCGAAGATGAGATAATAAGAGTCGACTGTATGTGGTTTGCTATCACTTACAAAAAATGGCAGCAGCTGTAACATTTTTTTTTAAATCTTCAAAGTCCAGTAGCTTTCTTATTTCTCAACCAACTATGATAAAGTTTTCACCAGAATGCTAAGCTTGAAAGTTTTTTTGCTTTTTTTTGACTGGTTTTTCAAAAATCTGTCCTTTAAAATAGGGATGTCTGGGCGGGCGAGCGGACATCGGGCAGGCATCATCCCAGACTTATTTTTTGGTTAACCTTTTTGAAAAACTTTTCCATGATGCTGTTAGGTGTTTTTCTTATTTTGTTTTCACATAAGATTTGATGAGTATTTTCCTGTAACTACTACTGTGCTAAATCAGTAGCTGTTACACGTGAGACATTGCAAAGTCTTGATAAGTCTGAAGTCTCTGGTATGTACATGGATGAGAAAAAATGTGATTCTTTGTTCAGAGTTTATATAGAATATAATTTTTTTTATAGTATAGTCTCTCTACAACAGTCATCCTTGGGAAAGGGTAATAATTCACTGTTGTTGATTGGTGGTTGTTGAAGAGACAATGAAACATTTCTTTCTAAAAAAATAGGAAAGTGGTTCAACTTTGTTACAGGGATGTGGCTGTCATTTAGAGGTGGCAATTAATGGATGTTCTATACTGATTTGGAGAAAGAGGCAAAACTTGGTTATTTTGAAGGCCAATAAAAAACTGTCATAGGAAAACTTGTTTCAGGCCATATATGAATGATGAATGCAGTCTGTCCTCTACCTGTAGGTCATTTAGCAAGAACCTTTGCTGCTTTCCGACACAAGATCAAAGAGACTGGGTAGATCTGGTAAATTTTCTGCCCTTTTTACAAGGGCGACAATTTTCATGACTTTTCTGTTTGTTTTCCTAGAATCAAGTCCCTAGTGAAAATGGGTCTACTCTAAAATGAAAGAATCTGCTCCCCTTGAAAGCAAATTCCTTCCTTTTCCTTTTAGGCAGACCTCTTTTCGCAAAAGTAGAAAGAACAATTCTGTAAGAGTTGTTTCCCCTGAAAGTGAATGATTAAGGGAAATAGGTACACTTTCATGGAAGACATTGTTTGTTTGATTTTTTGTGTTTTCTTTTTTTTTTTCCAAATGAAAGGTGCCTGCACTAAAAGCAAGGAACTGCTGCCAGTGGGTGCAAATTCTTTCTTTTTGGAGGAGATGCTTTTTTGGGTGTGCAGGAAAACAAACAGAAAGTCACAAAAATTATCTCCCTTGTAAAAAAAATGGCAGAATATCTTCCAAGCATATCTATTCCCCTTAAATTCTACAACTGAAAAGAAGTTATGCAGGTTGGTTTGGGCTGTCAATTTTTGTGTATAGCATAATATTGCTTTTCTCATGACACAAATCCTGCGTTGTTTCAATGTTCTGGTTCCTCAAAGTTCACTTCTATAGAGAAGGTCTCTCTAAAGACTTTCCTGCCAGCCTTCTTGTGTGGATTGTCTATCTCATCTCGGGGCAAATACACCCTGACAATAAACAATGAACTTATATAAACCTGCTGAATTTAAATACAGGCAGCAACAAAATTACTGAGTGATATATATCTTCTTTGCTTTACTTTGACCACACAGTCTAACTTGTATACAGTATTAACCCTTACAGCACCAGCCAGCAGACATTGTGTTTGAGCAGTAAACATTTATTGTATTTGTTTTTGTTTAGTTTTTATTTGTTTGTTTTATTTTTTCTTCAGAGAAAATAAGGCTTGAGATTTGATGTGAATTGTCTGACCAGCAAGCAAATGATTCACATGAAATATCAAGCCTTATTTTCTCTGGAAAATAAACACAAATCGAATATCATCTGCTACTGTTTTTAAATGGTGCTCTAAGGGTTAAAATGATTTAATTTTGTTACAAACAAAGCTTTTGAATTTGCTTTAACAGCAGAGCTCAGTACTTCTCACATCTTCTACATATTGACATCATGCTGGATGTTTGCTCTGACATGCCTGTCTGATTTTTTATAAGCTGCTGGCCAGCTATGGTTTACCTCCACAAATATTTTGCAGCATGTTAGCCATCTGGAGATGGGGCCCTTACCCAGTACATTTGTTACCCCTACAAAAAAGAATAATATCATAGGAAACTATTAAACCTATTGGAATTGGAGCAAAAGTAATTACGAGGGATGTTCGAAATGAATTGCTTATTTCTATCTGGAGACTTCAAATTTCAAGTTAGCCCAAAAGTACTCATTTCATGCCCTCGAAGTACTCCCCATGGCTAGAAATGCAAAGTTTCAGCCGAAGTAGCCACTTATTGAAGGCGTCACGGTACGCTGATTTGGGCACAGTAATAAGGTACTGATGAATGACAGATCCAAGTGCCTGTCGGGACTGGTATTTCCGCCCAGCATGGAATGCTTTCAATTTCGGAAACAAAAAGAAATCACATGGGGCAAGGTCTGGGGAAAACGGGGGGTGAGGCAAAACAGTTACTTTTTCTTTCTTCAAAAACGCCGTAACTATTGCGGAGGTATGAGCTGGGGCATTGTCATGTAGAAGACGGACATGTTTAAAACCAGTGGCAGGGCGTCGTTTCTGATAATACTTTTTCAGTTTCTTCAGTACTACGTCTTTGTAGTACTTTCCGGTGATGCTTTTGCCCTTTTTCACTGGCACTTTTATTGCGACTCCTTCACCAGAGAAGAAGATTGCATACAAAACCTTCTTTGTACTCAAAGAACGTTTGGCAATAATTGGGCATTTGCTGTGTTTAGTGGCCCAGATCTTATTGCTAACCTTTCTGACGGGCTCAAAATAATGGACCCAGGTTTCATCACCTGTGACGACATTGGCAAACTGCTTTTTGTCATATTTTGGAAACATTTGAAGCAGCTTTTTGGCCACTTTAACCCGTTGCCTCTTTTGCTCGTCAGTCAACAGATGTGGCACCCATCTAGCAGAAATCTTTCTGTCTTTCAAATGCTTCTTCAAAATAAGGTGAACCGTTGATAGTGATATGCCTACCTTTCGTGCAATATCACGAACTGTAAATCTGGCATCTCCTTCAATGATTTCCTTTATTTTGGAAACGATTTCTTTACGAGATGCAGATTTTGGCCTACCTGATTTCGGTGCATTTTTGATGGACTCTACACCAGACTCAAATTTCTTTTTCCACCGCCGAACTGTGTCATAAGACACACAAGAAGGTCCAAAAGCAGTAGAAATTTCAGTCATCAGCTTCTGCAAAGAACAACCAAGTTTTGAGCGAGCTTTGATGTAAGCCCGTATTTCATCTTTTTTGTCGACGCTTCTACCAACCATTTTTACTGCAGTGGTCAATGACTGCGTGTATTCAAATGGCAAATTTTATGTTTTACACTTAGTCTAACATGTACATTTATACACCATTGTGTAGATATTGAATAGCCCTATACAGGTATGTATTGGTTTTTATCGTGCCCCACGTGGATATCGAGCTACAGGACAATAAGCAATTCATTTCAAACATCCCTCGTATATGTTCCAACTAAATATAAGAAGTTACAGAACAGTCCACCAGCTACAAAATGTGATGTTTGAAAGTTCTTTTTGGCCTTACATGTTGTTACACAGGTTACATTTTTTACGGTACTCTTTAGAAATGAGTATTTTAACTCATATAGTTCATTTTTACAGATTGTACATTGCCCCTATAACCTTAACCTTGTGATTTGTGATAAGGTATTCAAATATCTTTGCCAAAGCTGCAAACAATATCTCTCTAGCTTTTATACTTTGTCAGTTATTGGATGTTAAGTAAAGTCACCCACTATGAAATGTAACATTGAAAAAATCATTTTTACATAATATCACACCAAATGCAGCCTTAGAGTTGTACAAATAAAGTGAATTCTTATTATAGCATTATATCTTAGTAACAAGAGATACATAGGCACAATAAAACCTATCTCTGCCATATCATTTTGCACATAGTAATATAGGTAACACCTAAAATATCTATATACTGTGGGCTTTGGAGGTTTTCTGTATGGTATTCTGCATCAGTTTTTAGTGCCTCTGTTTTGTATCCTTTGGAAGTTTTTGTAAGCATTTCCAAAATTGCAAATTCAATGCCATTATGCTTTGTCAGTTATATACATTTGTCAGTTATATACATTCAATAGCAGTTAAATGAAAAGATGGCTATGACATTGCAAATAATAATCTCATGGGTACAAAGTAGATGAGGATGCATTAGAAAATGTAAGGAAACAAGGCTACAAAGACGAATGATATTCATAAAAAGTATAATTTCTTAGCAGCAAGAAACAGACAATTACTAAATTATAAGTGATTAGAAGGATGCCAAATTCTAAATAATGAAATAAGTTATATTTATTTTAAAATAAGGTCATTGTCATTGTCAAACTTTCTATCAAAAACTATCCTACATCCAAATTGGAAGATTTTTAATATAAAATTACACAAAATAACTTCTTTTTCGCATGCACTGTAGTAACAGTACCAAAGAGCAGATTAGGAAGACATATATATATATATATATATATATATATATATATATATATATATATATATATATATATATATATATATATATATATATATATATATACTGAAAGGAAAAAGAAACGCACGGTAAATTTTATTCCTAAATTTCATTCAAGTTTGAAAAACTTTGTTAAATATTTTACTACGATTACAAAACGGTACATGTATGGAACAAAAGTTCCAAATTTCATTGTTTGTGATCAACAAGTCTCGAGTTATTGAAGTTCATTGGTAGCTACCCCCCAAATCTTGAAATCAAAATCAAACTGAAAATCAATATCGGGTGTGCCCCCCTCTTGCTGCCGTTGCTGCCCTAATTCTCCTTTGGATAGAATTAACCAAAGCATTGACAGTTCGCATCGGGATGTTATTCCATTCATCGATCAACGCATTCCTTAGTTGTGCGAGAGTTGCGGGGGGATTTCGGTGCTTCCTAACCCTTCTGTCCAGCTCATCCCACATGTGCTCTATTGGGGTCAAATCTGGACTGTACGGTGGCCATGCTAGTGGTGCGATGTTATTGTTTGCCAGGAAATCCTGACAAACTCGGGCAACATGTGGTCGGGCATTGTCCTGCTGCAGAATCAGATTACGTTGTTGCACAAGCGGGACTGCAACAGGACGCAAGATCTCATCCCTATACCTTTCTGCGGTCATATTGCCCACAACAATAATCAACTGTGATTTTATCCTGTGAGCAATGCCTCGCCAGACCATAACGGAGCCACCCCCAAACTGATCCCATTCGACAACACAGGCGTCGGCAAAGCGTTCTCCGCGACGTTGGTACACACGACGTCGACCATCTGCGCGATAGAGAGTGAACCTAGACTTGTCCGTAAAAAGAACTCGTCTCCACTGCCTCATCGGAAATAGCCTGGGCGCATGCGCCGTCAACCACGCCATACGACACAACCTACGTGCCTGGGTCAGAGGCAGACCAATGTATGGACGACGAGCTCGAAGACCAATCTCACGCAATCGACTTCCAACAGTCTTCGGAGAAATTTGTCGATTATGCGTACCTACTGTATTAAGGGCAGTTTCGGTAGCAGTGAGATGACGATTCTGCAAATGTGCCAGACGGATTGTCCTGTCTTGACGTCGCGACTTCACGCGTGGACGCCCAGACCGTGGTCGGTCTGCTAAATGCCCTGTCTCCCTTAAACGTCTAACAAGACGTTCAATTGTTGAGACATTAACCCCAAAATGATTGGCAACTTGCTGTTGCCTCTGACCCTGCATCAGCAACGCAACTGCCCTACCCCTCTGAACATCAGTCAGTCGTACCATGATTGAAAAAAAGTTCAAAGTAGCATAAAAATGAAAAGAAAAATCGGTAAAAGAATCGAAGAGCGTTGTGTATCGTTGAAGTGTACCAAATGGTGTGAAGAAATCTTGTGCTGAAGGTTTAAACATGCTTGTTTTGTACGAAATTTTGGCTTTCCGTATTGTCTGTGCAATGCACTGTGTAGTGCACGGTTGAATGATTTCACACACTGGGTAGATAGCACATCGACCAACGACTCGTATACCCGTGGTTCACATTCACAGGACAATCTGTAAAAGTGTATGGCTATAGTAAACACCGTAAAAAATGGTTAAAATAAGAAGGAAAAAACTCTACCCTGCGTTTCTTTTTCCTTTCAGTATATATATATATATATATATATATATATATATATATATATATATATATATATATATCTGCTGGGATGAATACGGATAACTGAACGATTCAAACTGGTGTTTATCAACTAACACACATATTTATTTATTTATTCATTTATCTTTTTATTTATTTATTTATTTATACGATATTTCAAGAGGTTACAAATTTGGCTAAAATGCCAGTCTACCATGCGGCTCTCATAAAATACAACATATCACAACATATATACATACTTGAATATAAATCTTATAATAATTATCTTATTTTGATGCATTTTCATCCAAGTTATGGAAAAAGAAAATTATTCAAGATGTCCCTCTTGAAAAACTCAAGCAAACCTCTGGATGAATATTCTCTCCTGCTAAATTTGTCCAAAATGCATTTCTGGTGCACAAGGTAATAAGTTCAATTTTATTATGAAACAAGACCTATCGCCAGACAGGATAGCTCGCCTGATATTGCACATTTTGTTTCTGGAAAATTCTAAGTCTGTGACCTTGATTTTGATATGAAACTAAAGATGAATCAAATCAGTGATAAGGTTAGGAAATGAGGTCTTAAAAACTTAAACAAAAACATTTAGATTGTTAAACTTCTAAGTCTGTGACCTCGACCCTAAGGTCACGGTCATGAAAGCTGATGGTGCTGATAAAAACTTTGGATCAGTATATATAATATCAAATATAAATTAAAATCCATTGTTTGGTTTAGAAGTAATGAGGTCCTAAAAACTTTGACATAAAATTTTAACATGAAAATTTTGACATGACTGTGACCTTGACCTCAACATGAACTAGAGGGGTGAAGTTGGAACTTGGCAAAATTTTGGACCAATATGTATCATTAAAAAAATTTAACATGAAAATTCTAAGTTTGTGACCTTGACCTGGACATGACCTAGGACAGCTGGGATGGTACTGCACAAAATTTTGGACCAATATGTATCACCATACCAAAGATGAATCAAATCGGTGATAATGGTTAGGAGCGGTCTTAAAAACTTTAATGAAAACTTTAACATTTAAGTCTGTGACCTCGACCCCAAGGTCAGTGTCATGAGTGCTGATGGTACTGATAAAAACTTTTGACCAGTATCTATCATGATACCAAATAGTAACTAAATTCATTATGTAGTTTAAAAGTAATGAGATCCTAGAAACTTTGACGTAAAATTTTAACATGTAAATTCGAAGTCTGTGACCTTGACATTGACATGACCTAGGGTGGTGGGGATGTTACAGTGCAAAATTTTGGACCATTATGTATCATCAAACCAAAGATGAATCAAATCGGTGATAAGGTGAGGAAATAATGAGGTCTTAAAAACTTTAACAAAAACTTTAACATTTAAATTCCAAGTCTGTGACTTCGACCTCAAGGTCACAGTCATGAGTGCTGATGGTGCTGATAAAAACTTTTAACCAGTATCTATCACGATACCAAATAGTAACTAAATACATCATTTAGTTTAGAAGTAATGAGATCCAAAGAACTTTGACATAAAATTTTAACATGAAAAGTCTGTGACCTTGACCTTGACATGACCTGGGGTGGTGGGGATGGCACTGCACAAAATTTTGGACCAATATGTATCACCATACCAAAGATGAATCAAATTGGTGATAAGTTTAGGAAATAATGAGGTCTTAAAAACTTTAACAAAAACTTTAACATTTGTGGACGCCAACCCCAACGCCGACACCAACGCCAACGCGGAGGGTACTACAATAGCTCTCAGTGAACATCGTTCAGGCGAGCTAAAAATACAAGAAACTAGCAAAACATGATTGTTTCAAAGTATGTCTTCGATACATTAATATGCATGTAATAAAGTAAAAAATTGCAAGCCAAAATAAAGAACTGGAGGCTTTTGACATACATTCTATATAGTGTGTTATGCTTCCACCATTGATTTGTACTCATGAGAGTTACCCGTATATAGCGGGATGACGTCACGCCATCTTTTCCAATAATCGCAATATTGTTTACAATAAAGTTGCCATCTGCTTCATAGCCACTTTTGCATAAAATACTGAATACTGTCCTGAAGTTTTTAATGTATGGCAAATGCTTATAAATTCTTTATGTCTAAATAAAATGTCTTCAGATGTGTCAGACCCTTACGTGACTTTACGTAATAATTTATCAATGGTAACATATGTAACATCTTAATGTCTTAATTCTAGGGGTTTATTTTGTCTCTGTAAAGGTCTTTACCTATATTTTTTATTGCTTGAATTAATTACTCAGTTTAAGAATAATATTTTTCAGAATATAATGATAAAAAGAAAAATGCCTAATGACATTATGGACAGTTTTTTCCACTGAAGAATAAAGGTAACATATCACTTTGAAAAAAGATTGACCAAAAGGTAACCCTCGGACGACGCCCGACTGCCCTGACATCGCTATTTTAAAGGACAATATTTTTCTGTGAAAAAACCTGTCCAAAAATACAATTTTATCCAAAAAATGCTGGTAACTGATGTGGTCGCTGGTAAGTTTGTGTTGAGGTTTTATGGCCCCGTCAACCCAATGGGGTCATGTCGAGCACGGTCAGTTTCACACCACACGTTTACTGGGCAGGCTTAGTCCTCTAAGCGGTTAACCAGTATTGTGCACATTCTCTCGCCAGAAACTGACAACTGCCCTTCTTGAATCAGCGGAAGGGAGAGAATGACCGTAGAAAATATTTCATGATCAGTCTCCACGAAAGAATGTTGCCGACCTCAGCGGGGGTTGAACCCGCAACCTCCTGGTCTCCAGTTGGACGGCGCATCCAACTGAGCCACCGAGGCCGGCTGCTGGTAAGTACATAGAAGAGGCTCAGCAACTGAATGCACAACCTGTATAATATCAAAATATTTCAATTAAGAAGTTATGGAGTGCACAAGAATTAGGCTTAGAAATGCATTCATGGTAGATAACTAAAAAAAAAAAAAAAAAAAAAAAAAAACAAAGCAAGAGTTGTCCTTCTTGCAAGCAACACTCCCACTTGACCTGATATATATGTCCCTACCAAATATTATCAAATATCTCAAACAGTTCGGGAGTTATGGCCTGCACAAGATTTCAGTTTCAGGGGAGATAAGTACATAACAAAGAAAGTAAGAGTTGACTCTTTTGCATGCGATACCTTTTCTGTTCTTTATCTATGCCTCTAACAAATATTATCAAAATATTTTATACCATAAAGAAGTTATGAGTGCACAAAAATTTGGCTTAGAAATTTGTTCAGGGGAGATAACTAGAAAAAGTAGAGAACAAAAATTGTCCTTTTTTGCATGCAACACTCCTACCAATTATTATCAAATTATCTCAAACAGTATGGGAGTTTTGGCCTGCACAAGATTCGGCTTCAGGGGAGATAAGTACATAATAAAGGAAGTGTGAGTTGTCTCACTTGCCCACAACATGCCTACTGGTTCTCCTCTTCATCTTATCAAATATGAAAGCAATCAACAGAAGAATAAAGGTAGCATATCACTTTGAAAAAAGGTTAACCGAAAGATAAACCTGGTCTGACGCCTGCCCGATGCCCGCCTGCCCGCTCGGACACTGCTATTTTAAAGGACAGATTTTTAGCTCACCTGAGCTATGCTCAGGATGAGCTATAAGGATCACTTTTTGTTCGTCGTCCGTCCGTCCGTCCATGCATCCATCCGTTAACATTTTCAAACGACTTCTCCTCTGAAGCCGCTGAGCCAATGTTGCTCAAATTTCATACGGAGCTTCCTTAGGTTGGGGGAATGAAAGATTCCTAAAATGGTCGTGGTCCGTTGACCAAGATGGCCACCATGCCCATATATAGTAAAAACCTTAAAAAATCTTCTTCTCCAGAACCGAGGATGTCTTGGGGCTGAAGCTTTGCACACAAATCTTCGCGGATGGGAGGTCTACCAAAGTTGCTAAAATAATGGTCGTACATTGACATTTGACCTTTTTACGGTGAGGTCAAGTTTGCTTCCCTAAGCATTTGATGGGTGCCATACATTTGTATGGGAAAAATGTTGATAATTTCAAACGACTTCTCCTCTGAAGCCTCTGAGCCAATGTAGCTCAAATTTCATTTGGAGCCTCCCTGGGGCAAGGGAATGAAAGATTGCTAAAATGGTTGAGGTCCATTGACCAAGATGGCTGCCATGCCCATATATGGTAAAAACCTTTAAAAATCTTCTTCTCCAGAACAGAAGATGCCTTCAGGCTGAATCTTTGCATAAATCATCGGGGACGGGAATTCTACCAAAGTTGCTAAAATGATGGTCGTACATTGACGTTTGACTTTTTACGGCGAGGTCAAGTTTGTTTCCGTATGCATTTGTATGGGCCCCATACATTTGTATGGAAAAAATGTTGATAATTTCAAATGAATTCTCCTCTGAAGCCTCTGGGCCAATGTTGCTCAAATTTCATGTGGAGCCTCCTTTGGGCAGGGGAATGAAAGATTGCTAAAATCGTTGCGGTCCATTGACCAAGATGGCTGCCATGCCCATATATGGTAAAAACCTTTAAAAATCTTCTTCTCCAGAACCAAATAAGCCCTGGGTCCTACTCTTTGCACAAATTATTGGGGACAGGAGCTCTACCAAAACTGCTAAAGTGATGGTCCTATATTGACATTTGACCTTTTTACAGCAAGGTCAAATTTGCCTCCCCATGCATTTGTATGGGCCCTATACATTTATATGGGAAAAATGTTGAAAATTCATATTTTGGACATCTCCTCTATGATCCAATTGAATCGAAACTTGATGATGACCATTAGTCACCTAGTAGACACAAAATAGCTAAATGAGCCAATAGAAAATCCAAGAAGGCCACCACAGCCTCCATCTTGAAAATCAATTTTCGACGTCTCTTCCCAAACCTTTGGTCGCTTTGAGCTGAAACTTGCTCTGTAGCAACAGGATGACTTCTGGATCGAAACTAGCTAAAATTGTGTCCATCGGAAATCTAAAATGGCCCCAATGTCTATCTCCATTGAACAAGATGGCCACCAGAGCTAAAAATAGAAAATCTTCAAACGACCTCTCGTCCTTGGCCAATGGCCGAATTTCAAAATATTTGCACAGAAGTGTTCCTCTAATGGCCCTCCACCAAAATTGCTAAAATGGTTAGGCTTGGCTGAACAAAATGGCAGCCAGAGCTAAAAATAGAAAAACCTTTAAAAGACATCTCCTCCGCAGCCAGTGTCCTGATTTCAAAGTAATTTCACAGAATGTTCCTCTTATGGCCCTTTACCAAAACTGCTAAAATAGTTCCGCTCGACTGAACAAAATGGCCACTAAAAATAGAAAAAAAAAACATTAAACATCTCCTGCTTGGCGAGTGGCCTGATTTCAAAATGATTTCACGAAATGTTCCCCTTGAAAATTTCAGCATTTTAACTTTGTAAGCAAGATATCTCAAAAACTGTTTAAGCCATTGCCTTGAAACTTGACAGGCTGATAGGGAATGATGAGTAAATGACCTGATTAAGTAGTTAACTCAGGTGAGTGTTGTGGCCCATGGGCCTCTTGTTGAAAATAACAAGAGGCCCACGGGCCATGGCTCGCTCACCTGAGTGAAACAGCCACTGAAGATATGCAGATGTTATACAACATTTTCCCATCCTGTGATTGCAACTAATGAAAGGATCATCATTGGAACAGTTCTTGGTTTTGAGGAGGAAGAATGTGTTTTTTATTGTTATTTTTTATCATAAATGGGCATGACAGTCAATGGAGCATGACCTTTTGAATAAACTCTTCATCCAGTTTCAAGAGTAGGACAGACATGAAATTTTGAGGAAATTTCCGAAGAGACTTTGTTTAACAATATAATGATTTTATACACGTATACTGCACATGGTCAGGGGAAATAACCCTTACAGAATAAAACTTTGATTGTTATTAAAGCTTTAGCTACTTCAATCATATATTGTAAGTTTTAGACACTTCAGCTATTTTTGTCTTTGTGTGTGTGTGTTCATTGCTCTCAAGGGTCATTCTTTTTATAATTTATAAATCTTTGCCAGAATGCAGGACTTGCCAAGCTCTCAGCTTCAATGAATAAGTAAGGAAATAATGGGAGAAGAGATATTTCAATTGCATTTTGCCACTCCCATCTATGCTACATGTTCTATGTCTCTTTACAAGGCCAGACAAGAGACAAGCTCAAAACGGCTGGTGCTTGACAGTCTTCTTTCCCTGCTGGTGCTTAACAGGATCATTTTTCCCTGCTGGTGCTTTACAAACTTAAAGTTTAAAATTTTGCCATGGCAACTAAACAAAATGGTCACTGGTGAAAAACCAATAATTTGGGTAGACAATCATCTAATGATCATAACTACCAAATATGGTTCACATCACTTCACTGGTTATGGAGAAAAAGCAATTTAACCATTTTCCCAATATAAGTATGGGAGCTTTCTGTTGCCATGGCAACCAAACCAAGAGGCAGATTGGCAAACTTTTAGCTATTTTGAATTGCCCTTACCCAAGTGACATATGTATCAAATTAGTCATACTGCTTCAGTGGTTTTGGAGGAGTTGTCATTTAAAAAAATCCTTTTTTTAAAATGTAATGTTTCCATGGCAACAAAACAAAATGGCCACTGGTCAAAGAACTGATAAACTGGGTAGACAATCATCAACTGATCATAACTGCTAAATATGTTTCACATCACTTCACTGATTATGGAGAAAATGGAATTACACATTTTCCCACTATAAGTCTATGGGAGCTTTCTGTTGCCATGGCAACCAGACCAAAAGGAAAATCACCATAATTTTAGCTGTTTTGAATTGTCCTTACCAAAGAACAGTTTTACCAAATTAGAATCATAATGCTTCAGTGGTTTTGGAGCAGCTGTCCTTTGAATAATTCGTTTTTTTAAATTTAATGTTGCCATGGCAACCAAACCAAGAGGCAGATCAGCACTATTTTAGCTATTTTGAATTGCTCTCACCCAAGCAACATTTGCATCAAATTAGAGTCATAATGCTTCATTGGTTTTGGTGTTGTCCTTTGAATAATTCTTTTTTTTTTAATTTAATGTTGCCATGGCAACCAAACAAAATGGTGACTGGTCATAAAACACATAATCTGGGTAGACAATCATCAAAGGATCATACCTGCCAAATATGGTTCATATCACTTTACTGGTTATGGAGAAAATGCAATTTAATCATTTTCCCATTAAAAGCCTATGGGAGCTTTCTTTTGCCATGGCAACCAAACCAAGAGGCAGAGATTTCCCAAAAGAGACAGGAATAATCTGGCTGTGACTGTTATTTTGGGATGAAAAAGACTGATAGTCTCTAACAGATCCTGAATTCTGCCTTGAGGAATTTTGACTATGTTGAGGTGAGTGAGAAATTCCATCCGTATGAAAATGTATTTCTGAGATGGAATCAGATCTGACTTCTCTTGATTGCTTATAAGTCCCAGCTTTACAATCAAATGAATGATGAATTGTCTGTGTTCCAACAGAGCTAGACAATTTTGATTTCTTGATAACCAGTTGTCTAGATATGGAAAAAGGGTAATAGCTTTCCTGTGAAGATGCGATGCTATTACTTTCATGAGATGAGTGAACACATGGGCTCATTGACAGGCCAAATGGTTGAGATCTGAATTGGAAGATTTTATCTCTCAGAGAGACTGGAGATATTTGCGAGATGTAGGATGAATTGGGACATGCAAATAAGCATCCATCAGATCCAATGAAAATGCCCAATCGTCGGGATGAATTGAATTTCTGACTTTTTGCTGAGTTTCCAGTCTGAAGCTTTGTATTAGAACAAATTTGTTTAGAGTGGAAAGATCTTTCATGAGCCTCATTTTTTTCATTCTTTTTTAGAACAAGAAATACTCTTGAGTAATCTCCTGGAGATTCTGGAAGAATTTTCTCCACTGCCCCCTTTTGGAGGAGACTGATGACCTCTTCTTCCAGTTCTGGCTTTTGATTTGTTGGAAGAAATTGGGGTCTTTTAAAAGAGGAGGTATTTCCTTGAACGGTATTTTGTATCCTCTTTCCACACTAGAGAGGGCCCATTTGTCAAGCCAGTTTGAGGCAAAATAGGCCGACCGTCCTCCTACCAGAATCTGAGATTGAGGACAGGCCAGTGGAGGTAGCACATCAAAATTTCTTTTGAGAGATGGAACCTCTTCTAGAATAGCCACCTCTGTCCCTTCTATCAGAGCCCCTAGAGCAACCTTCTCTTGAGGAGCTGATGGTTTTCTTGGAGTAAGAAGATTGTGATTTCTTGTCATGAATTTTAGGATTCTGAGGTCTCAAATTGGGTTTCTTGAATTCAGGTTTGACACTTTTAGATGTAGATGCCTGTGGTTTACCACGAGAAGAAGTGACTGTTTTGGAAATTAAGTTGTTCTTCAGTGCTTCTGCATTTTCTTTGTAGATTTTATCTATCTGACCACCAAAGAGTAAGTCTGAGATGAAAGAGGTTGACCTAAGTTTTATCTTAGCGATTTCAGATAATGACAGGAGCAGAACGAATGGCAGCATCTCTCCTTGCTTGTTGCATCTCTAATGTAAGATAGGAAGCAAAGGAAACCGAATGGTTAATAGTGCGTGCTAAAGATTCCAATATTCTGGCTAAGACTTTAGTGTCCATTGATTCTTATTGTAGGCATTTGTATGCCGCATAAGAAAAGATGTCAGAATGAGAAAGGACTCTCAGAAGATCTCTGAGTTGGTTCTCAAAAATGCCCAGGTTCTTAGTGGGAATCTGACAATTGCTAGTAAGAGAAAGGTGTAATTTAGAGGAAACCAAATCAAGTGCAACTTCTCTTTGAGTAGGTACTATCTCGGCCTGAGATTTATAATATGACATGCTGACGAGAGCATTTTGTTCTTTCTTTGAAACTGCCCAGTCTTCTGGCAAAAAAGGATCTGGGATTGCGGCAATGAAATAGACCTTCTCTCTTCTTTCTTTAAGTCCTCTTCAATATCAGATTTAGGTCTTTGAGGTTGGGAGGAAAAATCTGAAACCGACTTCTTTGGAAACTTATTGGTCCGAAGTAGTTTGTAAATTTCTTTTATGATTAGAGAAAAACCAATTTTCTCTTCTTTCATGAGGTTTCTCTAGGCAAGACTCTATTCTTGAAGAAGATTTCTTTCTCGTCGAAGCTGTTTGGGATTCAAATTTGTTGTCTTTTGCTTGAATAGACAATGCCATCCATTGTTCTTTCTCAGTATTCTCTGAATTTGTGTGAAGTTTTCTCTTAGAGAAGAACACGATTTATCAGAGAAAAAAAACTGTCTAGAAATCTTCTCTTTGTGTTTCTTATCAAAGAAGAATGAGAAGATGTAAATGAAGATCAAGGATGTTTATGAGAATGTCTAGAAGGAGATCTAGACTGATGTCTTCTCTTATGATGACTTTTATTAGACTGTTAGTGAGGAGAGGATGAGGAAGAAGAGTAGGAACTACAATGAGTTCTTTTTTTCCTGGAAGAACGATGTCTGTGAGATCTCCTCGAATGAGATCTGCGACGAGAAGATAAACTCCTTGATCTAGATCCAGTTCTCCTTCTGGAAGGTCCAGGAATAGGAGAACAGAATAGATATCTGATCTTCCAACATAGGTTTGATGAATAAGCTTTTCAACTTGACTTAATTGCCCAGTGATAATTGACATTTGTCTGGTGATTTTCACTTGTCCAGCTTATGTCGGGTGTCCTGATGTTGTCTAGTGTCCAGTGAATGTCCGGTGTTTGGTTAAGAGTTCTGTGCATGTCTGGAGTCCGGTGGATGTCTGATGTCCGGTCTGGAGTTTGGTGAATGCCCGGTGTTTGTTGGATTCTGGTTGTTGAATATTGTCCGTATCCAGTGGCTATCTGTTGCCTGGTGTCCGGTGCCAGATGTGACATTAGTGTTAAATATATGTCTGGTGATTTTCCGGTGTCTGGTCAACTTAGTCATTTGTACGGTAATAATGGTCTGTCTTTTTGGGACTGAGTTAGCCTGTCTGTAGCTGGAATATGAGATGTACAATCTGTAGCACAGTGATGAGATGATCTGGCTTCTGCCTCATAACAGGATCCATCTTCGTCAGAAGAGTTCTGGATAGGGGGGAACCTAGTGGATTTGGCTCTTTGATATAGATTGATGGAGCTACTACCACTTCCTGATCCAAAGCCTTACTCATACTGGGCTGGGACTGTTCAGTGCCGGCTTTAACACAGGACCTTTCATTGCCACTTGTCTCTTCATGAACTTCATTTCTGTTCTGTTTCCTTGAAGAGAATCCTGTCTTAGATGTTGTTCATGTAACACTGAACCATTTTCTTCTTGTAAGATCGAAGGTTCTCGAAAAGGTCCCACTGATGATCTGACCAGTTTTGACAGTAAGAACACTTTTTGTCCCTTAAACAATACAAACAATTAGCACAAGCCAGATGATTATCCCAACAAATCTTGAAATGTCAGTAACAATCACCTTTTAATCGAGACATACAAGTATAGGATAGTATGGGAAAGACGAACAAATAAACTGAATGTCATTTACCAAAAGGTAAACAAAGGAATTTTAAAACATAAGATTACGTAAATAAATAATTCAAATCCCATAAATAAAAGAATGAAAGAGATAAACTGTGCAAGAGCTAGAAACCAAAAGAAGAAATTGAAATAACAGACTGACGGTCGCGGTAATTTTCTAGAATCAGATTTCTTCAGAAATGTTTTCCAACTTTCATTGGCGGCGACAGGAAAAAAAACTGGGTAATTCATGTGACCGGATGTGTTCTACGATGTCACTATTGACATGAAGATCATTTCTTTGTTCCTCCCATGTAGAAGAGAACCCTTTGATCATATCTAATTTCTGTTGGGAGCTAAGGGGGATTAGTAATAAGTAGAATATATGGTTTATATGCAAAACATTAAAATTATTCAAAGTTGGTGACATAATAAATCATAACTGCAATATTGTATTTACCCTATAATTGGACACCTTCACTTCTTACCTAGCCTAAAGTTTGACTACCTACTCAGGATTGTTGTGCCTAAATAGAGTTTTGTTGTCAGAGAAAACAGTTCCACACCCACCTCCAACATTTTAAGTCACATGCTGACCTTGACAATGTTACCCAACTCTTGACACACTTTAGTGATGTAGCTATGCAAATTTGACCTAAATCCATTCACAGTTCAGGAGACAGAGTGCATACAACTGTTTTAGTTCAAATTTGTCAACATTCAGAGTACTCTGAACTTGAAAATGGTGCCAAGGTCACCAAAATGAAGTTTTTAAAGTAAAACATATTTTAACAAGTAATACTTAAGCTATGGATAATGCGCTATTTCCTTCTTTTCATTATACCCTCCACAGAAATTTTTAGTCTTAATTCTGAAGCTCCCTAAGGCAATATCTGTATGACATCACCTTTCCCGCCGTATTGACCAAATGTTCAGTTTTCCTCATAGAATCAGCAGGTATGACTGAAGTGAAGCGGGGAGGAAGGAGGGAATCTCTTATCCATAGGTTAAGTATTACTTGTTAAAATATGTTTTACTTTAAAAACTTCATTTTAACTGCACAATACATTAATGTATGGATAATGTGCTAGAATTTGTAGATAAGGAGGGATTAACTCCCTAGATTCCCAGCAATTCTCATTTAAGATTCCCTGTACTTCTGGTTTAAGACTCAAGAAACTCTATGGAATCAAGAAACAACCATTAAAGGTAACCTTAAGATTGATCAAGATTCCACTAAAACATAACTCTAAGGTAGTAATTACCTTAATAGTATAGAGAATGGACTCAGGAGGCTGACAGTTTCCTCAGTATCTGAGGACTGAACTTCCTGGCCCCGACCACTTTTTGGGTAACAAAGTCTGGGCCCAAGTGAGTGAAATTGTAACTTGTAGAGACATGTTCCTCAAGTAAAATTTTGTAAATTTGGAAGACTGATTCCAGACTGTAGTTTGAGAATGTCCTTGAGAGGAACCTTGTTAAACAAACCCAGGAAGAAGTACCCTAACTTCGCTAGCCTTGATCTTTAGCAAGGAAATGCCTCTTCGGGTGAGTTTCCTGTAGACAAACTATCCATCATGCGAATGAGGTCTTTTAGATGTCATGATTGTCTTAAATTGTTAGAAAGAGTCTAGTCCTAGATTAACGATAGCAACTAGATATTCTAAGATAAAACTTTTATTTCTAAATTTACACTTCTGCAACAAGGTATATCGGAACCCGAATTTTACGGTGACTTAGTGTACAGATTTAGAAAAATTGTAGGTAAATCTAACTTTTCGGAGCAATTCAGAAAACTTATTAACCATTATAAAAGAATTGGCTATAGCCTGGATATTATGCGGCAGACTGCATGCCTAGTTGTCAACCCAATCATTGTTGATGGCTATGCTTCACTCTTTAATTGCACGACGGCGGTTCGGGCCTCAGACTCAATGATGGCCCGCCGTGGTTCAACTATTGGTTTTCGTTTACTCTGGCATACAGTAGAATTAGCCATGAGTACTCGTCTTTGTTTATTATAGTGATTAATTTGATTTTTATGTTTTCGCTTTGATGCATTGACTGAGTTGGGAGCCTTTATGCGAACTGAATTTTTATGTATTTCTGTATTAAGAGTAGCATCAGGACCCAGGGTGAAGTTAGCTAGCTGTAAAAGTGCTTTAAACCCCCCGGTGGTTTGCTCTACCGACCGTTCTAAGGCGGTGGTCCCGGTGTTAGTCTTACTCTTTGTTGCTTCGTGGTTTATTCTACGAGGCGATTTGTTGTATGTCTTTCCGTGTGTCATTTTGTTCTTGTGTTTTTCAGTCCTTTTAGTATTGCGATTACCTCGCTTGGGGAAGAGAGAGCTAATCTTAGTGCTTTTCGTACGTTTGTTCGGTTTGTGCTTGTTTAGATTTGTCGGTTTCCTCTTCCTCTTGGGGTCTGGGAAGGGCTGCGGTTTGTGATTGTGGCACTCCCTGGACTTTTCTCTTACCTTTTTTAATGCACTAACTGGGCATAAAACAGACGTCAAAAAGTCAGTCTTAATGTTTTGCAATACGCGCTAAATTAGAGATGACTATAGGACCTGGGCAAATGGACGGAATTTGATTCTTTGCCAAAATCCAGTTTGTAGTATCAATGAAACCAAAGCATCTTTTTAACAGATTGCTTGAAAACTCCTAAGCATGAAAGGCAACAGTTGGGAGGTTTTGATGCTGACACTTTCCGTTTACTTGTATTAGTAGGTTGGAAAGGACTGAAGTTGAGTCGGGACTGATCCTAGTAAGTGGTAACACTTCTGAGAACCCATGATGTTATGTTCAGAGAGGAGTGATTAGTACTATTCTACAATGGGATTGATGAATTTTTGCAGAATGTTGGTATCAGAACTACTGATGGAAAGACATAAGCATGAAAGTGGTTCCAGTTCATGGATAGGATATGTATTGCAATGTTTAGTTGTCCTGAACAATAGGAATTTGTGATTGAAGCGAGTTGTAAACAAATCCACATTGGAAAATTGAGTGTTATATTGTGTTTCAGGTTTCTATTTTCTATACATAGGTTGGGAAAATGGGTTCCTCCTTTTTTGTTGAAATACAAAACTACTGTTGTGTTGTCATTCAATATCATGACACAAGATAGTTGGATGTAATGTATAGCCTTTTTAATGCAAAACGATTGGCCATTATTTCCAGAATATTGATGTGTAGCTGAGATTGGTCTTCTGTCCAGCAATCATTAAAGGATAGTCTCATCCGTTTGATATAGCATTCCATCCAAAATGACTGGTATCTGTAAAAATGAAGGATGTGAGATGTGTTGGGTGAGTGTAGATCCCTTGAATGAAGCGACTGGGATCTGTCCACCCTTCAAATGGAAGCGGATCAAATTCATTATCAGATTGGATGATCCAGAGGACGTATGTGGGGTCTCCATACTGATAGGAAGCACATCTGAAGCAAGCATAATGAAGGCAATCTATAACCACGAAGTGCGCTGTGGTACTGAGTTTACCCACGAGAGAAAGGAAAGTTCAAGCTGAGACTTTAATCTGAGTTAGAAATGTTTGATTGTCAAGAGTAGGGAATTCATACGGTCTGGTGGTACTCTGACAATATTGTTATGATTCAGGAATTCCATGTCTATAAGGGAAATTTCTGAGATGGAATCAAATCTGACTTTTCTAGATTAGGAATGAACTCAGAACTTGCATAATTTTATATTAAATATTGTCTGAGAGGTTATTCTGGAAGATCTTTAATGAGCCAATAGTTTAGGTAAGAAAAAAGAAAAGGGTGAGATGGAGTGTTGACGAAGGTTAGCAGTGATAAATTCCATCAGCTTGGTGAAATTTCATGAACTTAGGGACATTCTGAAATGTAGTGACCTGAATTTAAATACCTGATTGTCGAATGTGAATTGTAGCTATTTCTTGACCGCCGATGAATTAAGATGTGAAGATACACTCAGTCAGATCAATACTTAACAAAAGTTATAATGCACCTCATAAATGGCCTGATTTCTGTATGAATATGTGGTGTAGGATAATCTGTCTGAAATATATATTGCTCAACTACTTGCAAAGAATCTTTGGTATGCAGTGAGAAATGTCTCTACTGTATGGTTCGCTGAGCTCTAATCTGACTGGTCCAAATGCCTTTTTGTGTCCCAGGCGCTTGCCAAAGAGGCTAAAATTTTAAATCTTTTCAGTATTCCTTACTCCAATGTTAGACTAATATGGTGAGGAATGTCGTTTGAAAATCCTCTGCTTTAATTTCACAAAATCTAATTGCACAAGATAAGAGATATTCTCAAAATAAAACACAGTTGAAGACAGCCTAGTCATTGAGACAAATCGACTGATGAATATATTTTGCTGTCTCCATTTTGAAAGGTTGTTTGGACACATCAATATAATGTGGAGAGCTTTATCAGGCGATGTAACTCTTTCGTTTGGGTAAGACAAATAACTGGGAATAAAAGCCTGGAGTTCCAGGGTTGGTTACCCATTTCATTGTCTGTTTTTGGAGAAGTTTCATTACTTTTTCACCTAATCAGGGAGAGGAAGATTGAATCAGAATTATAAGAACTGTTGATAGGGAGGGAGGAGTGCAGAACAGATCCTTAAATGTTTTGGATGATAGAAAGGGCTCATTCCTTTTAAGTTATTTCTGCCCAATGTTTAGAGGAGGGGAACTGTTGCAAGTTACTGGACCTCCTAACAGGAAAGTCTTTTCTCTCATTAAAAGGCTGATTTCTAGGCTTGTATGGTTGATTAGTTATGGACCAAAGGATTTTGCTGGAGGTTTAAGCTTTCTGAGGGAACCTATCGAAGCATATGAGGGCTTCGTAGGTTGCATCAGAGAAGTATTGGCAGAAGAGGCTAATAACCTAAGTTGTTGAGTCTCGAAATTAGATTAAGCTACTTCCTTGATCTTGTCATGGAACAGCAGGTGTTTCTCAAGGTGTCACGTCCCTGTTTTATCTTGAATATATTTTTATATGTACATAGTACAAAAAGAAGTTTGTTTTGATTTTTATTAACCAGGTTAGATTATTGCATTTGTAACTGGAGAGCTGATTATGATCACTGTTTTACTTTTTAGCTCACCTGAGCTCTGCTCAGGATGAGCTATTGTGATCACTTTTCGTCCGTCGTCCGTCCGTCCGTCCGTCCGTTAACATTTTCAAACGACTTCTCCTCTGAAGCCGCTGAGCCAATTTTGCTCAAATTTCATATGGAGCCTCCTTAGGGTGGGGGAACGAAAGATTGCTAAAATGGTCGCGGTCCGTCGACCAAGATGGCCGCCATGCCCATATATGGTAAAAACCTTTAAAAATCTTCTTCTGCATAACCGAGGATGCCTTGGCGCTGAATCTTTGCACGAATCATCGGGGACGGGAGGTCAACCAAAGTTGCTAAAAGAATTGTTGTACGTTGACGTTTGACCTTTTTACGGCAAGGTCAAGTTCGCTTCCCTATGCATTTGTATGAGCTCTATACATTTGAATGGGAAAATTGTTAAGAGTTTCAAATGACTTCTCCTCTGAAGCCACTGAGCTAATTTTGTTCAAATTTCATATGGAGCCACCTTAGGGTGGGGAAACAAAAGATTGCTAAAATTGTCGCGGTCCGTTGACCAAGATGGCCACCATGCCCATATATGGTAAAAACCTTTAAAAATCTTCTTCTCCATAACCGAGGATGCCTTGGGGCTGAATCTTTGCACGAATCATCGGGGACAAGAGGTCAACCAAAGTTGCTAAAAGAATTGTCGTACGTTGACGTTTGACTTTTTTACGGCAAGGTCAAGTTCGCTTCCCTATGCATTTGTATGAGCTCTATACATTTGAATGGGAAAATTGTTAAGAGTTTCAAACGACTTCTCCTCTGAAGCCTCTGAGCTAATTTTGTTCAAATTTCATATGGAGCCACCTTAGGTTGGGGAAACAAAAGATTGCTAAAATTGTCATAATCCGTTGACCAAGATGGCCGCCATGCCCATATATGGTAAAAACCTTTAAAAATCTTCTTCTCCATAACCGAGGATGCCTTGGGGCTGAATCTTTGCAAGAATCATCGGGGACGAGAGGTCAACCAAAGTTGCTAAAAGAATTGTAGTACGTTGACGTTTGACCTTTCTACGGCAAGGTCAAGTTCGCTTTCCTATGCATTTGTATGAGCTCTATACATTTGAATGGGAAAATTGTTAAGAGTTTCAAACGACTTCTCCTCTGAAGCCTCTAAGCTAATTTTGTTCAAATTTCATATGGAGCCACCTTAGTGTGGGGAAACAAAAGATTGCTAAAATTGTCGCGGTCTGTGACCAAGATGGCCGCCATGCCCATATATGGTAAAAACCTTTAAAAATCTTCTTCTCCAGAACCGAGAATGCCTTGGGGCTGAATCTTTGCACAAATCATCGGGAACGAGAGGTCTACCAAAGTTGCTAAAAGATTTGTCGTACGTTGACATTTGACCTTTTTACGGCAGGGTCAAGTTTGCTTCCCTATGCATTTGTATGAGCCCCATACATTTGAATAGGAAAATTGTTGAGAATTTTAAATTTCTTCTTCTCTGAAGCCACTGAGCCAAATTTGCTCAAATTTCATATTGTGCCTTCTTAAGTCAGGGGAACGAAAGATTGCTAAAATGGTCGCGGTAGGTCGACCAAGATGGCCACCATGCCCATATATGGTAAGACCCTTTAAAAATCTTCTTCTTCAGAACTGAGGATGCCTTGGGGCTAAATCTGTGCACAAATCATCAGGGACAGGAGATCTACCAAAATTGCTAAAAAGATTATCGTACGTTGACATTTGACCTTTTTACGGCAAGGTCAAGTTTGCTTCCCTATGCATTTGTATGAGCCCCATAACATTTATATGGGAAAATTGTTGAGAATTTGATGACTTCTCTGAAGCCACTGAGCCAAATTTGCTCGGATTTTTAGCTCACCTGAGCATGAAGTGCGCATGGTGAGCTATTGTGGTCAGTCAATGTCTGTCGTCCATCATGGGTCATGCGGCGTGCGTCATGCGGCGTGAACAATTGCTTTAAAAGCCTACTCTTCCTACACCCCAGGGCCAATTGACTCGATACTTGGTAGGAAGCATCAGGGTGAAATGTAGATAAAAAAAATAGCTAAAATCGTTCCGAGCGGAAATCCAAGATGGCCGCCATGGCCGCCATCTTGAAAATCTTTTTCGCTTCTTCTCCTGAACCGAAAGGCCAATTGACTCCAAACTTGCTAGGAAGCATCAGGGTGACTTGTAGATCAAATACAGCTAAAATCGTGTCGGTCCAAATTCCAAGATGGCCGCCATGGCAGCCATCTTGAAAATCTATTTTTCGCTTCTACTCCTAAACCCAAAAGCCAATTGACTCCAAACTGGTTAGGAAGCATTGGGGTGACTTATAAATCAAAAATAGCTAAAATTGTGCCAATTGGAAATCCAAGATGGCCTCCATGACAGCCATCTTGAAAATCTATTTTTTGCTTCTTCTCCTAAACCTAAAAGTCAATTGACTTGAAACTTAGTAGGAAGCATCAGGGTGACTTGTAGATCAAAAAATAGCTATAATCATTCCGATCGGAAATCCAAGATGGCAGCCATCTTGAAAATCTATTTTTTGCTTCTTCTACTGCACCGAAATGCCACTTGACTCAAAAGTTGGTAGGAGGCATTGTGGGTGACTTGTTTTACTTGTGACGTTTTGAAAAATTTCAGCATTTTAACCTTGTAAGCAAGATATTTCAAAAACTGTTTAAGCCATAAGAGTATTGGAAAAATGTTGCATGCCATCTGCATATCTGCAGTGGCGGTTTCACTCAGGTGAGCGAGTTGTGGCCCGTGGGCCTCTTGTTAAGAGAGTAGGTACACTTCAGCTTTTATTTAAGGTAATCACGAGATATGTATGCTGAGGGCGTATTTGATTATTTACGTCTATGTACTTGAGCGGTTACCAGAACATTGTATATTTCGAGTGAACCTAGGTTCGGTGATCAATATCTTCACTGTTCTGGTATTGATTTTTGTCTCAAGGCTATCTTTTGAATGAGGAGACAATTTTCTTTCATAATCTTGCAGTTCTGTAGCGTTCCGAGAGAAACATGTTTTTTGCTTCATAGTTTGAGCAGTGGCTATGTAAGGTTTTGCACTGTTCGGACAATCGAACAGGTTATTTTAAATCTTGACTATCACGGTATTCTTGTGAATATTATTTTTAGATTTTGAATATCACGGGTTTCTTGTGGACACATGCTCAAAACATGCCACATTACTATAAAAGTTCCCTGGTTTAGTTAAACTGTACACACTACAATATTTTTCATTTGAAGACTTATGTTATGATGTTGTGCTGTATCTCGGGGATCTGACCATGGTAAGTCAATAATTTATTTAATTTTATTCTTGCAATATTCTTGCTCGTCTTTACCGCAGCTAAGATTCGAGTAGGTAAATTTATTGCTTTTAAGCATTTACTACGTTGCAATTCATATATCGTTCGTACTTACAAACCTCGGCATGATATGTAGATCTTAATCAGATGGTGCATTAAGTGCAATTCAGTAGACCGTGATCAGGTGTGCAAGCCGTGTATATAGACCCTGATCAGTTGTGTACACTTTGGTTATATGTGTAGACCCTGATCAGACGAATAAGCCGTGTCGGGTGTGTAGACCCTAACCAGATATGGAAATTAAATTTGGTCGATTCTATAGATCCTGGTCAGTCGGGTGAGTCTGATCGGTTCTGTAGACCCTGATCAGAAAGCATATGTTAATATTCTTACTTGAGTAGAGAGATAAATGGATCAGAGCAATGATAGCACTAGCATATATTAACATAACATATTCTGATCTGACATGTATATTATTTTAACATTTATGATTACCAGACATATACGCTTGAATGTACGACACAGTTAGGCGTTATGTTAACTGCACACAGATTCAGTAGTTGACACAATTGTATTTGTATGTATTTATAATAATTTACGCAAATGACACATGTGATAATTACCTAGACACCTATACAGAGGTTCTTTTTTATTTAATTATATGCAAGTCTGTTTTCTCGAGTTTTATATTGTGAAATGGCTCAAGCAGCAAGGAGTCATGTTTGAGGCTATGACGATGGCATGTTGATATTGTACCCAATGATTACGTGGGGACAATGTGTGATTGTGTAATCATTGTGGTTTAATGGCAGTTATAATTTATTGTAGCCTTTAGCGTTCTAAAGGGATTCTTACAGTGGAAGACGCATGGGTTCTTCCTGTAAGAATGTGTAATCGTCGAGATGCCATTCCTCCAATTAATGTAGAATTTGGTGTGTTAGTCAGATATGTCCTGACTGTGTGTCTGCCTGTGTTGAGTATAATTATTTACAATATTATATGTCATTAACAGCGTCCCTGTGGCTTTTGGATCAGATTTTGCTATATAATAATCAAATGCAACAGACTTGTTGAATTACAACATTTGGCGTACACACTCTGTATACCTAGTGGAAATTAATAAGGCAATATTTAAAATTCCACTCTTGTTAAAAAATAAAACGAAGCTGTACCATCCAAAACCTTGTTGACAGCTTTGCCAGGTACAGGCCCCTCAGCATGTAAGCCAAAATAAACACCTTTTTGGGACATAGGACCATATATTTTGAAAAATTTGAAAGATCATGTACGCATGTACAAGTTAAATGAACATATCAAATTACAAGCATGTGCATGCTTAAATATACAATTTTTCAAAATACCTCCCAAATATCCCAAAAAGGTAAGGTAGATGTAGGAAAATTAAAATGTATAATCGAATCTGATGAAAGACATATTTACTTGAACTTATACAAAATTTTTCTGTATCAGTGACTAACCAAAGCCCTCCAGGTGAGCCAATCACCAATTCCAACACTTGTATAAGCGATACATGTATATATAAAACCTCGTTCAGTTCTGCTGTTTATGTCTTACACTGAGTCAATTGTTCAGCCGCCAAACCCAATCTATAGGCTACATCTTGGCGTCAGCCAAAAGACGGCTGGAGGTATCTCTCGTAGGCATTACTATTCCAGTCCCCTTGAAGCTTGATTAAGTCAGGGGGAAGACCACACTGAAGACCAAAGGACGCCCCTCCACGCCTAAAACTGTGGCCACTGAATCTGTCAGCCGGATAACCCAATTTTTGTAGACAATCGCGCAATTTGCTGGTAAAAGTTACTTGCGTCAGAACTGTCACCATTGCTTCTGTTCTATACCTAAACAGTGGTGCAGTAGTACAGGGTATAGGACAGTCCAAAAATAAGGTCAGCAAAGCAGATGATGGACAAAAGACTGACCTGAGAATATGGGGGAGTGGAATGCAAAGCTTGCGTTCACGAAATTGGATAACTTTTGACCATCGCACAGTCAGAACTGCACCTTTAGGGGTAAACTGAGCATCATGTGCACAGAGATGCCTGGCTGGGTCAAAGGAAGAGAGGGATTGGACTAGCAAGTTGGATTTCCTAAAAAAGGAGAAAAAGGCCACAAGACAGGCTGTCCAAAAGCATCGATCAAAGCTTTTCGTCAGATCCAACTTGGCAAGGATGCCAATAAGAAAGTCAATGGTAACAGGTAATTTTTGTGTTATAGTATTACCCTTAACACGCTTGACCCCTTTCAAGATGGAAGAAACATACCAGTTATTTTCAAGGGGATTTGCAAATCCAGATTCTAGGTGAAGTAAGCGGACAACAGTTGTAGGAACTCATCAAGTGCCCATCTTAGACTAACTAGTTTGTCATTGGGAAGTCTGACTGACATACAAATTGAATCAAGTTCAATGCCCAGGAAGGTAATCTTTGTAGTGGGGTCAACGACTTTACCCCAGTGAATGGCAAAGCCAAGCTTCCGGAGAAGCTGTATTAAACAACTGAGTGCTGCTGCACATTCCGCTTTAGCGATAATAAGAAAATCGTCCAGACAGACGATCAAGAGGTCATGCCCTCTCTGACCCATCATTCTTTTAACAGCCTGAGTCAGGCATGAAATATCCCAACACTGAGTTTAGCACCAAAGGGTAATTTAGAGTCACGCAAATACACCTCTTTGCCATTAAAATTCCATTTAAAACCGGTAACCGTCTGGCTATGATCAGAAATCCCAACTGCTGTATTAAACAATTGAGTGCTGCTGCACATTCCTCTTTAGAGTTAGCAATAATAAGAAAATCGTCCAGACAGACGATCAAGAGGTCATGCCCTCTCCGACCCATCATTCTTTTAACAGCCTGAGTCAGGCATGAAATATCCCAACACTGAGTTTAGCACCAAAGGGTAATTTAGAGTCACGCAAATACACCTCTTTGCCATTAAAATTCCATTTAAAACCGGTCACCGTCTGGCTATGATCAGAAATCCCAACTAAGCGATAAGCGCTTTTAAGATCTACCTTTACGAAATAGCACCTTTCGGTCATCAAAGATGTAGCATCATCGATTCTAGCAAATTTCTGCTTCCAGTCAGAAGAACAATAATCATTTACAGCCCCACCAGGGGGTCGAGAGCAGTCATGGATAAGACGAACATCCCCATCCGGCTTTGGTATGGCAGCCAGGGGACTGATGATATGGGGAGGACTCTCGCAAATGATGTAATTACCATTTTCAATCTCCTTTTGAACCTGCATGGCAGCCATTTCATACAACGGGCTGCCAGGCTGAGCTGAGGGATGATTCTTGCTTCTGACTGGAGAAACTACTACATCTTCATCAATGATGTCAAAACCATGTCTTATGCCATCTAGTATGAATGATTTATCAGGGTCATTTTGTAGTTCCTCGTACCAGGCATCAAAATGAAGGCCCGGAGAGGGATGCACCTCTATAGGTAATGGATTTTTGGTTCATTTATGTGTGTTTGCACTTGGAGCACCCAGGCAACAAACAAATATGTTGAAATCTGCAGTCTGGAAACGAGCAGCCTTTAGGGGAGTTAAATTTTCTGCAGATTTCTCTATCCTTCCTCTCCTTAAATTTTCCAAGTTTTTGCCATTCTGTTTGCCTGTCTTAGCTTGCTGGCTGGGCTGAGCAGACGTCTGGTTGCGAGTTTGAAGGAAGAGGGTATGTAAATGCTGCACGTTAGTGCCCCATCTAAACCCCATGGATGCCTTAATCTTGCGGTATTCCCTATCAAAAAGGAGGACAGAGCCAAGAGTAAACCTTTGTACCAGTTGATACACCTTAGTGGTGTATGAAAGGTAATCCATAAGGGAAGGACCTACAAATTTATTTTCACCAACAAGCCTGTACAATATAGACAAATTGGCAACAGACCATTGACTCAAAGTAAGGTTCTCAAGTTTTGGTTTCTTCGGACCTGACCGGTCACCGGAATAACCGAAATCACCAAAATCACCGAAATCACCACCGAAATCACCATGGAAATCACCGAAATCACCACCAAGGGGTGGGGTGGGGGTGATGTTGGGGTTGGTAGGTGTGAGTAAAGGTGGGTAGAAGTTAAGTTATATTGGGATTTGGTTACGTAGGGTGAGTAAGGCTATTGAATGTGGCCCCGAATGTGGCGAGTTTTACACCTAAATCTCGGTGGAAATATTTGAAATCACCGTTGTTTATAAAGTTCTGGACACAAATCATACTGTCATATGATGAGGGAGGGGTAGGGTGGTAGGACTACGACAGGGTAAGCTGTGTAATGCAAGCTGAGTATGGTTATCGAAGGGCCCGGACCAGTAGTGTAACGAACTCCCAGTGGAAATCACCGAAATCACCGTTCTTTAGTTATGCGCGATACCGAAACACAGTATTTTTATATTACACACTTGTAACAAGTTCTGTAAAGAAGTTATGAGTTGACGAGATATGTTTATTTTTTATAGTTACTTTTAACAGTAATAACTTAACTGTTCTAAATATACATTTTGTTTTACGCAATAAATTTCAAAGTAAGACATTTGATTGTTGAATATACAGTATAGAAGTATATGAGAGAGAGAGAGGTTTTGATATTTTAGTAGAGAGAGAGAGAGAGAGAGAGGGAGAGATTTTAATATTTTAGTAATGTCATGTTTTATGTATAAATAGTGAAATAAAGATATGAAATAAAACATTGTATTCATTGCATTTCCCCTACGACAAACATGGCTTGTTTACGGAGATTTCTTATTTCTGTTTTTTAGCATAGTACATAGTGTGTGGATATTTGTTAGGTATAAGTAGGAATGCAAAGTTCAGGGAACGCCACAATCAGAAGATGAGGCCAACTCATCTCTACCCTATCCTGATCCACCCTAATGTATCATACCTTCCCCCACCCCACCCTTCCATGGTGATTTCGGTGATTTCCATGGTGATTTCGGTGGGGATTTCGGTGATTTCGGTTATTCCGGTGACCCGGACCTGACTTTACGATAATGTGCTGGTCACCTTGACCCCCTATGACAACCTCCTCCTCAACAGAACACTGAACGAAATCACATATATCCAGGAAAGTGGTGACTGACTTACCCGACGAAGAAGAAATGTGAATCTGCGGATCATTCCATGACGGCTATGTTGGTGGTACAGGGCTTGGGTCCGACATAGTGTTACTGCACAAGTTTCTCTGCTGCAAAACCATATTGTTTATAAGTGAAGAGTACACATCGGAGTGTTCATTTTGTTGACTTTGTAATGGCCGGGTAGTAATGTCCGGCTCAACTTCCTGAGAAATTTGCATGGCGGTACCATTCTGCACGGCTGTTGTAACACCCGATCCTGTTGAGGAAGCCCCTCCGTTAGCTGTTCCAAAAGCCGTGCCAGCGTTGACAGTTCCGTTAGTGCTGGCTGTTCCATCCTGAGAACCGTCGGCAGAATGTCGTAATAGAGATTGGCTGATATGTAGAATCAGCCAACGCTGACCCTTAGGAATTTTCTCTGAACCAAGGTCATCCATTTCCACAAGTTTCAACGCCTCAAGAGACATGAAACCACGCTTAATGAGTTCTTCCGTGGCAGTTTTGGTTACTTTGTTTGCGAGGCAGAACTGTGTGACGATCTCCTCGTTCGTCATGTCCGTCGGAATTTCCAAAATGTCCTGAGCATTGACCGTATTTTCTGCCATTTTGTCCCTGATTTATTTATAATAAGCTAACACTTTTTGGCCCACTTGTAGTACTGGCAAAAGAAACACTTGGATCCTGCACAATATGCCGTACAATCAAGCAAACGAAACAGTCTTGCTTCCATTACACATGATGCCGCCATAACGTACCCAATTAGTTTCTTTTCTTCCTCGATCCTCATTTTCTGTAAATACCAGTCCGGAATATCAAATATGTTAAGAATTCCACGTCAAATGTCCGACATTTTAGTTAAAATAGCCTCGTTCGTTCAACATGTTTCCAACAAAAAAAATGTTTCCCACAATTTTGTGTTACGAAAAATCTTGGAAGCGTCAAGCACAGGTGATTCACTTTCGAGTGCATTCAAGGAACTGATGCGCCAAAGTATGCAATGGGGCTGCAGGCCCGCGAAACAAATCTATTGGCCGAAAGAGAATTGGTACTGGCCTATGATTGGTCAGTTCCTGAAAACTCCAAAACACTGCACTCGTTCCTGGAATGCGCCGTGTGCAAAACTGCTTCCTCAAAACTATTGGTTAGTCCAAATTGAAAATGGGGAACTTGAAACTTTTTGGGGACCTCGAAACTGTCCCCTGCAAACTAAACCAAACCATCAAGTGCAGCCAGAACGGAAACACGTGATGACTAAATGAGAAGGTCAAGGTTAAATAAACAACAGCTGGTGCCTCTAAAACGAAAGTAGCGAACACAGTCGGAATTTTAAAACTAGATTAAAAAGGTAATCTTTATACTTGTAATGTTTGATATCTAGATTTCTAGGACATGATACTTATTTTCAGGTCCCGTATACGTATCTGTTTTCATCACTGTGTTTGTATCCTGTTACCTTCGTCACTCTATAACCATGATTTGACATCTACGAGTTTTTCTGGGAAGTTGTATCCAATCAAGTACAAGTGGTACCCAGCAGATGACATGAAGTATACATCCGTTTACATCACCAGTGACTGATAAGTTACGTCATTACTTACTATGTTGAAAATTATGAAGCTGCCAGCATCTTCCAGAAATATCTCGGACATTCAATTTATGAAATTTTGAAGATTGCTTTATAGTTTTTTCTTAACTTTCTAAATACATGCTTGTTTTTTATTTACAAAGTGTTGTGTTTATCCTCTGACTGCTTGTGATCGCGTCTAGTCCATCGTCCCCGGCCCAACGCTCGTCTGTTCACGAGACACAAGGCATGATCCATTGGAAATTTTGAGGAGGCTATAGCTGAATTGTGTCGAGCCTGAAGCAATTCAATGGCCAAGATTGTAGACAGCGGTAGCATGTTTGATAGACTTGGCAAATGCTTCCAGGAGTCTGGACATGAAATTAACCAACATAGACTCTTGGTGAAGACATAGATAAGCAGCCAAAGAGAACAGATTTTGGTGAAAACATAGATAAACAGCCAAAGAGATTTGCATGAGAATTAACTGCCACTAAACTGCGAGCTCTTTTTTCCCATGTTTTCATGTTCTAAATGGGAATAGAGTATTTCCCCTATGTAGAAATTTCGTTGTGATGCGTCAGAATCTGGAGAGGGGATAGTCTAAGTAGGTAAATATTGTGGATCAGAGGAAACCCTGTCAGGCTGTGATATTGGTGCTACGACAGAAGCCTAAGGACAGTGATGTTTTGACCTCTTATAATGGCCATAGTCTTTGGTAGATTACTGGAAGAAGAGGAGGGTGGATGATGTCTCCTCTTCCTGTGAGAATGTTTAGATATTTTTTTTTTTGATCTCCTGCTTCTTCTAAGTAAGAGGAGGAGGAAGATGATGCAGAGCTGTATCTTCTCCTCTTCTTATGCTTAGAACTAGAGAGATCTCTTCTACTGAAGCATTTCTTAGAAGCACATCTTAAGAATCCCAAGTATTCCTTGATGAATCGATTATAATACTTGGGTCATATCTGCAAATGCCATGCAACTTCTTCCAGTATTGCCACAGCAACTAGGACACAAATTTGACCATACCATAAAAAGGTCAAAGGTCATCCTAGTATCATCATTTCAAGAAACTTAGTAGACTTTGAGTTCCTGATGCTGTATACCAAGATTCAGCCCCAGAGCTTTCATATTTCTGCAGAAATTTTTAAGTGTTTGTGGACGTGGCAGCTGTCTTGTTCAATGGCGCAGAACCATTTGAAAAAATTGTCAACATCCTTTCGACAGAAGGCCACATGAGAAATCTAGTGGAAACTGTTCAAGTTGTTTCAGAGGAGACATTTAAAGATATCACAATTTTATACATGATATAGCCCAAGGTCAAGGGCAGATAACCCCCAAATTTTGACAGTAGCTAAACAGTTTTACTACTTTAATCACACATTGTAAGTTTCAGCCATTAGTCTTTATTATCCATTGAGAAAATGATTTTTCAACATTTTCCCCATACAAATGTATGGAGGCACAAATTTGACCTCACAGTAAAAAGGTCAAAGGTCAACCTGGGACCATCATTTGAACAAAATTGGTAGACCTTGAGTCCCTGATGCTATATACCAAGATTCAGTCTCAAAGCTGTCCTGATTCTGGAGAAAAAGATATTTAAGTGTTTTTTTTACCATATATGGGCATGGCAGAAGATGTTCAATGGGGCAGAACCCTTCAAACAAATTATCAATACCCTTTCAAAAGAAGGCCCCATGTAAAATCTGGTGAAAATTTCTCGTCCAGTTTCACAGAAAAAATTACACAATTTTGTACATGTATATAGCCCAGACTGCAAGGGGGGAGGACAGATAACCCCCTGGGGACAAAATTTTGATTGTAACTAACAAGTTTTACTACTTTAATCATCATTTGAACAAAATTGGTAGACTCTGAGTCCCCAATACTATATACCAAGATTTAGCCTCAAAGCTTTCTTGGATTTTTAAGTGTTTTTACAATATATGGGCATGGCACCGTTTCAATGGCACAGCACCATTCAAACAAATTGTCAATTCCCTTTCGACAGAAACCCCATGTGAAATCTGGTGAAAATTGCTCAAGCAGTTTGAGAGAAGAAGACATTTAAAATCAAAATGGCAGCTGTGGTGGCCATCTTGGATTTCCGATTGGCACAATCTTAGCTATTTTCGATCTTCAGGTCATCCTGTTGCTGCAGTCAGTTTCAACTCAAATCATCTAATGGTTCTGGAGGATAAGTCAATAAAAACGTTAAACTATAATACCCCGCCATTATCATGTCACGGGCAGATAACTCTGTCAAACATCGACAAAATTTGTCCATTAGCAATCCCAAACCAGATCTCCTTAATATCAATGCATATACCAAGTTCGGTTAAAATCCCTCGAAATTTACACGTTATCATCCGGAAATGAAAATATGGGCGTGTCTCGGACAGATAACTCCGTCAAAATTTGACTAAATTTGCCCAATAGCATTCCCAAACCAGATCTCCGCAATATCAAAGCACATACCAAGTTTGGTGACAATCCATTGATGTTTACTCAAGTTATCATTCGAAAACAAAATAGGGACTGACGGACAGACGGACGTATGACTGACAGACGGACGGATGGACACACGGACATCCAATGTGAAACCATAATACCCCGCCACTATCTTGTAGTGGGGTATAAAAATTGGTTTTCAAGTTGGCGGCTGTGGCAGCTATCTTGCATTTCTGATCAGCAAAATTTCATATACTTTTGATCTACAGGTCATTCTGTTGCTACAACGTAAGTTTCAGCTCAAATGACCCAACGGTTCAGGAGCTGACATCAAAAGATTTTCAAGACGGTGGCTGTGGTGGCCATTTTGGATTTCCAGTTTACATAATTTTAGCTATTTTTATATCTACTGGTCGGCCTGTTGTTCCACCATAAGTTTCGACTTAATTCCCGGAGTGGTTTGCAAGAAGATGTCGAATATAGATTTTCAAGTTGGCCACTGTGGCAGCCTTCTTGGATTTTGGATCGGCCCAATTTTAGCTATTTTCAATCTAGAGGTCATCTTGTAGCTACAGAGTAAGTTTCAACTCAAATCCCCCAACAGTTAGGGAGGAGAAGTCAAAATTGGTTTTCAAGATGGCAGATGTGGTGGCCATCTTGGATTTCTGTTCAACATCAGTATGATTTTAGCTCAATTAGTTCCAGATGTCCTCCTGTCGCTACAACTAAAATCGACCAAGGGTTTGGGAGGAGAAGCTGAAAAGTGATTTTCAAGATGGCGGCTGTGGCAACCAGCTTGGAGTTTGGATCAGCTCAGTTTTAGCTATTTTGTGTCTACTAGGATGCTCTTCATCAAGTTTCAACTCAACTGGATCATAGTCTTTAGAGGAGATGTCTGAAATATGAATTCTCAACATTATGCCCATATAAATGTATAGGGCCCATACAAATGAATGGGGAAGCAAATTCGACCTTGCCGTAAAAAGGTCAAATGTCAACATAGGACCATCATTTTAGCAATTTTGGTAGACCTTCCGTCCCCAATGATTTGTGCAAAGATTAGGCTACAAGGCTTACTTGGCTCTGAAGAAAAAGATTTTGAAGGTTTTTACCATATATGGGCATGGTGGCCACCTTGGTCAACAGACCATGACCATTTTAGCAGTCTTTCGTTCCCCCTTCCCAAGGAGGCTCCACATAAAATTTGAGCAACATTGGCCCAGCAGCTTCTTCAGAGTAGTCGTTTGAATTTCTCAACATTTTTATACAAATGTATGGGGCCCATATATATGCAAAGGGAAGCAAACTTGACCTTGCTATAAACGTACAATCATCATTTTAGCAATTTTGGTAGATCTCCCGTCCCCGATGATTTGTGCAAAAATTCTGCCCCAAGGCAGCCGCAGTTCTGAAGAAGAAGATTTTTAAAGTTTTTATAATACAGTGGCATGGCAGCCATCTTGGTCATCGGACCGCAACCATTTTAGCATCCTTTCGTTCCCCCGTCCCAAGGAGGCTGCACATGAAATTTGAGCAACATTGGCCCAGCGGCTTCAAGGAGAAGTCGTATGAACTTCTCAACATTTTTCCCATACAAATGTATAGGGCCCATACAAATGCATAGGGAAGCAAACTTGACCTTGTCTTAAAAAGGTCAAATATCAACATATGATCATCATTTTAGCAACTTTGGTAGGTCTCCTGTCCCTGATGATTTGTTCAAAGCTTCGGCCCCAAGGCATCCTCAGCTCTGGAGAAGACTATTTTTAAAGGTTTTTACCATATATGGGCATGGCGGCCATCTCGGTCAAAGGACCATGACCATTTTAGCAATCATTCATTCCCCCGACCTAAGGAGGCTCCACATGAAATTTGAGCAAAACTGTCTCAGTGGCTTCAGAGGAGTTGTTTGAAAGTGTTGACAGATGGACAGACAACTGGACAGACGAAAGACGGAAGATGGACAAAAAGTGATCACTATAGCTCATCCTGAGCATAGCTCAGGTGAGCTAAACATTAAAGAAATTTATCACCCAGTTGAAAACTTCTGATGTTTTCTTTGTCCACAGAAGGAAAATTGAACAGGTGATCAATATGGCGGGAAATTGACGTCCTACAGATATTGCCTTAGGGAGCTTCTGGATTGACTAAAAAATTCTGTAGAAGATAAAATGAAAAGAAGGAAATAGCACATTATCCATAGGTTAATATTTTATGCAGTTAAAATCTAACAGCTCTAAAGAATCTCCCACTCATATATCCTTGCAAATTTGATGAAAACACATGTACTGATTGGAAAGATATGAAGCACAATACAACCTGTCAAGCCAATGCCAATGCTGACACTAATGGGATCTGGACAGAAAACAATTTGGCTGAGGAGGCATGAAAATACCAACACTGGATTAATGGCAAACAGTGCAGATACTGAACATACCTGCAATATATATTGTCTGATCAAGTTCTGCACAGTTTGCTAACAGATGCCATAAAGAAATTCTTATTTCTATAAAAGTGTACTCACCTGTTGTCTTCAATGAAAGACGTATGGAACCAGAAGTAAAATGCACAGTGGTCATAGATCTTGGGAAAATTTTTCTGGAAAAGACAATTACATTCATTTGAAAGCAAAATAAGATGTGTAAATCAAATTGACTGGGCATTAAAGGCTAAGGGTAGCCTTAATACCATCCACTCAGAGTGTATACCACCAAACATATATGACTATATAATAAATTCTACAAGGTATAGAGACTGTGTGAACTCAATCTGCTATGCAGTCCTCAGGACCTATGCCAGTTAGCATACATATTTTACAAGGTCCAGAGACTCTGTGTGTAATCAGTCTGTTATGTGTCCTATGCAGTCAAGTCAGGACCTGTGCCAGTAACCATATATGTTTTACAAGGTCCAGAGACTCTGTGTGTATTTAGTCTGTTATGTGTCCCTATGCAGTCAAGTCAGGACCTGTGCCAGTAACCATATATGTTTTACAAGGTCCAGAGACTCTGTGTGTAATCAGTCTGTTATGTGTCCCCATGGAGTCAAGTCAGGACCTGTGCCAGTAACCATATATGTTTTACAAGGTCCAGAGACTCTGTGTGTATTTAGTCTGTTATATGTCCCTATGCAGTCAAGTTAGGACCTGTGCCAGTAACCATATATGTTTTACAAGGTCAAGAGACTGTGTGTATTTAGTCTGTTATGTGTCCCTATGCAGTCAAGTTAGGACCTGTGACAGTAACCATACATATTTTACAAGGTCCAGAGACTCTGTGTGTACTCAGTCTGTTATGTGTTCCTATGCAGTCAAACTAGGACCTGTGACAGTAACCATACATATTTTACAAGGTCCAGAGACTCTGTGTGCACTCAGTCTGTTATGTGTTCCTATGCAGTCAAACTAGGACCTGAGCCAGTAACCATACATATTTTACAAGGTCCAGAGACTCTGTGTGTATTCAGTCTGTTATGTGTCCATATGCAGTCAAGTTAGGATCTGTGTCAGTAACCATACTTATTTTACAAGGTCTGGAGACTCTGTGTGTATTCAGTCTGTTATGTGTTTGTTTGTGTTGAGGTTTTTCGGCCCAGTCAACCCAGTGGGGTCATGTCGAGCGTGGTCAGTTTACCTAACCACACGTTTACTAGGCGTCAATAAGAATATATAGGGAAACTTCTGAAACAAGATTTCAGCACATATTTTCCCCGAAATGGACAAAACAACTGAAATGATAAGAATTATATAAGGGAACATCAAGGTCTAGACGAAATGAAATGTAACATGAGAAACAAACGCTTTACCCAGCTCTTAAATCTTCTGGACTGTCAGAAAAAAACAATGAAACAACCGAAACGATAAGAATATATAGAGAAACCACTGAAACGAGGCAAAATGAACTGAAACAGGCTCAGATTTCAGCACATATTTTCGATAAGAATTTTATAAGGAAATATCAAGGTCTAGATGAAACGAAATGTAACATGAGAAACAAAGGCTCTACAAGCTTCTAAATTTTCTGGACTTTCAGGCAAAACCAGTGAAACAACTGAAACGCTTATAGGGAAACTACTGAAACGAGAGGAAACAAACTGAAACGGGCTCAGATTTCAGCATATATTTTTCCTGAAATGACCGAAACGGTAAGATTTATATAAGGATATATCAAGGTCTAAATGAAACGAAATGTAACATGAGAAACAAAGGCTTTACCCAGCTCCTAAATCTCCTGGACTGTCAGTAAAAACCAGTGAAACAACCGAAACAATAAGAATATATAGGGAAACTTCTGAAACGAGGCGAAACGAACTGAAATAGGCTCAGATTTCAGCACATATTTTCCCCAGAAACGGACGAAACAACCGAAACGAATAAAATTATATAGGGAAACTATTGAGATGAGGCGAAATGAATCGAAACAGAGGCTTTCTTCAACTCCGTTTCTACTAGGTAGGCACACAAAACCAGTGAAACAACCGAAACGATGAGAATATATAGGAAAACTAATGAAACAAGGCGAAATGAACTGAAACGGAGGCTTTCTTCAATGCAATTTCCACCAGGTGGCTACACAAAACCAGTGAAACGACCAAAACGATAAGAATATATAGGAAAACTACTGAAACAAGACGAAATAAACTGAAACAGAGGCTTTCCCCACCTCAATTTCTACTGGAGAGCCACACAAAACCAGTGAAATAACCGAAATGATAAAAATATATAACAAAACTACTGAAACAAGGCAAAACGAACTGAAACGGAGTCCTTCTTCAGTGCAATTTCCACCAGGTAGCTACACAAAACCAGTGAAACGACTGAAACGATAAGAATATATAGGAAAACTACTGAAACGAGACGAAACGAACTGGAACGGACGCTTTCCTCACCTCAGTTTCACCTCAACTTATTTGCTGCTAGGTAGGCACTCAAAACCAGTGAAACAACCGAAACAATAAGAATTTATAGGAAAACTACTGTAACGAGGCGAAACCAGTGAAACAACCGAAACGATAAGAATTTGTAGGAAAACTACTGTAATGACGCGAAACAAACTGAAACGGAGGCTTTCTTCAACGCAGTTTCTACTGGGTAGGCATTCAAAACCAGTGAAACAACCGAAATGATAAGAATATATAGGAAAACTACTGTAATGAGACGAAAGGCACTGAAAAGGAGGCTGCTTTGCAGCTCAATAATTTTCTGACTGTCATGCAAATAATTATAGCTAGCTGACTGATAACTATCAAAAAACTCCATGTTTTTATCATATTTAGTTTTAATTTTCTGACTAATGGATTTCTTTTATCATACACAGGTTTCATGGTGCAACCTGTTACAACATAGTCATTGTGATAGATTAAAATGTAGAAATATGGATCATTTTATGAGATCAATGTCATTTTCCTAAGGGTCTAGCTAGTTAAAGAGTACATAGTACAGTATACTGGCACCTATCTTACTATTCTTGGAGGTCTTGTTGCTTAAAGTCACACAAGGGTCATGATATTCAGGTTTCCTACTGAGTGGCCTTGTGATAAATTAAACTGCATAGTAAGACATACCAAGAACCTCAAGCTCATTTATGGATGGTTCAGTAGATTTCTGTTGCTGTCTGAATTAAACAACAACATTAGAACAATTAATTTCAGAATTCATTCTGGAAGAAATACAGTGCCCTGGATCTACTATTTACTCTACTATTCAATACATGTGTGAAAGAAGAAAAATGTGAAAGCTGCTTTCTCTTTTTTTGTGCTGTAGAACACATATGTTAACCTTTCAGTTGATGTTTTCCTGAAAAGGTAAGTTGTTACTGGAAATAATTGAAATTTTTGTTGAGTATTCTGCATTTTGATAATAGTGTATACGTATGACAACCTATGTATTTATTTCTGGTTTCAGTGCATATTAAGGAGGAGCTTGATGCATATTCTTACAATTCTATCATAAAGAGACTGTGTACACCTGCACTATGGAAATAAATCCTTTTCCTTACTTTAATCAGCAACCTTGCCCCTCATGCAGTACCTTACATTTAATTATGTAGTAGTTTATCCCATAGGGAATGAATTATGCAGAAACCCCAGGCAGTCTTACATTGAGCAAACTGAATTGATTAACCATCACCATGCTGAATGAAATGAGGGTCCGGCTAAAATGCTGAATTTTTGCTGCAGAGCTTACTGAATGCTGACCAGACAAAATGCTGACCAAAATGACTAAAACGCTGACTAGATACGTTGCTGACCAGACACATTGCTGACCAGACAAAACATCTGGTATTTATTCAGGTTTTATTGTGTTAATTAACAGCATAATGACAATTATGTGAAAGAAACTGTGCAATTTAAACAAATTAGCCTGAAATGGCACCAAACCTTAAGAGAGTGTAAAATGACTTTATGAAAAAAAATCTATGCTTTTGGAAATCCATTTTCAGTTATACGAAAATAAAAGATAACTACTGCCAATGCAGAGAAAAGTCATGGGATTTTGTTACATGTATTTGGTCAATAAATATAGCATAATTATTATTAAGTAATTCAGGGAAAGTTTAAGGGAATTTCAATATGATCAAATGACAATGTTTTCACTATAATTTCAGTTTCATTTTGAAATAAGGAAAGAGTTGCTAAAGCAAATAGTTTTTAAGAATGTATGTCAGTTTGATAAAATCATTTGTATTTTAATTTGTGTTAATAAAATACAAATAGCAAATATTAAATCTGTATTTGAAATTATGATGATCCATAGTTCTCCATATATAAAATAATAGGAAAATAATAAACACAAATTTAAGTGCTTCAAATTACTTTTATAAAAAACAAATGACCACTATGAGCCGATATTCTCAGGGAGGCAGCTGCTGTCGGAATACCTACACCCCACATGTAAAAAATAAATAAATAAATAAATAAAAAATAAAAAAAAAATGCAGTTTTTTTTTGGCTATTTTTTTATGAGTCCTTATATATTCAGTAGATTCTATCTCTGATTTTAGCTAGATGATCATACAGGTTTGATGATTGCTAATAATTATCACCAATTAACACCACTCTGAATGAAGACTAGATGTTTTGTCTGGTCAGCAAGGTCAGCGTTTTAGTCACTTCGGTCAGCATTTTGTCTGGTCAGCATTCAGCAGTTCTGCAGGAAAAAAAATCAGTGTTTTAGCAAGACCCTGAAATGAGATGCTCCACCCTCTTCTAATTTAAGCCTATCAGATTGCCATACTTGAACCAAGTGATTGATAAAAATTCACATTATTTGATAAGAAACAGTGCAGATCCAGAGAAAGGCAGAGCATATCTGGGTTCATATGCTCTGGGTTCAGTAGGACCAGTGTTATAACATCCACACTGTCCATCTCAAAATATTATCAACACATTTTTTTTATTTTTTTTTTTATTTTTTGGTTTTTAAATTCATATCAATATCTGACAGTAAGTTTAGGGTTACTTGTAACTGTGATTATTATATATATATATATATATATATATATATATATATATATATATATATATATATATATATATATATATATATATATATATATAAGTTGTTGTTTCTTTCCTATTATTCATTTCCTTAACATAAAAAAATAAATTCATTAAACATAGGTAAAAATCAAATGTGTTTCTGTTATCAAATGATAAAATTCTACAATCTCATTACTGCTTAATTAGGTAACTAAGAAAATCCCAAATTTATTGCTCTATGCATTGCATTTCTAACAGTTTAAAGACAAATTAATTTGTTTTGCATATTTCTCCTTCTTTAAAAATTAGTGGTCTTGTGGCCAAGATTAAGGTGAACTTACTACCAGTGAGATGGCAATAATTGCAGTCCCAAATCCCGGACATACGCTTCTACCGATATTTCCTTCGTTCAGGCCCATGGGCATGGTGGGCGAAGCTTGCTTACCAAGTAATGCTTACTATCCGCGGACGCCTGATTACACCCTTTGTTCTGGGGTCCATGTCTGTTGGTCTGAACATTCTGATTCGTCATTCGTTTATGGATTTATGATTTTGGATTACGGCTTTGGTACCATGACCGCAACTACTTCTAACAATTTTTAGCACACAGTCACTAACATATATAGCTATTTCTTTATTATTTTTGTTTCAATTTTTCAGTTGTATTTTCTCTTGCTTTCACAGTGAATGATTCTGAAGCACTTGAACTTCTCTCACTTTTGACCATTTTATTGCCTAAAATTACTTGCCATGATTGTAAAAAAAATAATAAAATAAAATAGATAAATAAATAAATTACAAGAGGACCATGATGGGCCTATATCGCTCACCTGAGTAAACAGAATTGCATATTTACTGCCAAATTCACTGCTCTAGGATTTTTGTATAAATTTTATAGCACCAACCTCCCCCCCCCTCCACCCTCCCCCCCCCCCCCCCACCCCCAGCCAATTTTTTAAAAATAATCTTGACGACTTGAATGGAATCTTAAAAGAGGGTCACCAAAGGAACATTTCTGCCAAGTTATATTGAAATTGGTCCAGTGCTTTAAAGTGTTTTATATAGCTATAAAGCCCTACCCCCTAACGGCCATGTTTTTGGACGAATCATGACAGCTTGAACAAACTTGGTAGAGGGTTACCAAAGGAACATTCCTGCCAAGTTATATTGAAATCTGTTCAGTAGTTTCTGACAAGAAGATTTTTAAAGTTTTCTATTTAGATATATAGGGAAAATAAGCCCCACCCCATGGCAGCCATGTTTTTTGACGAATCATGATTGCTTGTACAATCTTGGTAGAGGGTCACCAAAGCAACATTCCAGCCAAGTAATATTGAAATCGGTCATGGGGTATGTGACACGAAGAATTTCAAAGTTTTCTACGCAGATATATACGAAAAATAAGCCCCGCCCCCCTGGGGGCCATGGTATCATGAAGGCTTGAACAATCTTGGTAGAAGGTCACCAAAGCAACATTCCTGCCAAGTTACATTGAACTCGGTCCAACTGTTTCTTATGAGAAGATTTTTAAAGTTTTCTATATAGATATATAGGGAAAATAAGCCCCGCCCCCTAGCGGCCATGTTTTTTTTACGAATCATGACGGCTTGAACAATCGTTGTAGAGGGTCACCAAAGAAACATTCCTGCCAAGTTGTATTGAAATCGGTCCATTGGTTTCTGAAAAGAAGATTTTTATATATAGATATATAGGGAAAATAAGCCCCGCCCCCGGCAGCCATGTTTTTTGACGAATCATGATTACTTGAACAATCTTAGTAGAGGGTCACGCAAAGTTATAATGAAATCGGTCCAGTGGTTTCTGACAAGAAGAGTTTTAAAGTTTTCTATATAGATATATAAGGAAAATAAGCCCCGCCCCCTGGCGGCCATGTTTTTTGACGAATCATGACGGCTTGAACAATCTTGATAGAGGGTTACATAAGAAACATTCCTGCAATGTTATATTGAAATCGGTCCAGTGGTTTCTGAAAAGAAGATCATTAAAATTTTCTATATAGATATATAAGGAAAATAAGCCCCGCCCCCTAGCGGCCATGTTTTTTGACAAATCATAACGGCTTGAACAATCTTGGTAAAGGGTCACCAAGGAAACATTTCTGCGAAGTTATATTGAAATCAGTCCTGTGGTTTCTGACGACAAGATGTTTTCAAGTTTTCTATATAGATATATAGGGCAAATAAGCCCCGCTCTCCCCAAGCGGCCATGTTTTTTGACAAATCATAACGGCTTGAACAATCTTGATAGAGGGTCACTAAGGATACATTTCTGCCAAGTTATATTGAAATCAGTCCAGTCGTTTATGACAAGAAGATTTTTAAAGTTTTCTATATAGATATATAGGGAAAATAAACCCCGCACCGTAGCGGCCATGTTTTTGGATGAATCAAGGCGGCTTGAACAATCTTGGTAGAGGATCACCGAAGAAACATTTCTGCAAAATTATATTGAAATCCGTCCAGTGGTTTCTGACAAGAAGATTTTTTAAAGTTTTCTATATAGATATATAAGGAAAATAAGCCCCGCCCCCTGGCAGCCATGATTTTTGACGAATCCAAATGGCTTGAACAATCTTAGTAGAGGATCACAGAAGGAACATTTCTGCAAAATTATATTGAAATCGATCCAGTGATTTCTGACAAGAAGATTTTTAAAGTTTTCTGTATAGATACATAGGGAAAATAAGCCCTGCCCCCTGGCGGCCATGTTTTTTGACGAATCCAAATGGCTTGAACAATCTAAGTAGAGGATCACCAAAGAAACATTTCTGCAAAATTATATTGAAATCGGTCCAGTGATTTCTGACAAGAAGATTTTTAAAATTTTCTATATAGATATATAGGGAAAATAAGCCCCGCCCCCTAGCGGCCATGTTTTTTGACGAATCCAAATGGCTTGAACAATCTTCATAGAGGATCACCAAAGGAACATTTCTGCAAAATTATATTGAAATCGGTCCAATGGTTTCTGACAAGAAGATTTTATAAAGTTATCTATATAGATATATGGGGAAAATAAGCCCCGCCCCCTGGCGGCCATGTTTTTTAACGAATCCAAATGGCTTAAACAATCTTGGTAGAGGATCAGCGAAGGAACATTTCTGCAAAATTATTTTGAAATCAGTCCAGTGGTTTCTGACAAGAAGATTTTTAAAGTCTTCTATGTAGATATATAGGGAAAATAAGCCCCGCCCCCTGGCGGCCATGTTTTTTGACAAATCCAAATGGCTTGAACAATCTTGGTAGAGGATCACCAAAGGAACATTTCTGCAAAATTATATTGAAATCGGTCCAGTGGTTTCTGACAAGAAGATTTTTTAAGTTTTTAGTTAAAAAATCTATTTTTAGCTCCTGTGACCTAGATATGCAACGGACCGGAACCATTTGAACAACTTTGAAAGAGGACCAACCAAGGATCATTCCTGTGAAGTTTGGTCAAAATCCAATCAGTGGTTTAGGAGGAGATATTGTTTAAAGATTGTGGACGGACGGACGGACGGACATACGGACGACGACGACGACGGACGGTGAGTGATCACAATAGCTCACCTTGAGCCTTCGGCTCAGGTGAGCTAAAAAAAGAAACAGATAAAAATTATAACTAAAATGAAGTTTTTTAGAAGTAAAACATATTTTAACGAGTAATACTTAACCTATAGATAATGTGCTATTCTCTTCTGTTTTCACACCTTCCACAGAAAAAAACGACCTTTCAGTCGTTAATTAAAGTCTTAAACCAGAAGGTCCATTAGGCAGTTACCTGTGTGAAGTAACTCTTCCCGCTCAATTGATCACGTGTCAGTTTCTTTTATGTGTAAAACAATAGACACAATTAGGAGAGATAAGCGAGGGTGGGCGAAGGGAGATAATTGATTATCTATAGGTTAAGTATTACTCGTTAAAATATGTTTTACTTTTAAAAAACTTCATTTTAACTTCATAATACATTAACCTATAGATAATGTGCTAGAATTTGCAGAATAGGAGGGAGGTGCTCTCCTAATTCTAACACCAATAATATCTCACCACTTCTGGTTAAAGACTCAGGAAACTCTAAGGAATCAGATACATTCTAATTCTATATTTAATAGAAAGAATGATCTAGATTCACAAAATAGCATATCTTTAAGGTGTTATGATCTAACAACCTTATATATAATAGTAGACTCTAGAGGAAGCCAGTTCTTAAGTCTCAGAGCCCTAACCTTGGCCCCCCCCCCCACCCCCCTTTTTTTTCTTTTTGGGAAACAACAATTGGCTTCAAAAAGAATAGGGAGTCATTGAGACATAACATAGATATTCCATTGCAAAGTAAGCTAGGAATATAGAAATAATATTTTCAAAACAAAATTTGTAAAACAAAAAGCCAAGACCATACACTGTAAGTAGTCTATCTAGGGTCTTGAATAAATAAGGAAAAGTCTACTCAGTGGAGTTTCCTATAGATAACTGACATATGTAGATATTTTGGATAAAATTCTAGATATGTGAAGCTATCTAATTGTAATAGTCTAAGTTGTTAATTGGAGCGATAGTAAGTTTCCGATGAACAGACATAGACTTAAAACAACCATAATGTTGTATAATTATTCCCCTTTAATCAAATTAAAGAAGGGGAGATAATAAAAGCAGATGGAGTTAACTTAACTATAACTCAGTTATCCATCAGAAGAAAAAGATATAGACAAATATAATGGTTAAAACTATTGCTAGACTAAATGTATTACGAATTTTTAGTCAAGCAATAAAATAATACAGAGTTTGCATAAAACTGCTGGGAAGAAAAAACAACCTAAACCATTGATAATTAGTTTTGTCATAGACATATAAAAGCGTTTGATGTCCTGACAAAATAATAAAGAAGAAACTGTCAACATCATAACTTAGAGTTTGACAGACAATAAGAGAGATAAGAATAAGGTTGATCGCAGCTAACTGTAAGACGGTCATAGTTTGGCTAAATCTTACCGTATTGATAAGATTAAGCAATAATAAATAAGCTGGATAGAATCTTTCTATACCAGAAGATTGCCATGAAAAGTACTCCTGAGTAAATAATCATGGAAATCAAGAAAAGTTAAAAAGTCCACTTTGTAATAACGAATCAAAATGTTCATAAAAAGAGAAGGACTCAGAGAAAAAGTAATAGTGTGATAATCTCTGAAGAACAATTATACAATAGTACTGATTAATAATCTCTAAAACACTTAATTTATAAGTTAAGAGATAGTATTACTATTCTATACGCATATTTAAGAATAGTAAGAAATATATGAATACTAAATTAAAATTATACTACGGAACAAATTCCTGCTATAAATAAAAGGTTAAGCGTAACTATTTATTAAGCAAGGAATTATTAAACATATAACTCGCTATAAAATTACTGCCCAGAATTTTATAGATAAATATTCAATCAAATTTTTTGAATTGAATATTAATAGAATAAAATCTATGTCTGCATAATTGGTAATTCCTGAAATATCAAATTACGTACTCGCAAATGAATTCAGGAAGAAAATATATATACATATATATATACATATATACATATATATATATATATATATATATATATACTCTCGAGATCTATACGTAAACCATAGAGAGTAATAAAATAATATTATTACCAAGATCCCTGACGGAAGGGTAAAAACATGTATAAATATGAAAGAGATAATAATTAATTTAACGTCATATAGGTTTAGGATAAAATTTGTTTAATCTTTAACTAATATGCAGCAACAGTGACTCGATATTCTGTATTCGTACGTAGAAAAGAGTACTTAGTCATTAGAATTTTGTATGATTGAAATAGAGATAATGGGATCTAAATGGATGTATCTCCATGAACTGAATCGAAGGATAATATCCATTCTAAAAACTAGGGTTTGTTTTAGGCTTAGTTTAACAAGCGTAGAATTGAATTATTTCCAAGTATTCATGAAGTCGTTATGCTCTGAATACTGAGAATAAACTGTTAAAATATTGTTTAGGAAATAAAAAAGTGACTGGTCCATAATGTTAGCTAGATTTAAACCTGGAACGTAGCGAGAAGGTCAATCTAACTTAAAAGTAAGTTAAGAAAGATAAATAATGAAGATAGATATATAAATATCGGTATAATATATTATCTCCAACTATTATCAAATAATCTGAATGTTTAAAAGCATAAATGCTACTCGAAAGTTTATTTACCGAATGTATAATCGGAGAAACTTTCAGTATGTTCGAAAATGTATCACAAAAGTAAGATCTGACCAGGAACGTAGGTGCAGCACTTACTACGTTGTGAAGTTTATGTAAACATATTCTATATTATAAATTGAAGCAGTGCATTTCAAAATCATTGAAACGCCTTGAAATGACTTATTGTGTGGGAAAAAAATAAATATCCAGTTTTGGAAAAGATATTTATCTATATATATATAGACCATTATTGATGCGGACTGGAATTCAAGATATTAATCTTTGCATTATTCGCAAACTGAACTTGAACTCTTAGCGAGAATTACTATGATCCCTTTAACGAATGTAAACATAAAGAAGGGGTAAAGAGATAATTAAGTGTATCTTAATTCTTTACCGGCTCGTAATTAAGGATGTTTTCCCTTTTGTCTAAGCCTAGACCATACAATGATCAATATGAATATGATAACATCTGCTGTTATGAGGTAAACTCTCGTTAATTAACCTCTAAGCATATATTAAAAATATATATCAACATAATCTAGAGCTTCGGTAAGTTTAGAGGAAGGAAATGATTGACTTTGGCAGTTTCTGAATAGTTACAAAGTCAATAAAAAAAAATCAAAAGGAAAGTATTGTATATAATATCTAATTTAGGCAATAATAATCTGTCACATACTGAATAATTAATGCCTTTACTAAATATGTATCCATTGTCAATATCAAAGGTGCGAGAAAATTTTGATTGACATGGACTCTAGTTATAAATAAAATATTAGAGGTATAGAGCTAGTCGAAGCAAAACTATTCCTCAATAAAGATAAAGTAGACCTATAATATACGAGGATTAATTGGGTCTAGTAATTATAAGTTTTAAACCTTCCAAAATAATTTCTAATTATAATCATAATAAAATTATTATTCCAAGATGAAGAATCTTCGGCGTAATAGATTCTTACTGAGACAAAATTATCTGGTATATTGCTATCGTAGTCTTAAATGATCCAGAAGAAAAAAATAAAACAGGCAAGGTAAAGAACGTATCGAATTATATCTATGCCTAAATATAAGATTTTCTTCTTATTTATTATTTTATATCAGAGTTTAGACAGAGCATGACTGACCTAGACTCTTATATAATCAATCAAAAGATAGTATAAAATAGAACAATAGCTTAACGGATCAACTATTTTCCATGCAGAAAGGCAAAAGGAAAATATGTACCTCAACTAGAATTTTAAATCGTAGTAATCTAGAGAGGTAGTGAATAAATAAATAAACTGTTAATTTATTTATCTGATTCGTGTAAATTTCCGATACCTTATGAATGAAAAATTAATAGAAAGTAGAAAAGATCGATTGCTACTTTCTTGTCAATTTACTCCTTAGATTACATGCTGATTACATATCGGAGCATGTAGAAGAAAAACAGGGGAGGAAAGAAGAAAGCTTTTAGATTTCATGTATATTTTTCTTCTTATAAATAACGATAGTTTTATAGTTCACCTTTGCCTTAGAGCCGAATAAGGTGAATATGTAAGAAGTTAATCTCTTTGTAGCGAATAAAAGAGATATAATTATAGGTGGAAGTATCTTCTACACTTAGTGAATGAATTGCGAATTTGATCGTAACCGATAATTCTTAATTCATTTTCAAGAATAAATATATATATAGAATTTAAGTCTAGTTCAAAAGTGACTGGACAGAATTCAACAATATAAGGGGCTACTAGGTATTAGAACCCATCGCTGTCATTCAATAACCTATAACCCAAGACTATACATGTCTATAGTGCTTAATAAATAAAAATATGTTGAGCGAGTACTAGTGACTACTACTCGGTCACTAGTAATCCGACACAATGACGTGACACTAGTCTACGAAACTACTGCCCGGTGGAATTTTGTTAGAATGACCTGGCACTACTCTATGAACTGCCTCCCGGTGAAAATTTCGTTAGAGCCGGAAGTTAACTGCTTTCTAGCGAATGAAAGAGATAAAACATAATTTGAATGACCTGGCACTAGTCTACAAACTGCTGCCCGGTAACAATTTTGTTATAGTCGGAAGTTTAACTCTTTCTAGTGGATGAAAGAGATAAAACATAAGTTAATTTAAAATATTAATGGAATAACACTCCTATAATAAGCCAATGGAATATTAAAGATTCTAGTCTGATTCGGGAAAGACTGTACAGAATATTATGTATAAAAAGTTACTATGTATTTCACTTAATAACCTATATCCATTGACTTAAATGTGAATGGAGCTCTATGAACGATAATAGATTGTTCGGGAATTAGTGATCACTATTTTGACACTAGTTACCCGACATATTGACCGGACACTAGTATTCGTAACTGTTGCCCGGTAAAGTTACAAGTAATTAGACAAATTGGTCGGATAGTAGTATTCGTAACTCTAGTCCGATGAAAAAAGGAGATTATATATGAAAACTGACCGGGCACAAGTATTCGAAACTTTTTCCCGGTGATAATTAATTATTAGGCAAAATTGACCAGACACTTTCTGTAAAAGTTTGCCTGGTGAAAAATCAGAAATAATATAATAATATGACCGGGTATAAGTATCAGAAATATTACTGATACTTTGCCCGGTGAAAAATTTTAACAAGAGGCCCACGGGCCACGATTCACTCACCTGAGTGACATAGCCACTGCAGACATGCAGATGTTATGCAACATTTTTCCAATCCTATCATCTCAACTAATGAAAATATCAATCTATCAATCACATTTCAACAGAAGGATCAATGTGAAATTTGGTGGAAAGTGGTTTCTGAAGAATCATGATTTTATACATGTAAACAGCACAGTGGCAGGGAAATATTATAAATATAAATCAGATGATGGCCATCTTAGATTTCCAATCAGAACAATTTTAACTACTGCTGATCTACAAGTCACTTCGATACTTTCAATATAAATGTATATGGCCCATACAAATGGGGAAGCAAATTTGACCTTGGAGGTAAAAAGGTCAAATGCCAACATAGAATCATCATTTTAGCAATTTTGGTAGATCTCCTGTCCCCCATAATTTGTGCAAAGATTAGGACCCAGGGCTTATTTGGTTATGGAGAAGAAGATTTTTAAAGGTTTTTACCATATATGGGCATGGCAGCCATTTTGATCAATGGACCATACCCATTTTAGCAATCTTTCATTCTCCTGCCCACAGAGGCTCCACATGAAATTTGAGCAACACTGGCCTGGAGGCATCAGAGGAAAAGCCATTTGAAATTATCAACATTTTTTCCATACAAATGTATGGGGCCCGTACAAATGCATACAGAAGCAAACTTGACCTCACCGTAAAAAGGTTAAATGTCAATGTATGACAATTATTTTAGCAACTTTGGTAGACCGCCCGTTCCAGATGATATATGCAAAGATTCAGCCACAAGCCATCCTCGGTTTTGGAGAATAAGATTTTTAAACGTTTTTTTTCATACAAATGCATAAGGAAGCAAACTTGACCTTGCTGTAAAAAGGTCAAATGTCAATGTATGACCATTATTTTAACAACTTTGGTAGACCCCCTGTCCCCGATAATTTATGCAAACATTCAGTCCCAAAGCATCCTCGGTTCTAGAGAAGAAGATTTTTAAAGGTTTTTACCATATATGGGCATGGCGGCCATCTTGGTCAACGAACGGTGACCATTTTAGTAATCTTTTGTTCCCCCTACCTAAGGAGGCTTCATATGAAATTTGAGCAAAATTGGCCCAAAGGCTCCAGAGGAGAAGTTGTATGAAATTCTGAACATTTTTCCCATACAAATGCATAAGGAAGCAAAATTGACCTTACCGTAAAAAGGTCAAATGTCAATGTACGACCATTATTTTAGCAATTTTGGTAGCCCTCCTGTTCCCGAAGATATATGCAGAGATTCAGCCATAAGGCATGCTCGGTTTTGGAGAAGATTTTTAAAGGTTTTTCCCATACAAATGCATAGGGAAGCAAACTTGACCTTGCCGTAAAAAGGTCAAACATCAACGTACGATAATTCTTTTAGCAATTTTGGTAGATCTCCCGTCCCCGATGATTCCTGCAAATATTCAGCCCCAAGGCGTTCTCGGTTCTGGAGGAGAAGATTTTTAAAGGTTTTTACCACATATGGGCGTGGCGGCCATCTTGGTCAATGGACCGCGACCATTTTAGCAATTTTTCGTTCCCCCACCCTAAGGAGACTCCATATGAAATTTGAGCAAAATTGGCTCAGCGGCTTCAGAGAAGAAGTCGTTTGAAAATGTTAACGGACGGACGCATGGGCGGACGCACGGACGGACTACGGACGAAAAGTGATCACAATAGCTCATCCTGAGCAGAGCTCAGGTGAGCTAATAATTAGACATAATGACCGGAAGTTAGTATACGTGACTATTTTGTCCGGTGAAATATGTCAAAAAACTAATTCTTTCCAGAAAATAATTAAATTATTGACAGGAGACTAGTTGACTGGTGCCTGGTTGACTGGTGACTGGTTGACTGGTGACTGGTTGACTGGTGACTGGTGCCTGGTTGACTGGTACCTGGTTGACTGGTGACTGGTGAAGCTGATTGACTGGTGCCTGGTGACTGGTTGACCGGTGACTGGTGACTAGTGGACTTAGACTTTATCGGATACTATGTACCCAAAGATGCCACCTTGATGGGTCTTACCCCGGCAGTATAGCCATATGGGGTGGGGCTCCCATCAGTAAAGAATTGTCTTATAACCCATCAAGGGTTGACAAGTTCTTTACAATCAGCTTCTCCACCATGAGAATCTTTAGCCAACTGAAGATCTCTGCAAATAAAAGTCCAGGAAAATCATATCGTAAATGCTGAATAACCTAGAACGAAAAGAACAAAAATATTCTGCATATATAAACACGACTATCGAACCGACCGCGCACAAGAGTTGTGCCGAATATCGAGAGTCGCGAAAACACATGTCGAGAAAAGGCCAGTCAAAAAATACGTGAAATCGAAAATTGAAAAATTTAAATAATAATATAGAAAGTGAAAGGAGTGATAAATAAACAAAAGAAACACAAGGATACAGAAATTTATCCGTGAGGAAAGAAATAATCCAAATTTCTATCACAGGTAAATAATTTTTGTTGAATTTCTTTGTCCACAGAAAAGAAACTGGCACATGATCAATTGAGCGGGAAGAGTTACGTCACACAGGTAACTGCCTAATGGACCTTCTGGTTTAAGACTTTAATTAACGACTGAAAGGTCGTTTTTTCTGTGGAAGGTGTGAAAACAGAAGAGAATAGCACATTATCTATAGGTTAATGTATTATGAAGTTAAAATACAGGATAATTCTCAGTGTATTTGGAACAGGGACAGTTTACTCTTAATTGATTCAGGAGTTGTAGGTATCTCAAATATGTAATCATCCACTGTGCAGGAATTTCTCTTCCTTAAGATCAAAGGTAAGCCTGGTAGCTTATGGAAGATAAGGTGATTTATGATCCTCAAATAAACATCCTGTGCTGCTACTGGGACTATTGCAGTAGCCTTTGATCTAGTGATTTATGATAACATCATCAGTTACATCTCTCAGCCGCCGGCCCCGGTGGCTCAGTTCGATGCGCTGTCCGACTGGAGACAAGGATCTCGCGGGTTCAACCTTTCGTCTTTCGTGGAGATTGATCATGAAATATTTTCTACGGTCATTCTCTCCCTTCCGCTGATTCAAGAAGGGCAGTTGTCAGTTTCTGGTGAAAGAATGTGCACAATACTGGTTAACCGCTTAGAGGACTAAGCCTGCCCAGTAAACGTGTGGTTAGGTAAACTGACCGCGCTCGACATGACCCCATTGGGTTTACTGGGCCGTAAAACCTCAACACAAACAAACATCTCTCAGCCAATCAAAACAATATGCTCTTAGAGGGACTCATATTTTACAGCCTCCCTTACAGCCTGCATTTATTTCTGTTAACATTAATACTGAACAGTGTAGAAGAACATTTGAAAAAAAGAACAAGAAAAGTAGGTAATCTTACTGAAAATTATTAAAATCTTATTCTCTTAATTGTTGCTGACTGCAATAAATTTGAATTTAAAAACAAGAACAAAAATCTCTCTCTCTCTGTCTCTCTCTTTCTCTCTCTCTCTCTCTCTGTATATATTAGAATAACACCCTCTTGTAAGTAATTAGGTAAAACAATAACCCTTAAAGTACTAATTGTTATGTGTAGCAGTCAAAATTTTGCTTTTTGGTTTGTGTAATTTTCAAAAGGAAATACACTTGACATTTTATGTGAATTTTGTGATAGGCAGATGATTCACATGAGATGCCATATCTACTTTATTTGAAAACAAAGTAATTATAATAAAAATAACAAGAGGACCATGATGGTCCTATATCGCTCACCTGAGCAAACAGATTTGCATACTTACTTTGAAGATTCAGCCAAGTTCACTCCTCTAAGATTTATGTATAAATTTTATAGCCCTGCCCACCCCCTCTCCCCAACACACAAGGCCATGTTTTTTCTTTTTAACACATCATGACTTGACTTAATCTTGAAAGAAGGTCACCAAAGGAACATTTCTGCCAAGTTATTTTGAAATTGGTCCAGTGGTTTCTGACAAAAAGATTTTTAAAGTGTTTTATATCGCTATAAAGCCCTACCCACTAACGGCCATTTTTTTTTTTTTTTTGATGAATCATGACAGCTTGAACAAACTTGGTAGAGGGTAACCAAAGGAACATTCCTGCCAAGTTAAATTGAAATCAGTTCAGTGGTTTCTGACAAGAACATTTTTAAAGTTTTCTATTGAGATCTATAGGGAAAATAAGCCCCACCCCCTAGCAGCCATGTTTTTTGACAAATCAGGATTGCTTGAACATTCTTGGTAGAGGGTTACTAAAGCATTATTGAAATCAGTCAGGAGGTATTTAACAAGAAGAATTTTAAAGTTTTCTATACAGATATATACGGAAAATAAGCCCCGCCCCCTGGGGGCCATGTTTTTTGACGTATCATGAAGGCTTGAACAATCTTGGTAGAGGGTCACCAAAGCAACATTCCTGCCAAGTTACATTGAACTCGGTCCAACGGTTTCTTAAAAGAAGATTTTTAAAGTTTTTTATATAGATATATAGGGAAAATAAGCCCCGCCCCCTAGCGGCCACGTTTTTTGACGAATCACGATTACTTGAACAATCTTGGTACAGGGTCACCATGGAAACATTTTTGCCAAGTTATAATGAAATTGGTCCAGTGGTTTCTGACAAGAAGATTTTTCAAGTTTTCTATAAAGATATATAGGGAAAATAAGCCCCACCCCCTGGCAGCCATGTTTTTTGACAAATCCAAATGGCTTGAACAATCTTGGTAGAGGATCACCAAAGGAACATTTCTGCAAAATTATATAGCAATTGGTCCAGTGGTTTCTGAAAAGAAGATTTTTAAAGTTTTCTAGATAGATATATAGGGAAAATGAGCCCCGCCCCCTGGCTGCCATGTTTTTTGACATATTCAAATGGCTTGAACAACGTTGGTAGAGAGTCACCAAAGGAACATTTCTGCAAAATTATATGGAAATCGGTCCAGTGGTTTCTGACAAGAAGATTTTTTAAGTTTTCTATATAGATATATAGGGAAAATAAAGCCCCGCCCCCTGGCGGCCATGTTTTTTGACAAATCCAAATGGCTTGAACAATCTTGGTAGAGGATCACCAAAGGAATATTTCTGCAAAATTATATTGAAATGAGTCTGGTGGTTTCTGACAAGAAGATTTTTTAAGTTTTCTATATAGAAATATAGGGAAAATAAGCCCCGCTCCCTGGCGGCCATGTTTTTTGATGAATCCAAATGGCTTGAACACCCTTGGTAGAGGATCACCAAAGGAACATTTCTGCAAAAGTATATAGAAATCGGTCCAGTGGTTTCTGACAAGAGATTTTTTAAGTTTTCTATATAGATATATAGGGAAAATAAACCCTGCCCCCTGGCGGCCATGTTTTTTGACGAATCCAAATGGCTTGAACAACCTTGGTAGAGGATCACCAAAGGAACATTTTTGCAAAAGTATATGGAAATCGGTCCAGTGGTTTCTAACAAGAAGATTTTTTAAGTTTTCTATATAGATATATAGGGAAAATAAGCCCCGCCCCCTGGCGGCCATGTTTTTTGACGAATCCAAATGGCTTGAACAATCTTGGTAGAGGATCACCAAAGAAACATTCCTGCAAAATTATATGGAAATCAGTCCAGTGGTTTCTGACAAGAAGATTTTTAAAGTTTTCTAAATAGATATATAGGGAAAATAAGCCCCGCCCCCTGGCGGCCATGTTTTTGACGAATCCAAATGGCTTGAACAATCTTGGTAGAGGATCACCAAAGGAACATTTCTGCAAAAGTATATGGAAATCGGACCAGTGGTTTCTGACAAGAAGATTTTTTAAGTTTTCTATATAGATATATAGGGAAAATAAGCCCAGCCCCCTGGCGGCCATGTTTTTTGACGAATCCAAATGGCTTGAACAATCTTGGTAGAGGATCACCAAAGGAACATTTCTGCAAAATTATATGGAAATCGGTCCAGTGGTTTCTGACAAGAAGATTTTTAAAGTTTTCTATATAGATAATATAGGGAAAATAAGCCCCGCCCCCTGGCAGCCATGTTTTTTGACGAATCCAAATGGCTTGAACAATCTTGGTAGAGGGTTACCAAAAGGAACATTTCTGCAAAATTATATGGAAATCGGTCCAGTGGTTTCTGACAAGAAGATTTTTTTAAGTTTTTAGTTAAAAAATCTATTTTTAGCTCCTGTGACCTAGATATGCAATGGACCGGAACCATTTGAACAACTTTGAAAGAGGACCAACCAAGGATCATTCCTGTGAAGTTTGGTCAAAATCCAATCAGTGGTTTAGGAGGAGATGTTGTTTAAAGATTGTGGACGGACGGACGGACGGAGGGACATAGGATGACGACGACGACAGATGGTGAGTGATCACAAAAGCTCACCTTGAGCTTTCAGCTCAGGTGAGCTAAAAATAGAAAATTTCTAATATTCTGAAAAAAACATCATTTTGGGGTAAAAAGTCATTTTTCAGAAATTCCCATTTTTCTCAGAATCTGCTAGGCTGACAATTTTCTTGCCATTGACACTTTGGTAGCTGAACATAATACCAACATGTCAAGCTTATTAAAGTGGGCTTGCAAATAGCAGCATTGCCCACTAAATAATTTTAACAACTGACGGGTTGCATTTGAATGTTAATCAAAGGGAAACTGAAACTGGTGACCCTTTAATTATGTAGTTGAATATATCTTTATAATCATGTATATGAAAATGTGTAGACCTATGCCTGTCTGTGTCTTTGGACAGTCTGGCATATGAAAGCATTTTACTGGTGACTTGATCTAGTCATACTAGAAATTACATATTTAAAGGCTCCTTATTCCTCAAAAACAGACATTTTTTATCCAAGAAAGGTTTAATAAATTGATATATAATATTAATACAATCATAAAGTGTGGCATTCGACAGCCTGTAAAATTTCAGTTAGTCTCTTGTTTATGAACTGCATCATAAATGAAATGATTTTTTTTACAATCTCTGAATTAATTTTGGCAACATTAATTTAGAGAAACGATACAAAATCATTTCATTTCAAGAACCAGAGACTAACTGAAAATTTAACAGGTTGTCAGGGGCCACATTTAATGATTGTATTAATAGCAAATATCAATTTGTTAAACCTTTCTTGGATAATAACTTGTTGATTTTGGAGGAATACGGAGCCTTTAATTTAGCTGTTATAATGTGATTTTGTCCAGCTTTGAATTATTTATATTATTAATAGGTTTATCCACATTATTATTGTCATTGTTATTGTTAATGTTGCTTATTATTTTCATAGTATATTTAATATAACTCCAGATATTTAAAAAATGATACTTTCTTTTTCTACACACAAAAAAATATCTGTAGTTACCCATTAGAATAACCATTACAACACAGTTCTAGTGAGTACCACCTTTGGAAAAGAGTGTGTATGCCATTTACCCAAATGTGAAAATCCCACTAAGCCTACACATCTGCACAGTCTAATCATGCCATTTTTAGTTTATCGATAAATTGCATAATTTTCATCCTAAAAAATTGCACACTTTCACTCCTCATTATAATATTTGTCCTAAAATTTAATTGAGGCTCATGCGCCACACCTTACTGACCTGTGCAAAACAACCATTGCATTTCTGCAGATGCCACATACCACGGCCCAGTCAACCTAAGGGGGTCATGTCGAGCGTGGTCAGTTTACCTAACCACACGTTTACTGGGCAGGCTTAGTCCTCTAAGCGGTTAACCAGTATTGTGCACATTCTTTCGCCAGAAACTGACAACTGCCCTTCTTGAATCAGCGGAAGGGAGAGAATTACCATACTGCATAGAAAATATTTCGTGATCAATCTCCACGAAAGAATGTTGCCGACCTCGGTGGGGGTTGAACCCACGACCTCCTGGTCTCCAGTCGGACGGCGCATCCAACTGAGCCACCGAGGCCGGCACCATTCTTCCAGTATTGCCACAGCTACTAATCGAATTAGTGACTGGTCTTTAAAAAAACAAATTTGCAGCAAACAGTTTTCAAAGATCATAAGATTTTATACTTGTGTATAGCCAAGGGGCATGGGTAGATCCCTGGGGAATAAATATTATGATTGTAACTAAAAGGTTTTGCTACTCTGATCAAACATTGCAAGTTTCAACCGTAATTGTTTTTTCATAATTTGAGAAAATGATTTCGTCAACATTTTTAAATAAATGGGTCAGTTGTCAATACCTCTTCAACAGAGATCCCAATATGCAGTTTGGTGAAAATTGGTCAAGCGGTTTTAGAGGAGAAGATGATTAAAGAACACACAGTATTATGGGTGTATATAGCCCAGGGTCTAAATAGAAAATGGTCTTTAAAAACAAAATTTAGAGCCAACTAAATATTTTTTTTTTGTTTATCCTGTTTGATAAACTTTTTTTTGAGAACTATTTGAGAATAAATGCTGATTTTAAATTGTCTTTTTTTTTTCTTTTTTTTTTACAGGTATTAAAATACGTTTCCCAGAAGAATGGAAAAGAAAAGATTATCTCTACCAAAAGAGTTGCAGCAGAACTACGAAGAATCAGTTAAAATAAGACAAGAGATCAGAAACAAGCTTCACCAACACGCACTTATCACCAAGTGTCTATCTTAAACCAGTGCTATATATTAATTAATTTATTATTATTTTTTTCTCTTTTTTTTTTTTTTCTTTTCCAAGACTTATTTCAGCAGAATACCCACAAAACTTTATTTGGGCCAAGACAAGCTAAAAAGTGACTTTGAGCAAGTGTTAATGTGCAAATTTACACCCTGTGCCTTCATGGTCTGATCAGGGTCCCCGCTGTTGCGCATGCAAGGAAGACATTTTTTAGTTTGGTACACTTAGGTTTTCAAAATTACTGAGAAAACTAGTGGTAAAATATGTTACAAAAAAAAAGGTCAGCAAAGGACTGTTTTTCTATGTTTATGCATTTTCTTATTTTTTCTTTATAACAGCATATGTTTTGGGTACTTATTTGAACAAGTTGATGCAATTCAAATAAGGATGCAATTCAAATAAGTCCCTGACAACATCTGCCTTTATAAAGTAGACAAAAAGTACACTGCCTATATTCTAATAATATGAAATGGCTTGAATGTACACTTATAGGGGCATATGCAGTAATAAAGTTGAATACTGTATATTCCACACCCAAAAACTGCCTCAGTGCAATATATTGACAAAAGCAGAAAAGTATTTATTTATATTCTGGGATTTTCTTATTTCTTTATAAAAAACAGGTGTTGTGGGTGTTCATTGGAAGGCCTTGTGAGGCATTTGTAAAAGTACCCACAACATATTTTTTATGAAGAGGTTGAGATAATTATTCCATGATAAGCACTAATACGATCAACTCTTATTCTCTCAAACTCTAAGGGATCAGAAATTTTTATTTGAGATAGCAATACATGTAGTTTGAGAAAAAATGAGTTGAGATGTAAATAACATATAGCAAACTAAACCAAAATTGTCAATTCATATAGTTTGACTTTAGTAATAGTTTGACTTATCATGAATGAGAGTCTTCTGTATTCCCTTTTTCCAACTCCTCTGAAAATGTAACAATCACTTTTGTTATCCCTGTAACTTAGTCATATTTTATCAGTTACACCAGCATTTACCTGCGAGTTTAATTAATCTTTATTACATTCACATTATGAGTGTGTTCACATTAGACAATTACCATACTTACTAAATACCATAAGCACTCAAAAAGGACGTATAGGCCTGTGCAACAGTGTAGAACCAGATAAGATGCTGCAGAATATGGCATTTGATAATGTCTACACCTGTTGCCACTCATTCAGCAGTTTATAGAAATTCTTCCTATAATAATACACTTTTAACATAGCTACCAATAATACACTTTATAAACCAATATTTCTCCATGAAAACAGATGTTGTGGCACTCATTAGAAGCCCCACTCAGAGACAGTTCTAATGAGTACTCACAATATATTTTTTATTGAGAAATAAAAGAAATGTTTATGTGTTATCCCCTTTTATCTGGAGCTATGTAGTAAAGTGTTCAAACTTTAGGACAGTTAAGGCACAGTTAAAACTTTCTAGATATTTTTGGTAATTGATTGATTGTGTTGGGGTTTAACGACATGTCAACCCTTGTGGGTCATTTTGTGTCATCTCCCAGAGAAAGGGAGAAAAGAGACAGAAGAGATAGTAGAAGAGATGAAAGAGAGGGACAGGGAAGAAAGAGGAACAAGAATGAAAGTAAAGAAACAGAAGAAATAAAAAAAACATTCCTCCTCTACCCTTACCTGCTACAAGGATAGCAGGCCTTGCCCAAATGTAAGCCAATATCAGTTGGACGCCCCAGTTAGATACATGACACCTTCGCACCACCCGACCACCCCCATATTTTTGGTAAATATGGTGTGCAGATAATATATTTAAATTCAAGGATAAGTACATGTACAGTAAGGAGTTTATGTGTATTATGTGTATTTAGGGTAAATAAAGTAATAATTCTGTGGAAATATGCCACTGTGTTCACTATATATTCTAAATATTTGGACAAAAATTGCCTTAGCAAACAGTGCAGATTTAAACAAAGACAACATTGTTTACGTTTAGGCATCAATTCGTTTTGGTAACAAGATGTAGTCTCCGCTCTAAGCTTTGTTGTTATTGTATTACAAAGGTAAAAGCCAGCCTCGGTGGCTCAGTTGGATGCGCGTCCGCCTGATGATCAGGAGGTTGCGGGTTCGACACCTGTCGTCAACATTCTTTCGTGGAGATTTGATCATGTAATATTTTCAACTGTCATTCTCTCCCTTCCGCTGATTCAAAAAGGGCAGTTGTCAGTTTCTGGCGAAAGAATGTGCACAATACTGGTTAACCACTTAGAAGACTAAACCTGCCCAGTAAATGTATGGTCAGGTAAACTGACCCGCTTGACATGACCCCATTGGGTTGACTGGGCTGTAAAACCTCAACACAAACAAAATACAATGGTAAACTGAATTACATATTTTACATAGTCAAGGGACTCTGTGTGTACTCAGTCTAATATGTATCCCTATGCTGTCAAGTCAGGACCTGTGCCAGTAACCATACATATTTTACACAGTCAAGGGATTCTGTGTGTACTCAGTCTAATATGTATCCCTATGCTGTCAAGTCAGGACCTGTACCAGTAACCATACATATTTTACATAGTCAAGGGACTCTGTGTGTACTCAGTCTAATATGTATCCCTTTGCTGTCAAGTTAGGACCTGTGCCAGTAACCATACATATTTTACACAGTCAAGGGACTCTGTGTGTACTCAGTCTAATATGTATCCCTATGCTGTCAAGTTAGGACCTGTACCAGTAACCATACATATTTTACACAGTCAAGGGACTCTGTGTGTACTCAGTCTAATATGTATCCCTTTGCTGTCAAGTTAGGACCTGTGCCAGTAACCATACATATTTTACACAGTCAAGGGACTCTGTGTGTACTCAGTCTAATATGTATCCCTATGCTGTCAAGTTAGGACCTTTGCCAGTAACCATTCATATTTTACATAGTCAAGGGACTCTGTGTGTACTCAGTCTAATATGTATCCCTATGCTGTCAAGTTAGGACCTGTACCAGGAACCATACATATTTTAAATAGTCAAGGGACTCTGTGTGTACTCAGTCTAATATGTATCCCTTTGCTGTCAAGTTAGGACCTGTGCCAGTAACCATACATATTTTACATAGTCAAGGGACTCTGTGTGTACTCAGTCTAATATGTATCCCTTTGCTGTCAAGTTAGGACCTGTGCCAGTAACCATACATATTTTACATAGTCAAGGGACTCTGTGTGTACTCAGTCTAATATGTATCCCTTTGCTGTCAAGTTAGGACCTGTACCAGTAACCATACATATTTTACACAGTCAAGGGACTCTGTGTGTACTCAGTCTAATATGTATCCCTATTCTGTCAAGTTAGGACCTGTGCCAGTAACCATACATAGTTTACATAGTCACGGGACTCTGTGTGTACTCAGTCTAATATGTATCCCTATGCTGTCAAGTTAGGACCTGTACCAGTAACCATACATATTTTACATAGTCAAGGAATTCTGTGTGTACTCAGTCTAATATGTATCCCTATGCTGTCAAGTCAGGACCTGTACCAGTAACCATACATATTTTACATAGTCAAGGGACTCTGTGTGTACTCAGTCTAATATGTATCCCTTTGCTGTCAAGTTAGGACCTGTGCCAGTAACCATACATATTTTACATAGTCAAGGGACTCTGTGTGTACTCAGTCTAATATGTATCCCTATGCTGTCAAGTTAGGACCTGTACCATATTTTACACAGTCAAGGGACTCTGTGTGTACTCAGTCTAATATGTATCCCTTTGCTGTCAAGTTAGGACCTGTGCCAGTAACCATACATATTTTACATAGTCAAGGGACTCTGTGTGTACTCAGTCTAATATGTATCCCAATGCTGTCAAGTCAGGACCTGTGCCAGTAACCATTCTTATTTTACATAGTCAAGGGATTCTGTGTGTACTCAGTCTAATATGTATCCCTTTGCTGTCAAGTTAGGACCTGTGCCAGTAACCATACATATTTTACATAGTCAAGGGACTCTGTGTGTACTCAGTCTAATATGTATCCCTATGCTGTCAAGTCAGGACCTGTACCAGTAACCATACATATTTTACATAGTCAAGGGACTCTGTGTGTACTCAGTCTAATATGTATCCCTTTGCTGTCAAGTTAGGACCTGTGCCAGTAACCATACATATTTTTTTTCACAGTCAAGGGACTCTGTGTGTACTCAGTCTAATATGTATCCCTATGCTGTCAAGTTAGGACCTGTACCAGTAACCATACATATTTTACACAGTCAAGGGACTCTGTGTGTACTCAGTCTAATATGTATCCCTTTGCTGTCAAGTTAGGACCTGTGCCAGTAACCATACATATTTTACACAGTCAAGGGACTCTGTGTGTACTCAGTCTAATATGTATCCCTATGCTGTCAAGTTAGGACCTTTGCCAGTAACCATTCATATTTTACATAGTCAAGGGACTCTGTGTGTACTCAGTCTAATATGTATCCCTATGCTGTCAAGTTAGGACCTGTACCAGGAACCATACATATTTTACATAGTCAAGGGACTCTGTGTGTACTCAGTCTAATATGTATCCCTTTGCTGTCAAGTTAGGACCTGTGCCAGTAACCATACATATTTTACATAGTCAAGGGACTCTGTGTGTACTCAGTCTAATATGTATCCCTTTGCTGTCAAGTTAGGACCTGTGCCAGTAACCATACATATTTTACATAGTCAAGGGACTCTGTGTGTACTCAGTCTAATATGTATCCCTTTGCTGTCAAGTTAGGACCTGTACCAGTAACCATACATATTTTACACAGTCAAGGGACTCTGTGTGTACTCAGTCTAATATGTATCCCTATTCTGTCAAGTTAGGACCTGTGCCAGTAACCATACATAGTTTACATAGTCACGGGACTCTGTGTGTACTCAGTCTAATATGTATCCCTATGCTGTCAAGTTAGGACCTGTACCAGTAACCATACATATTTTACATAGTCAAGGAATTCTGTGTATACTCAGTCTAATATGTATCCCTATGCTGTCAAGTCAGGACCTGTACCAGTAACCATACATATTTAACATAGTCAAGGGACTCTGTGTGTACTCAGTCTAATATGTATCCCTTTGCTGTCAAGTTAGGACCTGTGCCAGTAACCATACATATTTTACATAGTCAAGGGACTCTGTGTGTACTCAGTCTAATATGTATCCCTATGCTGTCAAGTTAGGACCTGTACCAGTAACCATACATATTTTACACAGTCAAGGGACTCTGTGTGTACTCAGTCTAATATGTATCCCTTTGCTGTCAAGTTAGGACCTGTGCCAGTAACCATACATATTTTACATAGTCAAGGGACTCTGTGTGTACTCAGTCTAATATGTATCCCAATGCTGTCAAGTCAGGACCTGTGCCAGTAACCATTCTTATTTTACATAGTCAAGGGATTCTGTGTGTACTCAGTCTAATATGTATCCCTATGCTGTCAAGTTAGGACCTGTGCCAGTAACCATACATATTTTACATAGTCAAGGGACTCTGTGTGTACTCAGTCTAATATGTATCATTATGCTGTCAAGTCAGGACCTGTGCCAGTAACCATTTATATTTTACATAGTCAAGGGATTCTGTGTGTACTCAGTCTAATATGTATCCCTATGCTGTCAAGTTAGGACCTGTGCCAATAACCATACATATTTTACATAGTCAAGGGACTCTGTGTGTACTCAGTCTAATATGTATCCCTATGCTGTCAAGTTAGGACCTGTGCCAGTAACCATACATATTTTACACAGTCAAGGGACTCTGTGTGTACTCAGTCTAATATGTATCCCTATGCTGTCAAGTTAGGACCTGTGCCAGTAACCATACATATTTTTAAAGGTCCAGAGACTCTGTGTGTACTCAGTCGGGTATGTGTCCCTATGCAGTCAAAATACAATCATTAAATATGGCACCTGACAGCCTGTAAAATTTCAGTTAGTCTCTCGTTCTTGAACTGGATAAAAAATGAAATGATTTTTTATTGTATCTCTGAATTAATGTTGGCAACATTTATTCCGAGATACAATAAAAATTTTTTTCATTTTTTTATCCACTTCAAAAACGAGAGACTTAACTGAAATTTTACAGGCTGTCAGGTGCCATATTTTATGACTGTATTAATGCCATTTATCATTTATTAAACCTTTCTTAGATAATAAAATGTCTATTTTTGAGGAATATTGAGCTTTAAGTAATGTAACAATATATTTACTAACATGTAAATTGTATTTGTAAACAGTAGAATTTATGCCAGCAGAATTAAGTTAGAACCTGAACATATTTTTGTGGTTATTGGCAGGACTGTAGGCCTGATTAGCTCAGTTGGTAGAGTACCTGACTTGCAAGCAATAAATTTTGTAGCAGGTTCAAGTCCGGCATCGGGAACTCTTTTTCCTTCTTTGTTTACTTAAATGGTGATGAGGTAAACTGGTGAGTGCGGGACAAGGCTAGAAACTGACAGAATGTTCAGCTGATGCCGAAGCACAGAGAGCAGGAACAGGCTATACTCTGGTGGATTACAGACCAGTTGATGCCTGATAGTTGATGTCTGGCTCTCAAAAGGTAGAATGGGGAGGAATGTGGCAGGACTGTGGGCCTGATTAGCTCAGTTGGTAGAGCACCTGACCTGCAAGCAGGAGGTTGCGGGTTCAAGTCCTACATCGGGCACACTTTTTCCTTTTTAGTTTTGTTTGTTTGATTTGGGCTTAACGTCGCTTTCAACCTTTTTCAGTCATATCGCGACGGTGTCTGGATGTGGCAGGGAGCTCAATGCTCACTTTTAGAGTGCTGCCTCACTGAAATATCACGCCCCAGACACTTTGACATGATATTCCACCCGGTCACATTATACTGACACTGAGCTGACCAGTTCTAGCTCTACTTTCTTAATGCTGAGCGCCAAGCGAAAGAGCAGCTAGTACCATTTTTAAAGTCTTTGGTATGACCCGGCCGGGGATCGAACCCGCAACCTCCCGGTCACAAAGCGGACGCTCTACCACTGAGCCGCTGTGCCGGTCCTTTTTAGTTTACTTTATATTATAAATTCTTAATACATTTATGGTAAGCACAAGAATGATAAGTGGTTGATGTTTCAAATATACTTATTGTCGCATAAATCTGTTCTAATGTACTTACATTTGTTGAGAGAAATCTGACTTTGATATCATCAGCCAGGATAGGACAATTCTTTAGTTTAATTTCTATTTTGTCATTCTCCTTATCATGTACACACTGTCAAAATAAAGAAAAACAAGAAGAGTCAATAAGAAATGCTTATTAGATACCCCCACAAGGTAATGACTGCCTTGTGGATACTGAAATGCAATGTACTAAAATGCATATTTGCTTCAGATTGTATGTGATTGGGAAAATCACATTACGAAAACAGGCCTATTCAAATATATTGAAAATTTCACCATCAAAAACTGAAAATTTTCAGATAAAAAAACTCTGATATTTTTCATATTTCTGCTCAAAACATAGATTGTGGGTACTCGTTAGAACCGCCTTGCCGAGGCAGTTCTAACGAGTACCCACAATCTATGTTTTTGAGCAGAAATAAGAAAAATAATGTATACCCCTGTAAACCCCAGTTTTACTATATAAAAATGGGGTTTAAGGGGGTCAAACTTATATAGGCGTGTTTTCGTGATGAAAACAGACAGACAGACATATGGATAGACATAAATGGCAAAGTTTCATCAAAAATGATTTTTTTCCAGTAGCAAACTTCTTCATGCTAATGTTCAATATGTCTTTAATGAATCTGCTAAGAATAAGAATTTGTCAACAAATTCTTCGAGTCAAGTTGATTTCACCATGCATGCACCATCTCAGCTGCCCCACCTTAGAGCATACAAAACCCAGTGGTTAAGAATTACCAAAAAATGGCTAAGTGAAAAAAGCAGTTGTTTTGACGAAAATATTTTTTTTCAGCATCATACATCTTCCTGCACATGTTCAGTATGTCTGTAATGAGTCTGCAAAGTATCAGATTGCTTCAGCAAATACTTTGAGATGAGTTGATTTCACTATGCATGCACTATTATCATGCCAAAGCACTTTTTCAAGAAGAACAAAGGGAAATAACCATAAAGGAATGAACCCATACGCCCTTATTTTCTCTGCAGCAACATCTCATCAGTATCAACATTTATGCAAAACGAGAAAAGATAATCCTTAAATTATTTAGCGAGATAAGAATCAGAACCCAAAGCATCTTTTCAAAAATAAGAAAGGGAAATAACTATAACAGAACTAACCCTTAGGCCCTTAATTTTTTTCTGACAGCAACATCTCATATGCAAAATATGAAAAGATTCCTTAAATGAATTAGCAAGATAAGAAGCAGAAATCAAAACGCTATTTCAAGAATTACAAAGAGAAATAACTCTAAAGAAATTACTATGCCCTTATTTTTGTCTGACAGCAACACCTCATCAATATCAATGTTTATGCAAAATATGAAAAGATTCCTGAAATTATTTAGCAAGATAAGAAGCAGAAACCAAAATGCCTTTTCAAGAATTACAAAGAGAAATAACACTAAAGGAATTAACCCCTTGGCCCTTATTTTTGTCTAACAGCATCACCCCATCAATATCAACGATTATGCAAAATATGAAAAGATTCCTAAAATTATTTAGCAAGATAAGAAGCAGAAACCAAAACGGCTTTTCAAGAATTATAAAGGGAAATAACTCTAAAGCAATTAACCCCTTGGCCCTGATTTTTGTGTAACAGCAGCACCTCATCAATATCAACATTTATGCAAAATATTAAAAGAATCCTGAAAACATTTAGCAAGATAAGAAGCAGAAACCAAAATGTCTTTTCAAGAATTACAAAGGAAAATAACTCTAGACAATTTAGAGGCCCTTTCTTTTCTGACAGCAACACCTCGTATGCAAAATATGAAAAGATTCCTTAAATTAATTACCGGTAGCAAGATAAGAAGCAGAAACTAAAATGCTATTTCAAGAATTACAAAAGGAAATAACTCTAAAGGAATTATCTCTAGGCCCTTATTTTTGTCTAACAGCAACATCTTATCAATGTCAACATTTGTGCAAAATATGAAAAGATTCCTGATATTATTTAGCAAGATAAGAAGCAGAAACCAATAGAATAGAATAGAATAATAAACCAAAATGGTTTTTCAAGAATTACAAAGGGAAATAACTCTAAAGGAATTAACCCCTATATCCTTATTTTTGTCTTGAGCAACAACTCGTCAATAGCAATATTTATGCAAAATATGAAAAGATTCCTGAAATCATTTAGCAAGATAAGAAGTAGAAACCAAAATGCCTTTTCAAGAATTACAAAGGGAAATAATTCTAAAGGAGTTAATCCCTAGGCCCTTTTTTTTGTACAACAGCAAAATCTTATCATAATCAACATTTTTATAAAATACGAAAAGATTCCTTAAATTATCCAGCAAGATAAAAAGCAGAAACCATAATGTAATGGACGGAAAGACAGAGAGACAGACAGACAGATGTGAAAACAGTATATCCCCCACAAACACAGTTTGCAGGGGGTAAAACAGACACATTTTCTCATACTGATCCTTTATACTTGACCTGGTAGAATGATCCTTTATAGTTTCTTTATACTTGACCTGGTAGCAGGGTTCAAGAAATTGAAAATTGCCAATAGGTCCAGTCATTTTCAGCTGCATTTCCAGAGTTTGTGGAGTCATTTTCTGCCCCATTTACTGAGTTTGCCAAGTGCAGATCTCAGTATTTTTCATAACCATTGTTAAAGAGTTTCTAAATGCAGATGCTGTTTTATTTTTAACATAAAGAATGATATACCAACACTGCTCACTTTTGCTGAACTTACATGCACATAAGTATCACAATTATAAACAGCAATATAGCTCAATATTATCAGACATGTGCAATTTAATGTTCTTTCACTTTCACAAAACTCGAGCACTCAGTCGGTGAAGAGCGCAAAATGCAAACAACCGGAATGTCTTCACATTTGGCAAGTCACGTTTTTGTGTTTGCTAGCCACTACTTTTTTTTTCTTTCTTTCTATAGACCAGTAAAAAAATGGTGTTTTATCCTAGTGCCATGTTGAGACCCAGCCCTTTGGGGCAGGTAGAGCACTTTAAAACTACAATGAAGTTGAATGAAGCACATTAAACAGATCTTTTAAAATTATTGATTGTGTTGGGGTTTAATGACACTTCAACCCTTGTGGGTCATTTTGTGTCGTCTCCCAGAAAAAGGGAGAAAAGAGATAGAAGAGGAGATGAAAGAGAGGGACAGGGAAGAAAGAGAGTAAACAAAAGAAATAAAAACATTCCCCCTCTACCCTTACCTGCTACAAGGGTAACAGGCCTTGCCCAACTGTAAGCCAATATCAGCTGGATGCCTGGGTGACGCAAGATACATGACATCTTCGCACCACCGAACCACCCCCTCGTTTAAAATTAAATAAATTAACAACAGCGAGAAAACATCTTTTATTGTTGTAATGCTGTCCCTTTTATACTTACTGTAATAACCCCAAATGTTGGCCTGGAGAGCCTAAGCAAACAGTGTAGACCCAGATCAGATGCCACAAAACATGTGACTTCTGATCCATATCTACAATGTCTACCACTCATCCAGCAATATAAAAGATATAGTAAACTAGACTTGTTCAAATCTTACGACCAGTATGGTAAGGCAATAAATTTGGTAAATACGGTATTGATTTTTTCACACGTCAATCAAATGGGCAGCTGCTTATTTTGCATGCGGATCAAGCGGCATTGCGATAATGAGCAGATCTCTCAAGGCAATTTCCGGTATCCTTCTGAAGTGAAAATTGTTTCAGCTCTTCAAAAACCGGTCTTGGACTGACGAACCGGCATTTTCTCAAGCCCTTCCTGGTAGCATGATCCTTTATAGTTTCTGCCCTTTCTTTTAGTCAAAATGATGTATTTTAACTGTTGGTTCAATGGAACACTGTCATAACTACCTTATACTTTTCAATGTGTCCTGCACATCAAAAGAGTTAATGTTAATAGCCCTAAATCATTTACTGGCATCTAATCACAACATTTAGCAAGTTTAAACAATTTCTAATCTTGATAAAAGTGTTAACTCCTTTCCTCTGGTAACACACAAAATCAGTGCAAGAATTATCTTTTCCTTTCCAACAGAGTAAATTGTGTTTCAAACTGACCTATGGTATGCATGCATTAGAAAACTATGATATCTGTGCTATTAACTAAATGCAACTGACAGGAAATCAATTTGTTTTCAAATTACCTCCCTTGTATTTACATAAAGAGTAAATTAAGAATAGGGATACTGCAAAGTATATAGTGTATAGTATATACATCTTCTACACCAATACGAAACTTATTGCAAGAATTATCTGTCATCAGTAGTAATCCTTTCATTAGATCCCTGTTCAGGTGAAAATGTCCCTTTGTGTGTATGTGTAAGTCAGATCAGAGTACGAGACGCAGTCTAGTGCAGGATGGTGTCCACTCAATTCGCTGATTAGGTCATTGGTATAAAACACTGTAATACATGAATCGCAGTCTCCAGCAAGTGCACAGACTGATCACATTTGTAACAAACGATAAGGTTCATTTTGGCTTGTTGGGACCATTACCTGTTCAAATACGATGCACTGAGCGTATCATGACAATTACGCGGTCAGACAGGAAATATTTTGCTGGAGGCGTTATTAAATCCCCACTATGAAAACGTTTTCGGCATGCTTATTGAAACCTTTGGCACACTAAACTTAAATATTAGCAGCAGATATTATTGAAGGAAACAGTGTATGGACGAGCAGGAACGACCCAGATCAGAATGCGCGGATGCACTTGCTTATTTACAATTTCGTGTGTAGCGCTTTCTTACTATCGCATGTGCGCCATGCTTTGCAGAAATGATCAGAGCAACTTTGGAATTCTGGTATAGCAATAAGAGTGGTGATAAACACGAACAAACAGCAAATAATCTGTCCGTACAGTGCAGTTCCATAGATTTATCCTGGCCTTTGTTTTTCAACCGGAATATTTATCATGTCTGCCACAAGGTAACAACAGTTCTAGATCGCCTGCGCATAATCTAACCCTTATAATGCGGACATCCAGTGACTGGTGCATGGAAATGGCTAACATTGTGACGAAAGTCTCTGTTTTTTTTATATTTTTTTTCTTGTGAATTTTCAGTCGGTATCTCCTGTGTTTGTATAAAATTAAAATACAATTCCCATGACATACATAAAATTCGTTATGACACTGCTGTGTGCATATACGTTTTGTGGTGGCTTTCAACACTACTACTTTAGTTTCCGTTTCCGTAACAGAAAAACGTTACTGATATTAGAATGTGCCAATAAAAAATTACTTGAAGAAAGCTGTGTTCAGAATTTTAGAAATCCCCTTTTTGCAAAACTGCTACTGTTCGAGATTTTAGGACATTTCCAGAAATTATTTTGGGCAAAATATTAGGTGTTCAAAATTTTAGAGTGTTCGAAATTTTAGGACATTTACCGTAGCTATTTTTGATCTACAAGTCACCCCGATGCTTCCTACCAAGTTTCGAGTCCATTGGCCCAGTGGTGTAGGAGGAGTAGGCTTTTAAAGCAATTGTTGATGCCGCACAACGGACGACGAATGACGAACGAGGAATGACGGACATTGACTGATCACAACAGCTCACCTTGAGCACTTCGTGCTCAGGTGAGCTAAAAAGGTCATCCAAGGATCATCATCTGATCAAATTTGGAAGACCTAGTCCATGATGCTATATTCAAAGATTCAGCCTCAAAGCTTTCTTAGTTCTGGAGAGAAAAAGATTTTTGTTTGTTTTTTTTTTTAACCATATATGGGTATGGTGGCCATCTTGTATAATGGTAGAACCTTTAAACAATTTGTCAGTAACTCTTCAACAGAAAGCCCCATGTGAAATCTGATGAAACTTGGCCATGCAGTTTCAGAGTGGAAGATGCTTAAAGATTACAGGATATTATATGGACAACAGACCACAGAAGGAAGTCCAGGTCGGACCTGACAAGCTGGAGGTGGTAGCTTCCTTTTGCTACCTAGGAGACATGCTCTCAGCAGCAGGTGGCTGTCAATTTTCAACCACAACACATGTGAAAACCACCTGGAAGAAGTTCAAGGATCTGTTAAAAGTCCTCTCTTCACGCCACCACTCTTTCAAGACACGTGGCCGTGTGTACAGCTCTTGTGTGTGGAGTGCAATGCTCCATGCCAGTGAGACTTGACAACTGACAAAGCCAAACCTCCATCATCTACAGCGGAATGACAGGGCAATGATCAGACAGATCTGCAATGTCAGGCTACAAGACATTGTCACCACCAGATCCAATGAGCTACTTGTGCGGCTTGGGATTGAGGATCTGGACCTCATTCTGAAGGAGAGAAGGCTCCACTGGTGTGGACATGTGGAACGCTCCAATGGTGCAGTCAGGACAGCCTTTCACATACATGTTGAGGGAAAATGTGGGCCTGGGAGGCCCAAGATGACATGGAAGCAACTGACAGAGAGGGATTGCAGAGAGTGGAAGCTTTCAGCTATCAACCCTCATGACAGACATACCTGGAGATCTGGTATGAGATCTGCCATGCATGCAGCAAGCCCGGTATCTAGAAGGAGGCCACTGATGTGGATGTTGCCCCTGTACCTGCACATTAATCAAAATTCTATATACATATAGCCCAGAGGCAAAGGCATATAATTCAGGGGGAATAAAATTTTGATTGTAACTAAAAAGTTTTACTACATTGTAAATTTCAGCCAATAGTATTTAATACATTTTGGGAAAGTATTTTTCAACATTTTCCCAAAACAAAAGTATGGAAACACAAATTTGACCTTGCCATAAAAAGTTCAAAGGTAATCCTAGGGTCTTCAATTGAACTTGGTAGGCCATGAGTCCCCGATGCTATATACAAACATTCAGTCTCAAAGTTTTCTTGGTTCTGGCGAAGAAGATTTTTAAGCATTTTTACCATATATGGGCATGGCAGCCATCTTACTTAACGGACCGTGACCATTTGTATAAATTTTCAATCCCCCTTGAACACAAGGTTCCATATAAAGTTTGAAGAAAATTGGCCCGATGGTTCAGACAAGATGTTTAAAGATTACATGATTTTATAGATGCATATAGCCCAGGGGCAAGGGCAGATAACCCTATGGGACAACAGTTTTATTGTAACTAAAAGAGTTTGCTACTTTGATCATACATTGTAAGTTTCAGCCATTAGTCTTTTTTGAGAAAATGACTTTTTAATATTTTCCCCATACAAATGCATAGGGATGCAAATCTGACCTTGCCGTAAAAAGGTCAGTCAACCTAGGGTATTCAGTTGAACAAACTTGGTAGATCTTGAGTCTACGATGCAAACATAACAAGATTCAGCCTCAAAGCTTTCTTGGTTCTGGATAAGAAGATTTTTAAGTGTTTTTACCATATATGGGCATTGCGACCATTTTACTTAACGGACCGTGACCATTTTCATACAATTTCAATGCCAATTTAACACAAAGCTCCACATGAAGTTTGAAGAAAATTGGCCCAGAGGTTTTTAGAGAAGATGTTTAAAGATTACACAATTTTATACATGTATATAGCCAAGGGACAAAATTTTTATTGTAACTGAAAGGTTTGCTACCTTGATCACACATTGTAAGTTTCAGCAATTAGTCTTTAATACATTTTGAGAAAATGATGTTTCAATATTTTCCCCATACAAATGCATAAGGATGCAAATTTGACCCTGCCGTAAAAAAAGTTAAAGGTCAACCTAGGGTCATCATTTGAACAAATTTGGTAGACCTTGAGTCCCCGATGCTATATACCAAGATTCAGCCTCAAAGCTTTCTTGGTTATGGAGAAGAAGAATTTTAAGTGTTTTTAACATATATGGGCATGAGGCCATCTTACTAAAAGGACTGTGACTATAATTTGTATAAATTTTCAATCCCCCTTTAACACAAGTCTCCATATGAAGTTTGAAGAAATTTGGCCCAGGGGTTTCAGAGGAGACATCGTTCAAATGTGTGGATGGACAGACAGACAGACAACAGATAGAGAGCAACCACAATAGCTCATGAGCTAAAAGTATGAAATAAAAAAATAAATATATAAAACACAACGATTTGAACCCATTTGTAGTCTAGGAAAACTGCCATTGGGCCATTGCAGATTTACCGCTGCTGAAAATGTTTATTGAAGAAAGGTATTCTAGTGGTGTTTACCTATTTACAATGTATTAAAATGGTCTAACATTATAAACAATCAGTGACGTCACTGTCACCTTATCCGAGGATAGTATGTTTGCTTTTAATTTTCTCCAGTGACTGTTTAAAGGTATTGCTTTCTTTAAAGTTATTTTATGCGCTAGTATGACAGGTTCCTTTTTCTGTTGTGTGTATGAGAGTTAAAATGTTCAAGGGTATTTGGAATAAAACGAAATTCCTGTTTGCATTTTCCCAGCATCTAATTTCACCAGTCTGATGTAAAAGAAACACTTGCAAATGGTGTAAAAGAATCATACTACTTTTGTCTATAAGGGGACTTTCTGACATTCTTTATAGGGAAAAACACCTTTGTGATTTCCTGTTTGTGTGGGCACACCAAGCCCCTTCTCAAAAAGGGTCTACCATACAAGGAAAGATTTCATTACAAAGGGGAGCAAATTCTTTCTTTTAGGATTGTAGAACTTCCTGGACATCTTTGTTTTACTATTTTACCTCCAGTTTCAAAGGATCCTTTTAGAACGGAGGCAAAATGGTAAATAAAAAAAAATATGTCCAGGAAGTACCACACTCACAGAACATAGCCTACCAATGACAACAAGAGGAAGAGTAAATAAACTACGATGGACAAAGCAAACATAAGAACTAGAAATGAGTTTGTAAAACACTATGCCCCAACTATATGCTTGTCCATACAAAATGCCAAAGTTGGAAAGGGGCATAACTCTGTCAAAATTGATCAGATTTTTTTCAAAAGTTAAGCAGGTAATCTTGTCATCATCCCCCATAAGCTCATCATTTCAAGGCCCTAGCACAAATAGTTTTTGAGATATCTTGCTCGCAAGATTTCATTATGTTGAATAGTCTTACAATGTATGAGTGGAATGTTTTATTTAGGTCCTAAATCAAATAGTTTTTAGATATCTTGCTGACAAGATTTCATTAGCAGTTTTTACCAAGTGGCAAAACTCCTGTATTTTTTCAGAGTTTTTCAAAAGTAAATAATGAGGTCATCTACATATTACCACCAATGTACTACTCACCAAATTTCAAGGCCCTAGCTCAACTAGTTTTCAAAACACCTTACTGACAAGATTTCACTATCAGTTTTTTTACAAGGGCATCACTCTGGAATGTTTTTGTAATTTCTTCAAAAGTAAATCAGTAACTCATTATGCATAATACATTTACCAAATTTCAAGGCACAAGCTCATATTGTTTTCGAGATATCTTGCTGAAAACATTTTATTATCACATCTTAAAAACAAGAGGACCATGATGGTCCTATATCGCTCACCTGAGCAAACAGCTTTGCATACTTACTGTTGAAGTTTCAGCCAAGTTCACTGCTCTAAGATTTTTGTATAAATTTTATAGCCCTGCTCCCCAGTGGCCATGTTTTTTTTTCATGCATCATGATGGCTTGAATCTTGAAAGAGGATCACCAAGGGAACAATTCTGCCAAGATATATTGAAATTGGTCCAGTGGTTTCTGACAAAAGGATTTTTAAAATGTTTTATATAGCTATATAGGGAAAATAAGCCCCACCCCCTATGGCCATGTTTTTTGACGAATCATGACTGCTTGAACAAACTTGGTAGAGGGTATAGATTTTATTCCAAAAGCTGATCAGGTTGTCTACTCATCATCCCAAATACACTCAATAAATTTCAAAGCCCTAGATCAAATAGTTTTGGCTGTGTCTTGCTGGCAAGATTTCATTATCAGTTTTTTAACAAAAGGCACAATTCCAAAAAAGTTTTGGATTTTTTTGCAAGTTACTCAGGTAATCTGCTCATCATTCCCAATATGCTCAACAAGTTAGAAGACCCTAGGTCAAATTGTTTTTGTGATATCTTGCAGACAAGTTTTCATTATTCAGTCCATAACTCCAGAAAAAAAAATTAAAACATTTTCAGAGGTTAATCAGGTAATCTACTCATCATCTCTAATAAGCACCCAAAGTTTCAAGACCCTAGCTCAAATAGCGTTCGTGATATCTTTCTGACAAGATTTCATTATCATTACAAGAGGCATAATGCCAGAAAACAAGAGGCCCATGGGCCAGGATTGGCTCACATGATCAAAACAGTTATTGCATATCTGCAAATGCCATGCAACTTCTTCCAGTATTGCCACAGCAACAAGGACACAAATTTGACCATACTGTAAAAAGGTCAAAGGTCACCCTAGTATCATCATTTGAACAAACTTAGTAGACTTTGAGTCCCCAATGCTGTATACCAAGATGCAGCCTCAAAGCTTTCTTAGTTCTGGAGAAGAATATGTTTCAATGTTCTACCATATATGGGCATGGCAGCCATCTTGTTCAACGGCACAGAACAATTTGAACAAATTGTCAACATCCTTTAGACAGAAGGCCCTATGTGAAATCTGGTGAAAATTGTTCAAGTTGTTTCTGAGAAGAAGATGTTTAAAGATTTCACAGTTTTATACATGTACATAGCCAAGGGGCAAGGGCAGAAAACCCCCAAAATTTTAATGGTAGCTAAACAGTTTTACTTTTTTAATCATACATTGTAAATTTCAGCCATTAGTCTTTAAAGGGGAACACAATATAAGTTGTAAGTATATCTTGGAGTAAAGTGCTTAACAAGCCATTTATTTTGATGCAAGACTTTTCAAAATCGGCCTAGAAATAAGGAAGTTATGGTGGTTTGAATATATTTAAAATGGCTGTCATGGATGCCGCCATATTGTAGGCTTTGTGACGTCACACAGCCCAAATTAAATATGCAAAACTAAATTATAAAGGGTTTTTAAGAATAATTTTGCTACAGACGTTTATTTTAATTCTAGTGACAAACAATCATTTCCACCAAAATAAACCAACTTTATGAGAATAACTACCTATATGAAACAAATTTTAATTTTTAATAAACCTCAATAAATATTCAAAATGGCGGTGCCCAAACCACCAATGTTGAAATATTCAATTGTCTGTAACTTACTTAATTTTTCACCGATTTTGATCAAATTTGTGTCAAAATTCATTGTTTGTAAAGTTCTTTACTTTAAAGCACAATACCTTTTAAGGTTGCGTTCCCCTTTAATATAGATTGCAAAAATGATTTTTCAACATTTTCCCCATACAAAATGTATGGGGGCTAAAATTTGACCTTGCCGTAAAAAGGTCAAAGGTCCCGGATGCTATATACCAAGATTCTGCTCCAAAGCTTTCTTGGTTCTAGAGAAGAAGATTTGTAAGTGTTTTTACCATATATGGTCATGGCAGCCATTTTGTTCAAAAGTGTGGAACAAATCAAACAAATTGTCAATACCCTTTCAACAGAAGGCCCTATGTGAAATCTGGTGAAAATTGCTCAAGCGGTTTCAGAGAAGACATTTAAAAATTACACAATTTGATACATGTATATAGCCCAAGGGCAAGGGCAGATAACCCCCTCAGGACAAAAGTTTGATAGTAATTAAAAAGTTATACTACTTTAATCATACATTGTAAGTTTCAGTTATTAGTCTTTAATACATTTTGAGAAAATGACTTATCAACATTTTCTCCATCGAATGTACTTTCCCCATACAAATGTACAAGGGCACAAATCTGACCTTGCCGTAAAAAAGTCAAAGATCAACCTATGACCATCATTTGAACAAATTGGTAGACTTTGATACATTTATACATGTACATAGCCCAAGGGCAAGGGCAGATAACCACCAGGGGACAAAATTTTGATTGTACAAAAAAGTTTTAATAATTTAATCATACATTGTAAGTTTCAGCCATTAGTCTTTAATACATTTTGAGAAAATGACTTTTTAACATTTTCCCCATACAATTTGACCTTTCTTGGTAGATACTGCACAAAAACCACGCAGGTTTTTTTTGGGCACGTTTTTTCTCCGTAACAGAAACAGATGAAACAATTAAAATATATAAGGAATACTCTAAAATGGACTGAAAAAGAATGAAACAAATGAAACAGACCAATAGCAGTTCTCACTGATGGTCTGTTTCATTCGTTTTATTTGTTATGAAACAGGATGAAACAGTTCAAACACCTTGGTCAGTGCTTGTTACGAAACAGGGTGTAACGTAATGTAACAATGAAACAGATACTTTTCTTAGCCAAGCATTTTTTTTTTATAAGCCCATTTCTGTTTCGTAACAAATGAAACCAATAAGATATAGAGGAAAACAGACCAAAAAATTTAAAATATGCTCGTTACGAAACAGAGTGAAATGAAATGAAACAATGAAACAGTCATTTTTTTTTTTATAAACCCATTTCTGTTTCGTAACAAATGAAACGAATAAGATATATAAGAAAAACTCTGAAACAGGATGTAACAGACCAAAAGACTTGTTCAAAGTTCGTTACGAAACAGGGTGAAACGGAATGAAACGATGAAACATACATCTTTTTTTTATAAACCCATTTCTGTTTCGTAACAAATGAAACAAATAAGATATAGTGGAAAATCTGTGAAACAGGATGAAACAGACCAAAAAATTTGAAATATGCTCGTTACGAAACAGAGTGAAACGGAATGAAACGATGAAACATACATCTTTTTTTTTATAAACCCATTTCTGTTTCGTAACAAATGAAACGATTAAGATATATAGGAAAAACTCTGAAACAGGATGTAACAGACCAAAAGACTTGTTCAAAGCTCGTTACAAAACAGGGTGAAACGAAATGTAACAATGAAACATACATCTTTATTTTTTATAAACCCATTCCTGTTTCGTAACAAATGAAACGATTAAGATATATAGGAAAAACTCTGAAACAGGATGTAACAGACCAAAAGACTTGTTCAAAGCTCGTTACGAAACGGGGTGAAACGGAATGAAACGATGAAACATCATCTTTTTTTTTTTTATAAACCCATTTCTGTTTCGTAACAAATGAAACAATTAAAATATATAGGGAAAACTCTGAAACAGGATGAAACAGACCAAAAAATTTAAAATATACTCGTTACGAAACAGAGTGAAACGGAATGAAACGATGAAACATTCATCTTTTTTTTTTATAAACCCATTTCTGTTTCGTAACAAATGAAACAAATAAGATATATAACAAAAACTCTGAAACAGGATGTAACAGACCAAAAGACTTGTTCAAAGCTCATTACGAAACAGAGTGAAACGGAATGAAACGATGAAACATACATCTTTTTTTTTTATAAACCCATTTCTGTTTCGTAACAAATGAAACGATTAAGATATATAGGAAAAACTGTGAAACAGGAAGAAACAGTCCAAAAGACTTGTTCAAAGCTCGTTACGAAACAGGGTGAAACGAAATGTAACAAAGAAACATATATCTTTTTTTTTATAAACCCATTCCTGTTTCGTAACAAATGAAACGATTAAGATATATAGGAAAAACTCTGAAACAGGTTGAAACAGACCAAAAGACTTGTTCAAAGCTCGTTACGAAACAGGGTGAAACGGAATGAAACGCTGGAACATCATCTTTTTTTTTTTTTATAAACCCATTTCTGTTTCGTAACAAATGAAACGATTAAAATATATAGGGAAAACTCTGAAACAGGATGAAACAGAACAAAAAATATGAAATATGCTCGTTACGAAACAGAGTGAAATGGAATGAAACAAAGACCAAAAATTTAAAATATACTTGTTACGAAACAGAGTGAAACGAAATGAAACGGTGAAACATTCATCTTTTTTTTTTATAAACCCATTTCTGTTTCGTAACAAATGAAACGGATAAGATATATAAGAAAAACTCTGAAACAGGATGTAACAGACCAAAAGACTTGTTCAAAGCTCGTTACGAAACAGGATGAAACGGAATGAAACGATGAAACATACATCTTTTTTTTTTTTATAAACCCATTTCTGTTTCATAACAAATGAAACAAATAAGATACAGTGGAAAATCTCTGAAACAGGATGAAACAGACCAAACAATTTAAAATATGCTCGTTACGAAACAGTGTGAAACAGAATGAAACGATGAAACATAATTGTTTTGTTTTTTTATAAACCCATTTCTGTTTCGTAACAAATGAAACAAATAAGATACAGTGGAAAATCTCTGAAACAGGATGAAACAGACCAAACAATTTAAAATATACTTGTTACGAAACAGAGTGAAACGAAATGAAACGATGAAACATTCATCTTTTTTTTTATAAACCCATTTCTGTTTCGTAACAAATGAAACGAATAAGATATATAAGAAAAACTCTGAAACAGGATGTAACAGACCAAAAGACTTGTTCAAAGCTCGTTACGAAACAGGGTGAAACGGAATGAAACGATGAAACATACATCTTTTTTTTTTTTATAAACCCATTTCTTTTTCGTAACAAATGAAACGATTAAGATACATAGGAAAAACTGTGAAACAGGAAGAAACAGACCAAAAGACTTTTTCAAAGCTTGTTACGAAACAGGGTGAAACGAAATTTAACAATGAAACATACCAACGAATAAGATATAGTGGAAAATCTGTGAAACAGGGTCAAATAAACCAAAAAAATTAAAATATACTGGTTACGAAACAGAGTGAAACGAAATGAAACGATGAAACATTCATCTTTTTTTTTTTATAAACCCATTTCTGTTTATTAACAAACGAAACGAATAAGATATAGAGGAAAATCTCTGAAACAGGATGTAACAGACCAAAAGACTTGATCAAAGCTCGTTACGAAACAGGGTGAAACGGAATGAAACGATGAAACATACATCTTTTTTTTTTTATAAACCCATTACTGTTTCGTAACAAACGAAACGATTAAAATATATAGGGAAAATTCTGAAACAGGATGAAACAGAACAAAAAATATGAAATATGCTCGTTACGAAACAGAGTGAAATGGAATGAAACAAAGAAACATACATCTTTTCTTTTTATAAACCCATTTCTGTTTCGTAACAAATGAAATGATTAAGATATATAAGAAAAACTCTGAAACAGGATGTAACAGACCAAAAGACTTGTTCAAAGCTCATTACAAAACAGGGTGAAACGATGAAACATACATCTTTTTTTATTATAAACCCATTTCTGTTTTGTAACAAATGAAACGAATAAGATATAGTGGAATATCTCTGAAACAGGATGAAACTGACCAAAAAATTTGAAATATACTCGTTACGAAACAGAGTGAAACGGAATGAAACAATGAAAATACATCCTTTTTTTTTTAAAAAACCCATTTCTGTTTCGTAACAAATGAAACGATTAAGATATATAAGAAAAACTCTGAAACAGGATGTAACAGACCAAAAGACTTGTTCAAAGCTCGTTACGAAACAGGGTGAAACGAAATGAAACAATGAAACATACATCTTTTTTTTTTTATAGACCCATTTCTGTTTCGTAACAAATGAAACGAATAAGATATAGAGGATAATCTCTGAAACAGGATGTAACAGACCAAAAGACTTGTTCAAAGCTTGTTACGAAACAGGGTGAAACAGAATGAAACAATGAAACAGAGATACTTTTCTTAGCCAAGAAATATATTTTTCAGCCCATATCTGTTCCGTAACAAATGAAACGATCACGATATATAGGGAAAACTCTGAAACAGGATGTAACAGACCAGAAACCATGGTCAGTGCTTGTTATGGAACAAGGCAAAATGATATGAAACGATGAAACAGATATATTTTTTTAATAAACCCATTTCTGTTTCGTAACAAATGAAACGAATAAGATATATAGGAAAAAATCTGAAACAAGATGAAACAGTTCAAACACCCAGGTCAGTGCTTGTTACGAAACAGGGTGAAACGAAATGTAACAATGAAACAGATACTTTTCTTAGCCAAGAAATTTTTTTAATTTTTTTGTAAACCCATTTCTGTTTCGTAACAAATGAAACGATTAAGATATATAGAGAAAACTCTGACACAGGATGAAACAGACCAAAAACCATGGTCAGTGCTTGTTACGAAACAAGGCGAAACACAATGAAACAGACATACAACCTTGGTCTCTGCTGGTTACGAAACAGGGCGTAACGTGATGAAACAATGAAACAGATACTATTCTTAGTCTTTCAATATTACTTTTTTTAATTTATAAACCCATTTCTGATTAAGATTTATAGGAAAAACTCAGAAGCAGGATGAAACAGACCCAAAAATTTGAAATATGCTCGTTACGAAACAGAGTGAAACGAAATGAAACGATGAAACATACATCTCTTTTTTATATGTTCAAGTTCATTATACTGAAGGGTCCATTCTGTTTGTCCATTTGTCTGTCCATCCTTCAGTCTGGTTGTCCGTGATTCTGTAACCCTTAGTATAACCAAGTTTACTTCGAAGTCTTTTGATTACTTATGACTCTGCAGCCACTGATCAAAATCTTTTCATATTTGGTATGGGATACCTGGGAGGGTTCTCTTCCATTCTACATCTATGAACCCCTGGGTCATGCACCAGGGCGGGGTTAGAAGTCAAAATCTAGGACACTTAAATTAAGTAGTATATTGCTGTTTGTTTATACAAACAATCTCTTAATAAAGAAGGATGGGCATCAGACATGTTTATCACATCCACATTCAGTGTAACAAGGTCAAGGTCATTGTGATCTTATTGTCATGCTTCAGTGATTTTGCGTTATATTTTGAAGCCTATTTCATGGATTAATGCCTCAATATAGAAGTATGATGCAGTTTGTTGATAGAAACAATTTCTTAAAGAAGGATGCTAGAAGTCAAAATCTAGGACACTCAAATTAAGTAACAATTGCTGTTTGTTTATACAAACAATCTCTTAATAATGAAGAATGGGCATCAGACATGTTTTTCACATCAACATTCAGTGTTATTCGGTCAAGGTCATTGTGATCATATTTTCATGCTCCAGCAATTTTGCCTTACATTTCAAGCGTATATCATGGATTAATGCGATACTTAGAATATTGGTTCTATGTGACACTACAATTGACGGTTAACAAATATAAGTGACCTTGACTTATATTTCATGAGGCAGTAATTTTGCCTCATATCTTGAATGTTATTTGATGTATGAACATCATTACTTTGGATTTTGAATAAGTATGATCTAACAGTTGACCTAAAAGTAAATGTACGTCACTGTGACCTATATTTCATAGTCCAGGGATTTTCTGTTACATCTGGAAGACACTTTCATGTATTTCTATCATATTTTGGGATTATGTGACCTATATTTCATAGCCCTTTGTCTTGTATCTCCCACTAATTAATACTTTTTTTTTTTATAAACCCATTTCTGTTTCGTAACAAATGAAACAATTAAAATATATAGGGAAAACTCTGAAACAGGATGAAACAGACCAAAATTTTTAAAATATACTCGTTACGAAACAGAGTGAAACGGAATGAAACGATGAAACATTCATCTTTTTTTTTTATAAACCCATTTCTGTTTCGTAACAAATGAAACGAATAAGATATATAACAAAAACTCTGAAACAGGATGTAACAGACCAAAAGACTTGTTCAAAGCTCATTATGAAACAGAGTGAAACGGAATGAAACGATGAAACATACATCTTTTTTTTTTATAAACCCATTTCTGTTTCGTAACAAATGAAACGATTAAGATATATAGGAAAAACTGTGAAACAGGAAGAAACAGTCCAAAAGACTTGTTCAAAGCTCGTTACGAAAACAGGGTGAAACGAAATGTAACAATGAAACAGACATCTTTTTTTTTTATAAACCCATTCCTGTTTCGTAACAAATGAAACCATTAAGATATATAGGAAAAACTCTGAAACAGGTTAAAACAGACCAAAAGACTTGTTCAAAGCTCGTTACGAAACAGGGTGAAACGGAATGAAACGATGAAACATCATCTTTTTTTTTTTTTATAAACCCATTTCTGTTTCGTAACAAATGAAACGATTAAAATATATAGGGAAAACTCTGAAACAGGATGAAACAGACCAAAAATTTAAAATATACTCGTTACGAAACAGAGTGAAACGAAATGAAACGGTGAAACATTCATCTTTTTTTTTTTATAAACCCATTTCTGTTTCGTAACAAATGAAACGAATAAGATATATAAGAAAAACTCTGAAACAGGATGTAACAGACCAAAAGACTTGTTCAAAGCTCGTTATGAAACAGGGTAAAACGGAATGAAACGATGAAACATACATCTTTTTTTTTATAAACCCATTTCTGTTTCGTAACAAATGAAACAAATAAGATACAGTGGAAAATCTCTGAAACAGGATGAAACAGACCAAACAATTTAAAATATGCTCGTTACGAAACAGAGTGAAACAGAATGAAACGATGAAACATACATTGTTTTTTTTTTTATAAACCCATTTCTGTTTCGTAACAAATGAAACAATTAAGATATATAGGAAAACTCTGAAACAGGATGTAACAGACCAAAAGACTTGTTCAAAGCTCGTTACAAAACAGGGTGAAACGAAATGTAACAATGAAACATACATCTTTTTTTTTTTATAAACCCATTCCTGTTTCGTAACAAATGAAACGATTAAGATATATAGGAAAAACTCTGAAACAGGATGTAACAGACCAAAAGACTTGTTCAAAGCTCGTTACGAAACGGGGTGAAACGATGAAACATCATCTTTTTTTTTTTTATAAACCCATTTCTGTTTTGTAACAAATGAAACAATTAAAATATATAGGGAAAACTCTGAAACAGGATGAAACAGACCAAAACATTTAAAATATACTTGTTACGAAACAGAGTGAAACGAAATGAAACGATGAAACATTCATCTTTTTTTTTATAAACCCATTTCTGTTTCGTAACAAATGAAACGAATAAGATATATAAGAAAAACTCTGAAACAGGATGTAACAGACCAAAAGACTTGTTCAAAGCTCGTTACGAAACAGGGTGAAACGGAATGAAACGATGAAACATACATCTTTTTTTTTTTATAAACCCATTTCTTTTTCGTAACAAATGAAACGATTAAGATACACAGGAAAAACTGTGAACAGGAAGAAACAGACCAAAAGACTTGTTCAAAGCTCGTTACAAAACAGGGTGAAACGAAATGTAACAATGAAACATACCAACGAATAAGATATAGTGGAAAATCTGTGAAACAGGGTCAAATAGACCAAAAAATTTAAAATATGCTCGTTACGAAACAGAGTGAAACGAAATGAAACGATGAAACATTCATCTTTTTTTTTTATAAACCCATTTCTGTTTAGTAACAAATGAAACGAATAAGATATAGAGGAAAATCTCTGAAACAGGATGTAACAGGCCAAAAGACTTGATCAAAGCTCGTTACGGTACAGGGTGAAACGGAATGAAACGATGAAACATACATCTTTTTTTTTTATAAACCCATTTCTGTTTCGTAACAAACGAAACAATTAAAATATAAGGGGAAAATTCTGAAACAGGATGAAACAGAACAAAAAATATGAAATATGCTCGTTACGAAACAGAGTGAAATGGAATGAAACAAAGAAACATACATCTTTTTTTTTTATAAACCCATTTCTGTTTCGTAACAAATGAAATGATTAAGATATATAAGAAAAACTCTGAAACAGGATGTAACAGACCAAAAGACTTGTTCAAAGCTCATTACAAAACAGGGTGAAACGGAATGAAACGATGAAACATACATCTTTTTTTTTATAAACCCATTTCTGTTTCGTAACAAATGAAATGAATAAGATATAGGGGAATATCTCTGAAACAGGATGAAACTGACCAAAAAATTTGAAATATACTCGTTACGAAACAGAGTGAAACGGAATGAAACGATGAAAATACATCCTTTTTTTTTTTTAAAAACCCATTTCTGTTTCGTAACAAATGAAACGATTAAGATATATAAGAAAAACTCTGAAACAGGATGTAACAGACCAAAAGACTTGTTCAAAGCTCGTTACGAAACAGGGTGAAACGAAATGAAACAATGAAACATACATCTGTTTTTTTTTTTATAGACCCATTTCTGTTTCGTAACAAATGAAACGAATAAGATATAGAGGATAATCTCTGAAACAGGATGTAACAGACCAAAAGACTTGTTCAAAGCTTGTTACGAAACAGGGTGAAACAGAATGAAACAATGAAACAGAGATACTTTTCTTAGCCAAGAAATATATTTTTCAGCCCATTTCTGTTTCGTAACAAATGAAACGATCACGATATATAGGGAAAACTCTGAAACAGGATGTAACAGACCAGAAACCATGGTCAGTGCTTGTTATGGAACAAGGCAAAATGATATGAAACGATGAAACAGATAAATTTTTTCATAAACCCATTTCTGTTTCGTAACAAATGAAACGAATAAGATATATAGGAAAAAATCTGAAACAAGATGAAACAGTTCAAACACCCAGGTCAGTGCTTGTTACGAAACAGGGTGAAACGAAATGTAACAATGAAACAGATACTTTTCTTAGCCAAGAAATTTTTTTAATTTTTTTGTAAGCCCATTTCTGTTTCGTAACAAATGAAACGATTAAGATATATAGAGAAAACTCTGACACAGGATGAAACAGACCAAAAACCATGGTCAGTGCTTGTTACGAAACAAGGCGAAACACAATGAAACAGACATACAACCTTGGTCTCTGCTGGTTACGAAACAGGGCGTAACGTGATGAAACAATGAAACAGATACTATTCTTAGTCTTTCAATATTACTTTTTTTAATTTATAAACCCATTTCTGATTAAGATTTATAGGAAAAACTCAGAAGCAGGATGAAACAGACCCAAAAATTTGAAATATGCTCGTTACGAAACAGAGTGAAACGAAATGAAACGATGAAACATACATCTCTTTTTTTATATGTTCAAGTTCATTATACTGAAGGGTCCATTCTGTTTGTCCATTTGTCTGTCCATCCTTCAGTCTGGTTGTCCGTGATTCTGTAACCCTTAGTATAACCAAGTTTACTTCGAAGTCTTTTGATTACTTATGACTCTGCAGCCACTGATCAAAATCTTTTCATATTTGGTATGGGATACCTGGGAGGGTTCTCTTCCATTCTACATCTATGAACCCCTGGGTCATGCACCAGGGCGGGGTTAGAAGTCAAAATCTAGGACACTTAAATTAAGAATTATATTGCTGTTTGTTTATACAAACAATCTCTTAATAAAGAAGGATGGGCATCAGACATGTTTATCACATCCACATTCAGTGTAATAAGGTCAAGGTCATTGTGATCTTATTGTCATGCTTCAGTGATTTTGCGTTATATTTTGACGCCTATTTCATGGATTAATGCCTCAATATAGAAGTATGATGCAGTTTGTTGATAGAAACAACTTCTTAAAGAAGGATGCTAGAAGTCAAAATCTAGGACACTCAAATTAAGTAACAATTGCTGTTTGTTTATACAAACAATCTCTTAATAATGAAAAATGGGCATCAGACATGTTTTTCACATCAACATTCAGTGTTATTAGGTCAAGGTCATTGTGATCATATTTTCATGCTCCAGCAATTTTGCCTTACATTTCAAGCGTATATCATGGATTAATGCGATACTTAGAATATTGGTTCTATGTGACACTATGATTGACGGTTAACAAATATAAGTGACCTTGACTTATATTTCATGAGGCAGTAATTTTGCCTCATATCTTGAATGTTATTTGATGTATGAACATCATTACTTTGGATTTTGAATAAGTATGATCTAACAGTTGACCTAAAAGTAAATGTACGTCACTGTGACCTATATTTCATAGTCCAGGGATTTTCTGTTACATCTGGAAGACACTTTCATGTATTTCTATCATATTTTGGGATTATGTGACCTATATTTCATAGCCCTTTGTCTTGTATCTCCCACTAATTAATACCGAATTGTCATATTTTCATAAAATGACACATTGTCATCCAAACCTTCACCTCAAAGTAAATATAAAATAAATCAGTATGACGTATATTTCATGGTCTTGTGATGTTGCATACTATCCTTAGATTATTTAATGGATTAAGATCATAGTTGGTATAATGGATCAGTGTGACCTCATATTAACTTCTCTTGTACATGTAGGTCAGAGACTTACATTTTATGATCTGTTAAATTTGCTGCATGTCTGGAAGACTATTTATGGGTTTATAAAAAAAAAAGATGTATGTTTCATCGTTTCATTTCGTTTCACTCTGTTTCGTAACGAGCATATTTCAGATTGTTTGGTCTGTTACATCCTGTTTCAGAGTTTTTCCTATATATCTTAATTGTTTCATTTGTTACGAAACAGAAATGGGTTTATAAAAAAAAGTATCTGTTTCATTGTTACATTACGTTACACCCTGTTTCGTAACAAGCACTGACCAAGGTGTTTGAACTGTTTCATCCTGTTTCGTAACAAATGAAACGAATGAAACAGACCATCAGTGAGAACTGCTATTGGTCTGTTTCATTTGTTTCATTCTTTTTCAGTCCATTTTAGAGTATTCCTTATATATTTTAATTGTTTCATCTGTTTCTGTTATGGAGAAAAAAACGTGCCCAAAAAAAACCGGCGTGGTTTTTGTGCAGTATATGTTTCTTGGTTCTGGAGAAAAAGATTTTTGAAGTATTTTTACCAAATATGGGCATGATGGCCATCTTGTTCAATGGCGCAGAAACCATTCAAACAAATTGTCAATACCCTTTTGACAGAAGGCCCCATGTGAAATCTGGTGAAACTTGCTCAAGCAATATCAGTGAAGAAGACATTTAAAAAATACACAATTTTATACATGTACATAGCCCAGGGGCAAGGGCAGATAACCACCAGGGGACAAAATTTTGATTGTAACTAAAAAGTTTTAATAATTTAATTATACATTGTAAGTTTCAGCCATTAGTCTTTAATACATTTTGAGAAAATGACTTTTCAACATTTTCCCCATACAAATGTATAGGGACGCAAATTTGACCTTGCCGTAAATAGGTCAAAGATCAACCTACAGTCATCATTTGAACAAACTTGGTAGATAATGAGTCCTCAATGCTTTATACTAAGATTCAGCCTCAAAGCTTTCTCAGTTCTGGAGAAGAAGATTTTTAAGTGTTTTACAATATATGGGCATGGCAGCCATCTTGTTCAGTGGCACCGAACCATTCAAACAAACTGTCAATACCCTTTCGACAGAAGACCCCATGTGAAATCTGGTGAAAATTGCTCGAGACATTTAAAAATTACAAAATTTTATACATGTACATAGCCCAGGGGCAAGGGCAGATAACCCCCAGGGGACAAAATTTTGACTGTAACTAAAAAGTTTTAATAATTTAATCATACATTGTAAGTTTCAGCCATTAGTCCTTAATACATTTTGAGAAAATAACTTTTCAACATTTTCCCCATACAAATGTATTAGGAAGCAAATTTGACCTTGCCATAAAAAGGTCAACCTACAGTCATCATTTGAACAAACTTAGTAGACCTTGAGTACTCGATGCTTTATACCAAGATTCAGCCCCAAAGCTTTCTCAGTTCTGGAGAAAAAAAAAAATTAAGTGTTTTTACTATATATGGGCATGGCGGCCATTTTGATTTACGAACCATGATCATTTCTACAAATTTTTAATCCCCCTTTAACAGAAGGCTCAACATGAATTTTAAAGATATTTGGCCTAGGGGTTTCAGAGGAGGTCATTCAAAGGTGTGAACAGACGGACAAATGGACGATGGACATGGTATGGGACATATAGCGTCAACCCTATATATTGAAGATTGTCTAGGGGAAAGGGGGTCAACCCATGTCTGAGGGAAACAGCGTCAACCCCATCTCAAGATTGTAGGGACATATAGCGTCAACCCTATATATTGAAGATTGTCTAGGGGAAAGGGGGTCAACCCATGTCTGAGGGAAACAGCGTCAACCCCATCTCAAGATTGTAGGGGAGATAAAGTTTCAACCCCATATATTGAAGACTGTCTTGGGAAAACAGCATCAACCCCGTGTCTGGAGGAAACAGTGTCAACCCCCTGTCTGGGGGGGAAACAGCGTCAACCCCATCTGAAGATAGTCTGGGGGATAAGGCATCGACACCTGGTACTGAAGATAGCCAGGGGGAACAGCGTCAACCCTATGTAATTGATTGAAAAAGTCTGGTGGTGGATAAAGCGTCAACCCCATGCATTGAAGATAGACTGGGGGAAAACATTGATCTGGTGCAGAAGGTAGTCTGGTGGATAAAGTGTCGACCCCATGCATTGAAAATAGTCAGGGAAAAAGCATTGACCCCATGCATTGATTGATTGTGTTGGGGTTTAACGACACGTCAACCCTTGAGGGTCATTTTGTGTCGTCTCCCAGAGAAAGGGAGAAAAGAGATAGAAGAGAGAGTAGAGGAGATGAAAGAGAGGGACAGGGAAGAAAGAGGAACAGGAATGAAAGTGAAGAAACAGAAGAAATAAAAAAATTCCCCCTCTACCCTTACCCACTACAAGGATAGCAGGCCTTGCCCAACTGTAAGCCACTATCAGTTGGACGCCCCAGTGATGTAAGATACACAGCACCTTCGCACCACCATGCAGTGAGATGGATTCAGGAAAATGTGTATACCCCAACTTTTTACATAGGAATATGTCAGGTAGCTGACTTTGGGGTTAGTTAGAAAGGGCCAAACAAATTTGATAGGAGGGTCAAAGAATGTGTGACTTTTATACCCCAGTTTAATGGGAGAACCCAAAGAGGATAGCTGCATAGAGCAGTACCCAGCTAGAAGTAAATTATTAATTGCATCCAACTATGTGAAGTGTCCACAAAGGGGGTTAGGCACTGTAGCTAAAACTGCTTACTGCTAGCCCCTTGAGGTAACAAGTCCAGCAAAAATGGACCTTCCAGTCAAATGCTGTTGAAAGAATGCCTGTTGTTAGATGAGACATCATTCCAAGGCAAAAACCCAACAACAAAGGTTAATGAAAAGGAGAGCCTACAAAAAAGAAGAAAAAAAAAAAAAAATATATATATATATATATATATATATATATATATATATATATATATATATATATATATATATATATATATATATATATATATACATGTATATATATATATATACTTGCAGAGGTCCTTGCCAGATAACTATTATAATATTATAGCTTAGCTATAGGTTGACAGGATAATGTAGTAAGAAATACACATATTACCTAGAGATGACAAAATTTTTAGATGTAACAACAGACCTCAAACAAAAAGCTAACTACATCTAAGTTGAGAATGATTCCATGCAAAAGTATTCTGGAGAGATAAGGTATCAACTCAATATAGTGAAGATAGTTTCAAGGTTAAGGTGTCAACCCAATATACTGGAGACAGCCTGTGTTGTTAAATAAGGTTCAGTGATAGTTTTCACTGTGTTTCACTGTGCTTGATAAGGTTCAGCTGATGCTTCATAAGATTCAGTCTTTGCTGTATTTGTCAAATAAAATTTAGTGTGATCTAAACTGTCTTCAGTTCTGCATGTATAACAAGGTTCCCGCCAATCAAGATAGTCTTCGCTGTGCTGGTCTTCACTGTTTGTTTGTGTTGAGGTTTTACGGCCCAGTCAACCCAATGGGGTCATGTCGAGCGCGGTCAATTTACCTAGCCACAGGTTTACTGGGCAGGCTTAGTCCTCTAAGCGGTTAACCAGTATTGTGCACATTCTTTCGCCAGAAACTGACAACTGCCCTTCTTGAATCAGCGGAAGGGAGAGAATGACCGTAGAAAATATTTCATGATCAATCTCCACGAAAGAATGTTGCCGACCTCGGCGGGGGTTGAACCCGCGACCTCCTGGTCTCCAGTCGGACGGCGCATCCAACTGAGCCACCGAGGCCGGCTGGTCTTCACTGTGCCAGAGTTCTGTGTCAAAACAATGATTGTAATAATTACGTAGTTAGGCAGTTGAGCAGTCAATAAAACAGAAATGAACTCTTTAAATGTAAAAACAGAATTCATAAAATTAACTACTTTCATCTATGGTAATATTGATCCCAAGCAAAAGTTGTCTGGGGTATAAAGTGTCGACCCCATTTACTGAAGATAGTCTGGAAGAAAGCGTCAACCACATAATTAACGATATCCTGTGTTTGTAAGGCTAAAACAATGTGAAGAGATTTGACAAATAACACACATTTCATATAAGTATACTGATTGTGCAGAAATGATTGTGGACTCACAGCAGTGCAGGATTATGGCCATAACAGACTAATACACCTGTATATTCAAGTTTTTGATTTTTATTTTACATCTATATGACAGGAATGTACAAGTTACTAATAAACCACAAAATACATCTAATATAAGAGCTACAAAGGAATAGAAGGTATTGCAGTCTGTCAACAGAATGTAATGGATTTGAGAATCCTGCAAGTATATTGCTGATGCATACCCTGAGAAAAAATACAAAGCATGATAGTAAGTGCCAAATTAAAGTGCTTCTTAGACATTTATTTGTAAATACCCATAAGATTTTCATACCATTTAATAAGGTATTTTTTGAAGAACTAGGAACAAATCAGACATTAGCATGGCTATCCCAAGCTCAATTCATTAAAATAATGGCTTTTAACTTACTTATATAAGCTTGAAAGTGATTTTCATAAAAATCTCACAGAATTTCATCAAATCTCCCCTAAAAATTTGCAAAATCTCACAGATATCTATCAACAGCTAATGGCATGTATGGAAAGGGGCTTAGCTGGTGTTTGTTTTTCAGTAGGTCTAGGACATAACTCCTGAGGTAAGAGTCTGAACACCTCATTTAAAGGACCAGATTTCCTGTTCTGATTCAGATTCTGTGTCCTTTGCAGAGTGCTGTGCAACATTATCAGATTGTGATATAGGTGTTACATTAGCTGTCTCTGCAGGTTGCAGCGTAGATGGTACCTCTGCAACCTATATTGTCTACTTCTTTTATATTTGCCATAATCATTTACCGAATGATTAGAAGAAGAGGAGGAAGAAGACATCGATCGTCTTCTTCTCCTCTTATGAGACTGTTTAGATCTCTTAGACTTCTTACTATGTTTACGGGAGTCTGAAGAGGATGATCTAGAAGAGGAGGAAGAAGAAGATGATCTATGCCTTCTCTTTCTAGATTTATGTTTTCTTTTAGTTTGATCTCTTCTAGAACTACATCTAGTCTGAGATGTCTGTCTATTGTCTGACCTCTAGGTATTACTAGGCAGTTCTATAACTATGCTGGGGTCAGACATATTGCTAAAATCAACTGCAAGAGGCAATAATACTCTTTTTGCAGTAGTTGAGTTCTGAGTCTCATTCGAAAATGAATGCTCAGAACCCAAAACTGTCTGGTTAGTTATGGTAAATATCTTAAAATTTCGAACAAAATTAAATAGTTTCAGTTCCTGCTGTTCGAAATTTTAGAAATTATGATTTGCTAAAAAATTTACTGTTCAAAACTTTAGGACAGATTCACTTACAGCCAAAATTGACCTGGCTATCGGACACTTTCGGACACCCGAAACGACAAAAAAAGTACCTACACGACGAAAGGGTTTTCTTATTTGCTATGTGTGATTGGTAAACTGAATGTGAAATTGTATGAACTAATACATGTAAATAATTACCATACTGATGTTTGTTTTCAATTCCATCTGATTAATTCTATGTCAAATAATGTTTCTTATAACCAAACCAATTAATTATCCGGTACACTAATTAATCGCCAGATACGTTTGTTTGGTACTACGGGAATGTGCCACTTTCTTAAAATAGGCTGGCTTAGTCCACTGTCTTCTTACATAACAACTCTCTTCACTTTACCACACTGAGATACACAAGCTGACCAAAAAATACTTCAAAAGGTTACCGCACGTTTGTTCTTGTTTGAGCTACTACAGAAAAAGATAAAAGTTCCTTTCCTCAAAGCTGAAGTGTACGGAGTTTAAATGTGCAAAGCGTAGACTGATTTGAATTTCCGCCGTTTTGAAGCACAGTATTCAATAATGTATTCTGTTGGCGATATGCGTAGACCCAGATCAGACCGCCCCGATACACAGACTGCACGGATGCGCATGTTGATCTTGTCTATGCTGGTCTCAAATGTCATAAGGTCGTTTCTATTGGAAAGGACTCATACATAAACGAACACCCGCGGACATCCAGATCTGAATGCAGCCTGATCAAGATCAAAGATTTTCGCTCTACACCAAACTGAACTACGTATGCCAAACCTGTGAACTGCCATTATCTTTTTTAGCAATATTTCTTTCTTTAAAAAAAGAGTATTATCGTTTAGAATTCGGTAACGAAACTTATTGCAAGAATTATCTGTCATCATTAGATCCCTGTTCAGGCAAAATGTACCTTTGTGTATATGTGTAAGTGACATCAGAGTACGAGACGCAGTCTCGTGCAGGATGGTGTCCACTCTATTCGCTGATTAGGTCATTGGTATAAAACACTGTAATACATGAATTGCAGTCTCCAGCAAGTGCACAGATTTATCACATTTGTAACAAATGATTAGATTCATTTTGGCTTGTTGGGACCTATCATCTCTGTTGGGACCATTACCTGTTCAAATAGGATGCGTCAAATATCATGACAGTCGCACGGTCAGACAGGAAATATTTTGCTGGAGGCGTTAATCCCCACAAAGAAAACGTTTTCAGTGTACTTATTGAAACCTTTGGCATGCTAAACTTAAATATTAGCGGCAGGTATTATCGAAGGACACAGTTTACAGACGAGCAGGAATGACCCAGATCAGAATGCGCGGATGCACATGCTAATTTACAATTTCGCGTGTAGCGCTTTCTTACTATCGCATGTGCGTCACGCTTTGCAGAAATGATCAGATCAACTTTGGAATTCTGGTATAGTGGTCACACGACTTACCGAAATACCGGAATACTACCGAAATACCCCTGAAAAATACAGGAATACCTGTGAAGACACCAATACTGGCTTTAATTAAGAAACGAATATACTCGGAGGACGATCTTGAAAAGCCCAGAAGCCAATTTCCCTATTCCCCCAAATTAGTTTCATTCCCTTGTTCTCTGGGGTGTCTGATCTGGCTCTACGCTGTTTGCATAGGCCTATCTGTTCCAATATTTAGGTTCTTTAAATTTTTAATACGTGCCAGTTTCGTATGCATTTCTGACGAGAAAAGGCTCTATAAAATAAGTTTGTTTTTCTCCCGAAGAGGTTTCCCGTCATGATTTCACATGACGTACTGCTACGAGCACGTGGTTTCTTAATGCGGGGCAAGGGAAATTTTGTTTTGTGACTGTTCATTTTCTGGGTATATTAATAGTTATAATGTTCTCAATATATACATAATGTAAAAGAATAACAGTACTATAATATTTATTTATATCCTGGTAAATGCGGAGTAAGGTCCTCACTCTTTAGGTTTTACTGTTTAAAGGGAGCTAATTGCATATGCCTTGATGATGAATTTTACGAGTCGGACCCAGGATTTTTTATGAATCAGAGGCGGATCCAGGATGATTTCTGAAGGGATTCGATTTGATCGAATTTCCATATTTACTCTACGTATTCGGACAGACAGGCCTGAGCAAACAGTGTAGACCCAGCCCAGATCAGACGCCGCAGAACGCATGTAAAACCTTCACTGAAACGGTGATGTATTTAACCAAAGATAATCTCTCCAAGTGCCTGTTTGTTACCACAAATGGCAAAATCTGACTGCCCTTGCATCAGAAGATGATCTGAGTCTTCACTGGTCGCACGTCTTGTTGTCCTAAAAGTGTTTTCCAAATTTCCATGTTACCCACTAACCAGTTTCATATCCACTTTCTCTGTGGTGTCTGATCTGAGTCTACAGTTTGCATAGGCCTATCTGTCCCAATACTTAGGTTCTATTTTTAATACCTGCTAGTTTCATTATGCATTTCTAACGAAAAAAAAAAGCTCTATAATTTAACGAACATAAGTGTGTGTTTTCCCTCTAAGCGGTTTCCGCCACGATTTCTCGTGACGTTACCGTTACGAGCACGTGGTTTCTTCATGCGGAGCAAGGGAATGTGACTGTTGCATTTTCTGTATTTTCACATATATTTTTTATATCTATACTGGAAATGAGACTGTCCCAGAATTGCGTGTCATCGCCAGGTGGCATATCTGAGAAGACTCATGAAAATCTACATAGGTATAGCAATAAGACATACGAAATAGTGGTGATATACACGAACAAACAGCAAATAGTCAGATCGTACAGCGCGGATCCATAGATTTTATCCTGGCCTTTGTTTTTCAGCCTGAATATTTATCATGTCTGCCACAAGGTAACAACAGTTCTAGATCGCCTGCACATAATCTAACCCTTATCACACGGACATCCACATGACTGTCGCATGGAAATGGCTAACATTGTGATGGAAGTCTCTCTTTTTTTTTTTTTTTTTTAAGAATTTTCAGTCAGTATCTCCTGGGTTTGTATAAAATTAAAATACGGTTCCCATGCCATTTATGTACATAAAAATCGTTATGACACTGCTGTGTGCATTTACGTTTTGCGGTGGCTTTCAACACTACTACTTTAGTTTCCGGTTCCGTAACGGAAAAAAATGTTACCGAAATTAGAATGTGCTGATAAAAAAATTACTTGAAGAAAGCTGTGTTCGAAATTTTAGAAAACCCCTTTTTGCAAAACTGCTACTGTTCGAGATTTTAGGACATTTCCAGAAATTATTTTGGGCAAAAATATTAGGTGTTCGAAATTTTAGAGTGTTCCAAATTTTAGGACATTTACCGTACTCTGTATTCGCTGCCTAAAGCTTGAATACTGCTAACTTGAGCCTGGTAAGTTGACAGGTATCCAGTGACCGATGACTGGTGCCTGGTGATAAAATGCCTGGTGACTGGTGCCCGGTGCCTGGTAATCACTTTCCAATGACCGGTGACTAGTGAATGGTGCCTGATATCAGATGACCGGTGCCTGGTTGACCAGTGACCGGTTGACTGGTGAAATCTTGCCCCGTGACTGGTTGACCTGTGACTGGCTGACTGGTGACTGGTTGACTGGTGACTGGTTGACCAGTGACTGGTTGACCGGTGCCTGGGTGACCAGTGCCTGGTTGACTGGTGCCTGGTGACCAGTGGACTTAGACTTTTTTGAGTGCCTATAGCACCCATAAAGATGCCACCAGGATGGGTCCTACCCCTGAAAGTATAGCCCTGTGGGGTGGTGTTCCCATCCACAGAATTGTCGTCTGACAGATCAGAAATGACAATCTGTTTCTTTGCTTCTTGTGTCTCTTCTTAGTCATCACCGACTTTCTGCTGGAGTATGTTCTTCTCTTATCGGCTAGAATCCATTTATTTTCAGACCAATTACTACATGTAGAACAGGTCCACAACCTGGAACAAGAAGAACATGAAAGACAATTTAGGTGATTATCCCACCGCACTTTAATATGACTAGAATTGCCATGAATGATCTTCATGAAAGTTGCGAAAACTAATGACAAGGACAAAGGATCAATTATATCAAGAAATCAAAAAACGATTTACATAAGAAACTAGAATTTGTTTTTCTAAAAAAACATAGATGTCTCCCTACTTTTTGGTGTCATATTGTATTGTAAATTCAGCGAACATTTATATTAATTAATGAGATTCCAAGGGAAATAACTCACAAGGTACAAATGCTAGAGTTATGGTTCTTGTGCTTTGCATGTCGTCTTATGATTATTGATATTCATATAAAGTTTCATGAAGATAACTTGAACGGTTTTCAAGTTATAGAGTGGACAGGTTTTATATGACGGACAAGTTCCAAGGGAAATAATTCAAAAAGTATAAATGCAAGAGTTATGGTTCTTTCACTCTGCATATCATCTAATGTTGATTGATATTTAAATGAAGTTTCTTGAAGTTTTTTTTTTATCTTGAACAGGTTTCAAGTTAAAGAGCGGACACGATTTTGTGATGGACAAAGTTCCAAGGGAAATAACTCAAAACGTATAAAAGCAAGATTAATAGTTCTTGTGCTCTGCGCATCGTCTAATGTGGATTGATATTTTTATGAAGTTTTGTGAAGATAGCTTGAACAGTTTTCAAGTTATAGAGCGGACAAGATTTTGTGACAGTGTCCAGGGGAAATAACTCAAAAAGTATAAATGCAAGAGTTATGGTTCTTGCACTCTGCAAGTCATCTAATATTGATTGATATTTATATGAAGTTTTGTGAAAATAGCTGGAATGGTTTTCAAGTTATAGAGCGGACACGATTTTGTGACAGACAAAGTTTCAAGGGAAATAACTCAACAAGTATAAAAGCAAGATTTATGGTTGTTTTGCTCTGCACGTTGTCTAATATCCAGGGGAAATAACTCAAAAAGTATAAATGCAAGAGTTATGGTTCTTGCGCTCTGCACGTCGTCTAATATTGATTGATATTTATGTGAAGTTTCGTGAAGATAGCTTGAACGGTTTTCAAGTTACAGAGCGGAAACGATTTTGTGACGAACAAAGTTCCAAGGAAAATAACTCAAAAAGTATAAATGCAAGAGTTATGGTTCTTATGCTCTGCATGTCATCTAATGTTGTTTGATATTTATAGTCTCGTGAAGATAGCTTGAATGGTTTTCAAGTTATAGAGAAGACATGACTTTGTGAAGGACAAAGTTCCAAGGGAAATAACTGAAAAAGTATATATGCAAGAGTTATGGTTGTTGCACTCTGCATGTCATCTAATGCTGATTGATATTTATATGAAGTTTCGTAAAGATAGCTTGAATGGTTTTCAAGTAACAGAGCGGACACAATTTTGTGACGAACAAAGTTCCAAGGGAAATAACTCAAAAAGTATAAATACAAGAGTTATGGTTCTTGCGCACTGCACATCTATCCAAGGAAGAGAAACTGACACATGATTAAAACAGCGGGAAGAGTGACGTCACACAGGTAACAGCCTAAGGGACCTTCTGGATTAAGACTCTTTAAGAGGACTGTACTGTTGTTTTTTCTGTGGAAGGTGTGAAATACAGAATAGAATAGCACATTATCTACAGGTTAATGTATTGTGCAGTTAAAATATATTATGGGTACATTTTAGGTACCCAGGAACAGTTTAAGTATTTCAAGTACATTTTTGGTACTGTAGGTATATTAAGGGTACACAAGGTACATTCTAGGTACCAAGGCACATATTAGGTATTTCAGGTAAATTTTGGGTACTACAGGTGCATTCAGGGTAAATCAGGTACAATTTAGGTGCTGCAGGTACATACAGGGTACCCAGGCATATTTTAGGTTTAAACCCAGGTACATTCTGGGTACTTCAGGTACTTTTAGGTATTTCAGGTACTATAGGCATATTCAGAGTACACCAGGTACATTTTAGATACTGTGGGTATATACAGGGTACACCAGGTACAGTCTAGGTACCAAGGCACATTTTAGATACTTCAGGTACATTTTAGGCACTGTGGGTACACCAGGTACATTCTAGGCACAAAGAGTACTTTTTAGGTCCATGTAAAGATATAATAAGCTTTTCTTACCATTTTGTTCAGCAGAGCAGAACCATTTTGGCAATTTTGGTGAAGGGGGATGAGAGGAACATTTCTGTGAAATCATTTTGAAATCAGGACACTGGCCGCGGCGGAGATGTCTTTTAAAGGTTTTTTCTATTTTTAGCTCTTGTCGCCATTTTGTTCAGCCAAGCGGAGCCATTTTAGTAATTTTGGTTGAGGGCCATTGGTGGAATACTTCTGTGCAAATATTTTGAAATCAGACCATTGGCCAAGGACGAGATGTCGTTTGAAGATTTTCTATTTTTTAGCTCTGGCGGCCATCTTGTTCAATGGAGCAGAACCACTGTGGCCATCTTGGACTTTTGATCTACAGAATTTTAGCTTGGTTTGATCCAGAAGTCATCCTGTTGCTAAAGAGCAAGTTTCGGCTCAAAGCGATCTAAGGTTTGAGAAGAGATGTCAAATATTGATTTTCACAATGGCGGCTGTGGTGGCCATTTTGGATTTTCTATCGGCTCATTTAGCTATTTTGTGTCTCATAAGCGCCCTAATGCTCATCATCAAGTTTCGATTCAACTGGATTATAGAGGAGATGTCCAAAATATGAATTCTCAATATTTTTCCCATATAAATGTACAAGGCCCATACAAATGCATGGGAAGCAAATTTGACCTTGCCGTAAAAAGGTCAAATGTCAACGTAGGACCATCATTTTAGCAATTTTGGTAGATCTCCTGTCCCCGAGGATTTGTGCAAAGAAGGCCCCAGGGCTTATTTGGTTCTGGAGAAGAAGATTTTTATACGTTTTTTACCATATATGGACATGGCAGCCATCTTGATCAATGGACCGTGACCATTTTAGCAAGCTTTCGTTCCCCCAACCTAAGGAGGCTCCACATAAAATTTGAGCAACATTGGCCCAGCGGCTTCAGAGGAGAAGTCATTTGAAATTCTCAACATTTTTCCCCCTTACAAATGCATAAGGAAGCAAACTTGACCTTGCCATAAAAAGGTCAAACGTCAATGTACGACCATCATTTTAGCAACTTTGGTAGACCTCCTGTCCCTGATGATTTGTGCAAAGATTCAGCCCCAAGGCATCCTCTGTTCTGGAGAAGAAGATTTATAAAGGTTTTTACTATATATGGGCATAGTGGCCATCTTTGATTTTAGCAATCTTTCATTCCCCCAACCTTAGAAGGCTCCATATGAAATTTGAGCATCATTAGCCGAGAGGCTTCAGAGTAGAAGTCGTTTGAAATTCTCAACATTTTTCCCATACAAATGTATGGTGCCCATACAAATGCATAGAGAAGCAAACTTGACCTTGCTGTAAAAAGGTCAAACATCAATGTACAACCATCATTTTAGCAACTTTAGTAGACCTTATGTCCCTGATGATTTGTGCAAAGATTCAGCCCCAAAGCATCCTCTGTTCTGGAGAAGAAGATTTTTAAAGGTTTTTACCACATATGGGCATGGCGGCCATCTTGGCAATGGACCACGACCATTTTAGCAATCTTTCGTTCCCCCAACCTAAAGAGGCTCCACATGAAATTTTTGCAACATTGGCCCAGAGGCTTCAGTGGAGAAGTCGTTTGAAATTCTCAACATTTTTCCCATACAAATGTATGGTGCCCATACAAATGCATAGGAAAGCAAACTTGACCTCGCCCTAAAAAGGTCAAATGTCAATGTACATTAACTATTTTAGCAACTTTTTTAGCAACTTTGGAAGACCTCTCGTCCCTGATGATTTGTGCAAAGATACAGCCCCAAGGCATCCTCGGTTCTGGAGAAGAAGATTTTTAAAGGTTTTTACCATATATGGGCATGGCTGCCGTCTTGGTCAACGGACCACAACCATTTTAGCAATCTTTCGTTCCCCCAACCTAAGGAGGCTCCATATGAAATTTGAGCAAAATTGGATCAGTGGCTTCAGAGAAGTCGTTTGAAAATGTTAACGGACGGACAGACGGACGGACGATGGACGAAAAGTGATCACAATAGCTCATCCTGAGCATAGCTCAGGTGAGCTAAAAAAACACTGGTCCTTATAATTGCTCCTATCCCTAAAGGCAACCCTTAATTTTATTAATCAAGAAAATAAAACGGTTATAATTTGACTGAAATTTTTTGGATGATTACAAAAATCAAACCTGACCTCTATGCTATCATGATATACCATTCTGCAAACTTCAAATGAAATTCAATGTATCCCTTCAAAAGTTATTGAGGGGAAACAATATCTCTACTTTGTATTTTACCCCAACAACAAAAACTAAATCAAAAAAGGGCCATAACTTGGCCAAAATTTTGTGGATGATCACCAATATTGAACTTGACCTGTATTTTCTGCAAACTTTCAATAAAATCAATGCATCCCTGCAAAAGTTATTGATCGGAAACCAATATCAACACACCAACAAAAACAAAGTCAAACAAGAGGCCCACGGGCCACGGTTCGCTCACCTGAGTGACATAGCCACTGCAGACATGCAGATGTTATGCAACATTTTTTTCCAATCCTATCATCGCAACTAATGAAAATATCATCATTTGAGCAGTTCTTAGTTTTGAAGAAGAATATATGGGCCTGACAGTCAATGGAGTATGATCATTTGAATAAACTATCAATCACATTTCAACAGAAGGATCAATGTGAAATTTGGTGGAAATTGGCTAAGTGGTTTCTGAAGAATCATCATTTTATACATGTAAACAGCACAGTGGCAGGGAAATATTATAAATATAAACCAGATGATGGCCATCTTAGATTTCCAATCAGAACAATTTTAACTACTGTTGATCTACAAGTCACTTCGATACTTTAAATATAAATGTATATGGCCCATACAAATGGGGAAGCAAATTTGACCTTGGAGGTAAAAAGGTCAAATGTCAACATAGAACCATCATTTTAGCAATTTGGGTAGATCTCCTGTCCCCCATAATGTTTGCAAAGATTAGGACCCAGGACTTATTTGGTTATGGAGAAGAAGATTTTTAAAGGTTTTTACTATATATGGGCATGGCAGCCATTTTGATCAATGGACCATACCCATTTTAGCAATCTTTCATTTTCCTGCCCACGGAGGCTCCGCATGAAATTTGAGCAACACTGGCCCAGAGGCTTCAGAGGAAAAGCCATTTGAAATTATCAACATTTTTTCCATACAAATGTATGGGGCCCATACAAATGCATACAGAAGCAAACTTGACCTCGCCGTAAAAAGGTTAAATGTCAATGTATGACAATTATTTTAGCAACTTTGGTAGACCGCCTGTTCCAGATGATATATGCAAAGATTCAGCCACAAGCCATCCTCGGTTTTGGAGAATAAGATTTTTAAATGTTTTTCCCATACAAATGCATAAGGAAGCAAACTTGACCTTGCCGTAAAAAGGTCAAATGTCAATGTATGACCATTACTTTAGCAACTTTGGTAGACCCCCTGTCCCGGATGATTTATGCAAACATTCAGCCCCAAAGCATCCTCGGTTCTAGAGAAGAAGATTTTTAAAGGTTTTTACCATATATAGGCATGGCGGCCATCTTGGTCAATGAACCGTGACCATTTTAGCAATCTTTTGTTCCCCCTACCTAAGGAGGCTCCACATGAAATTTGAGCAAAATTGGCCCAGAGGCTCCAGAGGAGAAGTTGTTTGAAATTCTGAACATTTTTCCCATACAAATGCATAAGGAAGCAAAATTGACCTTACCGTAAAAAGGTCAAATGTCAATGTACAACCATTATTTTAGCAATTATGGTAGCCCTCCTGTTCCTGATGATATATGCAAAGTTTCAGCCATAAGGCATGCTCGTTTTTGGAGAAGAAGATTTTTAAAGGTTTTTCCCATACAAATGCATAGGGAAGCAAACTTGACCTTGCCGTAAAAAGGTCAAACGTCAACGTACGACAATTCTTTTAGCAATTTGGTAGACCTCCCGTCTCCGATGATTCCTGCAAAGGTTCAGCCCCAAGGCATTCTCGGATCTGGAGGAGAAGATTTTTAAAGGTTTTTACCATATATGGGCGTGGCGGCCATCTTGGTCAACGGACCGCGACCATTTTAGCAATTTTTCGTTCCCCCACCCTAAGGAGGCTTCATATGAAATTTGAGCAAAATTGGCTCAGCGGCTTCAGAGGAGAAGTCGTTTGAAAATGTTAACGGACGGACGGACGGACGACGGACGAAAAGTGATCACAATAGCTCATCCTGAGCAGAGCTCAGGTGAGCTAAAAAGGGCCATAACTTGGCCAAAATTTACCAATATCGAACTTGACCTGTATTTTACAGTGATATAAAGTTCTGCAAAGTTTGAATGAAATCAATGCATCCCTTCAAAAGTTATTGAGCAGAAACGAACAACAAAAACTAAGTCGAAAAAGGGCCATAACTCAGACAAAATTTGGTGGATGATTACCAATATCGAACTTGACCTGTATTTTATAGTGATATAAAGTTCTGCAAAATCTGAATGAAATCAACAGATTCCTTCAAAAGTTATTGAATGGAAACGAAAAGTGTGACGAGGGCACCTACGCCGACGCCGCGAACGACGACAACAACGCGGATGGACAACATGATACCTATGTGTCTGCCATGCTACACAGGCAACACAAAAAAGGTATACTTATTTTGTGCCTATTTTGTACTTATTTTGTACCCCAGAAATGTGCTTATTTTGTACTTTTTTTGGTATGGGTAGAATTTCCTCCTTCAAAATATTTCCTCAAAATGAATATAAAGCACTAAAATTTTCTATCCTCTTCCATAAAATTTCCTCAAAAAGATTACCTTTCTAAGCTTAGAGGATGATGCCATTGATCTTGCTTAATGTAACTTGATGGTTATATGGTAGCCACAGTGTTGTGCGTATAAAATGAACACATTAATGGTCTTCCCAAAAATAGTACCGCAACATAATATGTCCAGCTCTTCTGAAACCAGTACTCTCTGTAGTCTTAGGAGAATCTGATGATATCTGTGACATTAGTCCATATTCATATCCTAGGTGAGTATTTTTTTTAATTCTGAGTTACACGTGTGAAGTTCAAAATGTAGTCAAATAATTATACTTCCTCAATATTCAAATCTTAAAACTCAAATCTGGTCCTGACTAGCAATAATGTCCTGGCTCTCATCTATGACTTTACTATTCATGGATCTTTGATCATTCCCCAGTATATGTACTGTCTTACTTCTTTTCAGCTGTGTAAATATTAACTAGTTCTGAAGATCAGTGTGTTATACATTCAAGCCAATCTTATTGGTTAATTCCGATGTAGAATGAACTGCATGGCAGGTCAGTTCAAGCTAGGTGGTCCTGTCTGATGGTTCCTGTCAGAACTGTTTTTCAAGACATAAAGACAGTTTCAAAACTTATTAATCAACCCTTATACAAAAATAATTTACCAAACATTTAACAGGTCATGAGTCCCTAAAATCAAAGCCTCAACTAAATACATATATAAAATGCTACATTCCATCTTTTAACACACACACATACACACACACACACACACACACACACACACACACACACACACACAAACACACACACATACACAGAGTACCACTATACTGCCTGGTAGACTGACTAAAAGACACTTCATCAGCAGCAGCTTCTAAAACACTTTTCGAGATATTTGCTGACAAGATTCCATTGTGTCCCATATGCTTACAATGCATAAACTGAAAAGGGGGGCTGCAAGTCTGACAGAAAAAAAAAAGAGAAAAAATACAGCTCCACTTATTTTCCCTCCTGATTCCACATACAAAATTTCAAGATCCTATCTCTATGCAATGTATGTTGAACAAACAAATGACCGAAAAGCAATATGCCCCTCCAACTTCTTCCAAGTTGGGGGCATAAAAATGAAGTTTTTTAAAAGTAAAACATATTTTAACGAGTAATACTTAACCTATAGATAATGTGCTATTCTATTCTGTTTTCACACCTTCCACAGAAAAAACGACCTTTCAGTCGTTAATTAAAGTCTTAAACCAGAAGGTCCCTTAGGCAGTTACCTGTGTGACGTAACTCTTCCCGCTCAATTGACCACGTGTCAGTTTCTTTTATGTGTAAAACAATAGACACAATTAGGAGAGATAAGCGAGGGTGGACGGAGGGAGATAATTGATTATCTATAGGTTAAGTATTACTCGTTAAAATATGTTTTACTTTTAAAAAACTTCATTTTAACTTCATAATACATTAACCTATAGATAATGTGCTAGAATTTGCAGAATAGGAGGGAGGTGCTCTCCTAATTCTAACACCAATAATATCTCACCACTTCTGGTTAAGACTCAGGAAACTCAAAGGAATCAGATACATTCTAATTCTATATTTAATAGAAAGAATGGTCTAGATTCACAAAATAGCTTTAAGGTGTTATGATCTAACAACCTTATATATATTAGTAGACTCTAGAGGAAGCCAGTTCTTAAGTCTCAGAGACCTAACATTGCCCCCCCCCACCCCCCCTCTTTTTTTCTTTTTGGGAAACAACAATTGGCTTCAAAAAGAAAAGGAGTCATTGAGACATAACATAAATATTCCATCGCAAAGTAAGCTAGGAATATAGAAAATTTTGAAAACAAAATTTGTAAAACAAAAAGCCAAGACCATACATTGTAAGTAGTCTATGTAGGATCTTGAATAAATAAGGAAAAGTCTACTCGGTGGAGTTTCCTATAGATAACTGACATATGTAGATATTTTGGATAAAATTCTAGATATGTGAAGCTATGTAATTGTAATAGTCTAAGCTATTAGAATTATAAACTAATTAAATTCTGTTAATTGGAGCGACAGGACAGTTTCCGATGAACAGACACAGACTTAAAATAACCATAATGTGTAATTATTTCCCTTGATCAAATTAAAGAAGGGGAGATAATAAAAGTAGATGGAGTTAACTTAACTATAACTAAGTTATCCATCAGAAGAAAAAAAATATAGACAAACATAATGGTTAAAACTATTGCTAGACTAATTGTATAACGAATTTTTAGTCAAGCAATAAAATAATACAGAGTTTGCATATAACTGCTGGGAAGAAAAAACAACCTAAACCATTGATAATTAGTTTTGTCATAGACATATAAAAGCGTTTGATGTCCTGACAAAAAATAAAGAATAAACTGTCAACATCATAACTAAAGAGTTTGACAGAGAATAAGAGAGATAAGAATAAGGTTGATCGCAGCAAACTGTATGACGGTCATAGTTTGGCTAAATCTTACCGTATTGATAAGATTAAACAATAATAAATAAGCTGGATAGAATCTTTCTATACCAGAAGATTGCCATGAAAAGTACTCCTGAGTAAATAATCATGGAAATCAAGAAATGTTAAAAATCCACTTTGATACGAATCAAAATGTTCATAAAAAGAGAAGGACTCAGAGAAAAAGTAATAGTGTGATAATCTCTGAAGAAAGATTATACAATAATACTGATTATTAATCTCAAAAAACACTTAATTTAAAAGTTAAGAGATAGTATTACTATTCTATACGCATATTTAAGAATAGTAAGAAATATATTAACACTAAATAAAAATTATACTACTGAACTAAATTCCCGCTATAAATCATAGGTTAAGCGTAACTATTATTTAAGCAAGGAATTATTGAACATATAACTCTCTATAAAATTACTGCCCGGAAATTTTATAGATAAACATTCAATCAAATTTTTTTAGAATTGAATATTAATAGAATAAAATCTATGTCTGCATAATTGGTAATTCCTGAAATATCAAATTACGTACTCGCAAATGAGTTCAGGAAGAAAATACATATATATACTCTCGAGATCTATGTGTAAACCATAGAGAGTAATAATATTATTACCGCGATCCCTGACGGAAGGGTAAAAACATGTATATGAAAGAGATAATAATTAATTTAACGTCATATAGGTTTAAGATAAAATTTGTTTAATCTTTAACCAATATGCAGCAACAGTGACTCGATATTCTGTATTCGTACGTAGAAAAGGAGTACTTAGTCATTAGAATTTTGAATGATTGAAATAGAGATAATGGGATCTAAAAGGATGTATCTCCATGAACTGAATCGAAGGATAATATCCATTCTAAAAAACTAGGGCTTGTTTTAGGCTTAGTTTAACAAGCGTAGAATTGAATTATTTTCAAGTATTCATGAAGTCGTTATGCTCTGAATACTGAGAAAAATGTTAAAATATTGTTTAGGAAATAAAAAAGTGACTGTTCCACAATGTTAGCTAGATTTAAACCTGGAACGTAGCGAGAAGGTCAATCTAATTTAAAAGTAAGATGAGAAAGATAAATAATGAAGATAGATATATAAATATCGGAATAATATATTATCTCCAACAATTATCAAATAATCTGAATGTTTAAAGGCATAAATACTACTCGAAAGTTTATTTACCGAATGTATAATCGGAGAAAACTTTCAGTATGTTCAAAAACGTATCACAAAAGTAAGATCTGACCAGGAACGTAGGTGCAGCACTTACTAAGTTGTGAAGTTAATATAAACATATTTTATATTATAAATTGAAGCAGTGCATTTCAAAATCATCGACATCTTGAAATGACTTATTGTGTGGAAAAATAAATAAATATCCAGTTTCGGAAAGATATTTATCTATATATATAGACCATTTTTGATGCGGACTGGAAATCAAGATATTAATCTTTGCATTATTCGCAAACTGAACTTGAACTCTTAGCGAGAATTACTATGATCCCTTTAACGAATGTAAACATAAAGGAGGGGTAAAGAGATAATTAAGAGTGTCTTAATTCTTTACCGGCTCGTATACTAATCATTAAGGATGTTTTCCCTTTTGTCTAAGCCTAGACTATAGATTGATTAATATAATTATAATAATATCTGCTATTATGAGGTAAACTCTCGTTAATTAACCTCTAAGCATATATCAAAAATATATATCAACATAATCTAGAGCTTCGGTAAGTTTAGAGGAAGGAAATGATTGACTTTGGCAGTTTCTGAATAGTTACAAAGTCAATAAAACAAAATATCAAAAGGAAAGTATTGTATATAAAATCTAATTTAGGCAATAATAATCTGTCACGTACTGAATAATTAATGCCTTTACTAAATATGTATCCATTGTCAATACCAAAGTGCAAGAAAAGTTTGATTGACATGGACTCTAGTTATAAATAAAATATTAGAGGTATAGAGCTAGTCGAAGCAAAACTATTCCTCAATAAGATAAAGTAGACCTATAATATACGAGGATTAATTGGGTCTAGAATTATAATCATAATAAAATTATTATTCCAATATGAAGAATCTTCAGCGTAATAGATTCTTACTGAGGCAAAAATATCTGGTATATTGCTATCGTAGTCTTAAATGATCCAGAAGAAAAAATAAAACAGGCAAAGTAAAGAACGTATCGAATTATATCTATGCCTAAATATAAGATTTTTTTCTTATTTATTATTTTATAGCAGAGTTTAGACAGAGCACGACTGACCTAGACTCTAATATAATCAATCAAAAGATAGTATAAAATAGAATAATAGCTATCGGATCAACTATTTTCCATGTAGAAAAGGCAAAAGGAATATATATACCTCAACTAGAATTTTAAATCGTAGTAATCTAGAGAGGTAGCAAATAAATAAATAAACTGTTAATTTATTTATCTGGTTGGTGTAAATTTCCGATACCTTAAGAATGAAAAATTAATAGAAAGTAGAAAAGATCGATTGCTACTTTCTTGTCAATTTACTCCTTAGATTACATGCTGATTACATATCGGAGCATGTAGAAGAAAAACAGGGGAGGAAAGAAGAAAATTTTTTATATTTCGTGTATATTTTTCTTCTTATAAAAAACGATAGTTTTATAGTTCACCTTTGCCCTAGAGCCGAATAAGGTGAATATGTAAGAAGTTAATCTCTTTGTAGCGAATAAAAGAAATATAATTATAGCTGGAAGTATCTTCTACACTTAGTGAATGAATTGCAAATTTGATCTTAACCGATAATTCTTAATTCATTTTCAATAATAAATATATATATAGAATTTAAGTCAAGTTCAAAAGTGACTGGACAGAATTCAACAATATAAATGGCTACTAGGTATTAGAACCCATCGCTGTCATTCAATAACCTATAATCCAAGACTATACATGTCTATAGTGGTTATATATGAATATATGTTGAGCGAGTACTAGTGACTACTACTTGCACACTAGTAATCCGACACAAAGTCTACGAAACTACTGCCCGGTGGAATTTCGTTAGAATGACCTGGCACTACTCTACGAAGTGCCTCCCGATGAAATTTTCGTTAGAGCCGGAATTTAAACGCTTTCTAGCGAATTAAAGAGATAAAACATCATTTGAATGACCTGGCACTAGTCTACGAACTGCTGCCCGGTAAGAATTTTGTTATAGTCGGAAGTTTAACTCTTTCTAGCGGATAAAAGAGATAAAACATAAGTTAATTTAAAATATTAATGGAATTACACACCTATAATAAGTCAATGGAATATTAAAAATTCTAGTCTGATTTGGGAAAGACTGTACAGAATTTTTTTGTATAAAAAGTTATTATGTATTTCACTTAATAACCTATATCCATTGACTTAAACGTGAATGGAGCTCTATGAACGATAATAGATTGTTCGGGAATTAGTAATCATTATTTTGACACTAGTTACCCGACACAATGACCGGACACTAATATTCGTAATTGTTGCCCGGTAAAGTTACAAGTAATTTGACAAATTGATCGGATAGTAGTATTCGTAACTCTAGTCCGATGAAAAAGGGAGATTATATATGAAAACTGAGCGGGCACAAGTATTCGAAACTTTTTCCCAAAGATAATTAATTATTAGGCAAAAATTGACCAGACACTTTCTGTAAAAGTTTGCCTGGTGAAAAATCAGAAATAATATAATAATATGACCGGGTATAAGTATCAGAAATATTACTGATACTTTGCCCAGTGAAAATTTTTTTTTTTTTAATAATTAGACATAATGACCGGAAGTTAGTATACGTGACTATTTTGTCCAGTGAAATATGTCAGAAACTAAGTCTTTCCAGAAAATAATTAAATTATTGACTGGAGACTAGTTGACTGGTGCCTGGTTGATCGGTGACTGGTGACTGGTGACTGGGTGACTGGTGACTGGTGACTGGTGCCTGGTTGACTGGCACCTGGATGACTGGTGACTGGTGCCTGGTTGACTGGCACCTGATTGACTGGTGACTGGTGAAGCTGATTGACTGGTGCCTGGTTGACTGGTGACTGGTGACTGGTGACTGGATGACTGGTGACTGGTGACTGGTGGACTTAGACTTTATAGGATACTAAGTACCCAAAGATGCCACCTTGATGGGTCTTACCCCGGCAGTATAGCCATATGGGGTGGGGCTCCTATCAGTAAAGAATTGTCTTATAACCCATCAAGGGTTGACAAGTTCTTTACAATCAGCTTCTCCACCATGAGAATCTTTAGCCAGCTGAAGATCTCTGCAAACAAAAGTCCAGGAAAAACATATTGTAATTGCTGAATAACCTGGAACGAAAAGAACAAAAATATTCTGCATATATAAACACGACTATCGAACCGATCGCGCACGAGCGTTGTGCCGAATAGCGAGAGTCGCCAAAACGCATGTGGAAAAAGACCAGTCAAAAATACATGAAATCGAAAATTGAAAATTTTAAATAATAACACAGAAAGTGAAAGGAGTGATAAATAAACAAAAGAAACACAAGGATACATAAATTTATCCGTGAGGAAAGAAATAATCCAAATTTCTATCACAGGTAAATAATCCTTGTTGAATTTCTTTGTCCACAGAAAAGAAACTGACACGTGGTCAATTGAGCGGGAAGAGTTACGTCACACAGGTAACTGCCTAAGGGACCTTCTGGTTTAAGACTTTAATTAACGACTGAAAGGTCGTTTTTTCTGTGGAAGGTGTGAAAACAGAATAGAATAGCACATTATCTATAGGTTAATGTATTATGAAGTTAAAATACAAGAGGACCATGATGGTCCTATATCGCTCACCTGAGCAAACAGATTTGCATACTTACTGTTGAAGTTTCAGCCAAGTTCACTGCTCTAAGATTTATGTATAAATTTTATAGCCCTGTTCCCCCCCCCCCCCCCCCCCCACACACACACACAAGCCATGTTTTTTCTTTTTAACTCATCATAACGACTTGACTTAATCTTGAAAGAGGGTCACCAAAGGAACATTTCTGCCAAGTTATATTGAAATTGGTCAAGCGGTTTCTGACAAAAAGATTTTTAAATTGTTTTATATCGCTATAAAGCCCTATCCGCTAACGCCATTTTTTTTTTTTTTTGACGAATCATGACAGGTTGAACAAAATTGGTAGAGGGTAACCAAAGAACCAAAGGAACATTCCTGCCAAGTTAAACTGAAATTGGTTCAGTGGTTTCTGACAAGAAGATTTTTAAAGTTTTCTATTTAGATCTATAGGGAAAATAAGCCCCACCCCCTAGCAGCCATGTTTTTTTGACAAATCAGGATTGCTTGAACATTCTTGGTAGAGGGTCACCAAAGCATTATTGAAATCAGTCAGGAGGTATTTGACAAGAAGAATTTTAAAGTTTTCTATACAGATATATATAGAAAATAAGCCCCGCCCCCTGGGGGCCATGTTTTTTGACCTATCATGAAGGCTTGAACAATCTTGGTAGAGGGTCACCAAAGCAACATTCCTGCCAAGTTACATTGAACTCAGTCCAATGGTTTCTTACGAGAAGATTTTTAAATTTTTTTATATAGATATATAGGGAAAACAAGAGGCCCACGGGCCACGGGTCGCTCACCTGAGTGACATAGCCACTGCAGATATGCAGATGTTATGCAACATTTTTCCAATCCTGTCATCGCAACTAATGAAAAGATCATCATTTAAGCAGTTCTTTATTTTGAAGAAGAAGATATATGGCATGCCAGTCAACTGAGCATGATCATTTGAACAAACTCTAAATGGCAGCCAGCTTGGATTTACAATCGGCACGATTTTAGCTATTTTTGATCTACGAGTCACCCCAATGCTTCCTACCAAGTTTCAATTCAACTGGCCTTTCAGTTCAGGAGAAGAGGCGAAAAATAGATTTTCAAGATGGCTGCCATGGCGGCCATCTTGGATATCCGATTGGCACGATTTTAGCTATTTTTGATCTACAAGTCACCCCAATGTCTCCTACGAAGTTTGGAGTCAATTGGCCTTTCGGTGCAGGAGAAGAAGCTAAATATAGATTTTCAAGATGGCAGCCATGGTGGCCATCTGGGATTTCTGATCAGAACGATTTTAGCTATATTTGATCTACAAGTCACCCTGATGCTTCCTACTAAGTTTCGAGTCGAGTGACTTTTGGGTTTAGGAGAAGAAGCGAAAAATAGATTTTCAAGATAGCTGCCATGGCGGCCATCTTGGATTTAAGATCAGCATGATTTTAGCTATTTTTGATCTACAAGTCACCCAAATGCTTCCTACCAAGTTTCAAGTCAATTGGCCTTTTGGTTCAGGAGAAGAAGCGAAAAATAGATTTTCAAGATGGCGGCCATGGCCCCCATCCTGGTTTTACGATCGGCTTGATTTTACCTATTTCTGATCTACAAGTCACCCCGATGCTTCCTACCAAGTTTGGAGTCAATTGGCCTTTCGGCTCAGGAGAAGAAGCGAAAAATAGATTTTCAAGATGGCTGCCATGGCGGCCATCTTGGATTTCCGATAGGCACGATTTTAGCTATTTTTGATCTATAAGTCACCCTAATGCCTCCTACCAAGTTTGGAGTCAATTGGCTTTTGGGTTTAGGAGTAGAAGCGAAAAATAGATTTTCAAGATGGCGGCCATCTTGGATTTCAGATTGGCACGATTTTAGCTATTTTTGATCTACAAGTCATCCTGATGCTTCCTAGCAAGTTTGGAGTCAACTGGCCTTTCGGTTCAGGAGAAGAAGCAAAAAAATAGATTTTCAAGATGGCGGCCATGGCGGCCATCTTAGATTTCTGATCGGCACGATTTTAGCTACTTTTGATCTACAAGTCACCCTGATGCTTCCTAGCAAGTTTGGAGTCAACTGGCCTTTCGGTTCAGGAGAAGAAGCGAAAAATAGATTTTCAAGATGGCGGCCATGGCGGCCATCTTGGATTTCCGATCGGCACGATTTTAGCTATTTTTGATCTACAAGTCACCCTGATGCTTCCTAGCAAGTTTGGAGTCCACTGGCCTTTCGGTTCAGGAGAAGAAGCGAAAAATAGATTTTCAAGATGGCGGCCATGGCGGCCATCTTAGATTTCTGATCGGCACGATTTTAGCTATTTTTGATCTACAAGTCACCCTGATGCTTCCTAGCAAGTTTGGAGTCCACTGGCCTTTCGGTTCAGGAGAAGAAGTGAAAAATAGATTTTCAAGATGGCGGCCATGGCAGCTATCTTGGATTTCCGATCGGCACGATTTTACCTATTTTTGATCTACAAGTCACCCTGATGCTTTCTAGCAAGTTTGGAGTCAACTGGCCTTTCGGTTCAGGAGAAGAAGTGAAAAATAGATTTTCAAGATGGCGGCCATGGCAGCCATCTTGGATTTCCGATCGGCACGATTTTAGCTATTTTTGATCTACAAGTCACCCTGATGCTTCCTAGCAAGTTTGGAGTCAACTGGCCTTTCGGTTCAGGAGAAGAAGCGAAAAATAGATTTTCAAGATGGCGGCCATGGCGGCCATCTTGGATTTCCGATCGGCATGATTTTAGCTATTTTTGATCTACAAGTCACCCTGATGCTTCCTAGCAAGTTTGGAGTCAACTGGCCTTTCGGTTCAGGAGAAGAAGCGAAAAATAGATTTTCAAGATGGCGGCCATGGCGGCCATCTTGGATTTCCGATCGGCACGATTTTAGCTATTTTTGATCTGCAAGTCACCCTGATGGTTCCTAGCAAGTTTGGAGTCAATTGGCGTTTCGGTTCAGGAGAAGAAGCGAAAAATAGATTTTCAAGATGGCGGCCATGGCGGCCACCTTGGATTTCCGATCGGAATGATTTTAGCTATTTTTGATCTACAAGTCACCCCGATGCTTCCTACCAAGTATCAAGTCAATTGGCTCTGGGGTGTAGGAGGAGTAGGCTTTTAAAGCAATTGTTGACGCCGCACGACGCACAACGCACGACGGACGACGGACATTGACTGACCACAATAGCTCACCATGAGCACTTCATGCTCAGGTGAGCTAATAAGCCCCACCCCCTAGCAGACATGTTTTTTGATGAATCATGACAGCTTGAACAACCTTGGTAGAGGGTTACCAAAGAAACATTCCTGCCAAGTTATATTGAAATTGATCTGGTGGTTTATGACAAGAAGATTTTTTCAAACTTTCTATATAGATTATATATGGAAAATATGCCCCACCCGCTAGCAGCCATGTTTTTTGACAAATCACAATTACTTGAACAATCTTGGTAGAGGGTCACCAAGGAAACATTTTTGCCAAGTTATAATGAAATCGGTCCTGTGGTTTCTGACAAGAAGATTTTTAAAGTTTTCTATATAGATATATAGGGAAAATAAGCCCCAGCCTCTGGTGGCCATGTTTTTTGACGAATCATGACAGCTTGAACAACCTTGAAAGAGGGTTACATAAGAAACATTTCTGCAATGTTATATTGAAATCAGTCCAGTGGTTTTTGACAAGAAGATCATTAAAGTTTTCTATATAGATATTTCGGGAAAATAAGGCCAGCCACCTAGCAGCCATGTTTTTTGACAAATCATGACAGCTTGAACAATCTTGATAAAGGGTCACCAAGGAAACATTTCTGCCAAGTTATATTGAAATCGGTCCAGTGGTTTCTGACAAGAAGAGTTTTTCAAACTTTCTATATAGATATATAGGGAAAATAAGCCATGCCCCTTAGCAGCCATGTTTTTTGATAAACCATGACAGCTTGAACAATCTTGGTAAAGGGTCACCAAGGAAACATTTCTGCCAAGTTATATTGAAATCAGTCCAGTGGTTTCTGACAAGAAGATTTTTTCAAGTTTTCTATATAGATATAAAGGGAAAATAAGCTCCACCCCTAGCGGCCATGTTTTTTGATGAATCACGATTACTTGAACAATCTTGGTAGAGGGTCACCAAGAAAACATTTTTGCCAAGTTATAATGAAATCGGTCCAGTGGTTTCTGACAAAAAGATGTTTCAAGTTTTCTATAAAGATATATAGGGAAAATAAGCCTTGCCCTTGGCGGCCATGTTTTTAGACAAATCAAAATGGCTTGAACAATCTTGGTAGAGAATCACCAAAGCAACATTTATGCAAAATTATATGGAAATCGGTCCAGTGGTTTCTGACAAGAAGTTTTTATAAGTTTTCTATATAGATATATAGGGAAAATAAGCCCCGTCCCCTGGCGGCCATGTCTTTTGACGAATCCAAATGGCTTGAACAATCTTGATAGAGGATCACCAAAGGAACATTTCTGCAAAATTATATGGAAATCGGTCCAGTGGTTTCTGACGTTTTAAGTTTTCTATATAGATATATAGGGAAAATAAGCCCCGCCCCCGGCGGCCATGTTTTTTGACAAATCCTAATGGCTAGAACAAACTTGGTAGAGGATCACCAAAGGAACATTTCTGCAAAATAATATGGAAATCGGTTCAGTGGTTTCTGACAAGAAGATTTTTTAAGTTTTCTATAAAGATATATAGGGAAAATAAGCCCCGCTCCCTGGCGGCCATGTTTTTTGATGAGTTCAAATGGCTTGAACAATCTTGGTAGAGGGTCACCAAAGGAACATTTCTGCAAAATAATATGGAAATCGGTTCAATGGTTTCTGACAAGAAGATTTTTTAAGTTTTCTATATAGATATATAGGGAAAATAAGCCCCGCCCCCTGGCGGCCATGTTTTTTGACAAATCCAAATGGCTTGAACAATCTTGGTAGAGGATCACCAAAGGAACATTTCTGCAAAATTATATTGAAATTGGTCCATCGGTTTCTGACAAGAAGATTTTTAAAGTTTTCTATATAGATTATATAGGGAAAATAAGCCCTGCCCCCTGGCGGCCATGTTCTTTTTAACGAATCCAAATGGCTTGAACAATCTTGGTGGAGGATCACTAAAGGAACATTTCTGCAAAATTATATAGAAATCGGTCCAGTGGTTTCTGACAAGCAGATTTTTTAAGTTTTCTATATAGATATATAGGGAAAATAAGGCCGCCCCCTGGTGGCCATGTTTTTTGACGAATCAAAATGGCTTGAACAATCTTGATAGAGGATCACCAAAGGAACATTTCTGCAAAATTATATTGAAATCAGTCCAGTGGTTTCTGACAAGAAGATTTTTAAAGTTTTCTATATAGATATATAGGGAAAATAAGCCCTGCCCCCTGGCGGCCATGTTTTTTGACGAATCCAAATGGCTTGAACAATCTTGGTAGAGGATCACCAAAGGAACATTTCTGCAAAATTATATGGAAATCGGTCCAGTGGTTTCTGACAAGAAGATTTTTGAAGTTTTTAGTTAAAAAATCTATTTTTAGCTCCTGTGACCTAGATATGCAATGGATCGGAACCATTTGAACAACTTTGAAAGAGGACCAACCAAGGATCATTCCTGTGAAGTTTGGTCAAATTCCAATCAGTGGTTTAGGAGGAGATGTTGTTTAAAGATTGTGGACTGACGGACAGATGAATGATGACGACATCAGACGGTGAATGATCACAATACCTCACCTTGAGCCTTCGGCTCAGGTGAGCTAAAAACAAAAAAACATGTAAAGCCATTTTTAGCAACTGACTCTCCCTTTCCCAACAAGGTGATCAAAATGACAGACAGGACCCTCCAAATACCACAACATGACACTAAACAGGACCAAACATGAAAAACATCCAGCAGCAATAGCCATAAACCACCACAAAGAACACAATACAAAACCACAGTCAGTATATAAAAATGAGAGGTTAAAATTGATTTTACTGGTACCAAATCTTTAATCTGAGTTCAAGTGTTGTAAAAAAAAAATATATAACTGCTCCACTCACCTACAGAGGCTTCTTAACTCATTCAGTGAAAAAACCAAAGAAAGCATGTAAATGAAATTAATTCAGTGTGATAAAACAAGGACACTGAGAGCCAGAATTAAAGAAAACCACAGAGGAGCCAATCAAAGACATAACATCAGTGAAAGGTCCAGGTCAGCACTGTCATAAAGTTTGAAACCTCACTCATCCTTGTGCAATTAAACATCAAAGCATAGATATCAACCATTCTTGTTTAGGTGATTTGTCACAGTTCTGACATTTATTACAGGGAAGACAACTTCTGTCATTTTCTGTCTGCTTTTCTGCACACCAAGGTCTTTCTAAAAGGGGCAAAAAAAAAAAAAATTCTGACAGAGCTGTCTCCCCTGAAAGTGTATTCATTCTTTTTAAATGACCTAAACAATGTAGTTTGGTTTTGATGTAACCTGGAAATGTTCAGTAATAAGCAGAGCCAGTTGTTGATTACTGCAATAACTGTTTACAATCAGCTTGCTCCTAAGGGATCAGTGTGTACACTGTTTACCACTCAGGTGGCACATTTTAAAGCTAGAAACAAAAATCAACATGGCTTAAAATTTTAGAGGAACTATTTGTTTGTTTGTGTTGAGGTTTTACGGCCTAGCCAGCCCAATGGGGTCATGTCGAGCGCGGTCAGTTTACCTAACCACACGTTTACTGGGCAGGCTTAGTCCTCTAAGCGGTTAACCAGTATTGTGCACATTCTTTTGCCAGAGACTGACACCTGCCCTTCTTGAATCAGTGGAAGGGAGAGAATGACCGTAGAAATTAGAGGAACTGTGGTTGAATAGTAACATCCCAATATTTAGAATTACTATGGTATGCGCACTGAAGCAAAGTTATTCTTACATTACTTCTCATACTGAGATTGTGGAACTTGAGAAGAGCATTCTTGTAATCAGATCAGGGCTTTTACTATATGACAGTAAATGGTATAATATCCATTGACCTGTGGACAGGTAAGGCTCTGATCAGTCTGCAAGGAAGGACCAGGTGACCAGGTATGTGATACGACTTAGTGGTCAAACAAGCCTCCTCTGGTAAACCTACCTCGCAGTTAACTGCCTCTCCAACCCGACATTCAAAGATCAGCAGACCATCTGCTCTTACTTCTACAGTTAGGTCACTGCCATCTCCATTACCTACCCCTGTAATACGAAAGATTAAGTTCCTCCAAAACTCAATTATGGGAAAAGGGCCCTTATGCCATATGCAAAACAGCAAGGTCAGCCTGTGCATCCCCAGTCTGATCAGGACCTTCTCAGTTTATTGATATATTTACCATATCTATTGATAATAATTTGATTCTTTAGGTGGACAAAGAAGGCCCTGATCAGACTGCATGAATACATAAGCTGATTACACTTTGACTGCCAACATATGGCATAAGGGGCCTTTTTTGCATAGTACATCATAAGCAAATGCAAATAAACTACAAATAAAATACAACCCTTTCCTCAGAAAGACATGTATTTACACATCTTTACGTGTAATGCCAGATAATGTGGAGTATTGGCCCATCCATTTACGGGCTTTTACGTGTTAGTACATAAAAAACAAAAAGGAGAGAACAACTGATGAGAAGAGACTTGACATGTAAAATTTTACATGTAATTACATGTTTTTCCACGTAATGACATGTAATTACATGTTAATTTTCCATGAACAGGTATTTTTGACGCATTAATACATGTAGTCAAGATCACAAATTTTCAGATTTACATGTCAAATTCTACACATAAAATTCAATATGTAAATCTAGGAATACAATTTGGTGATTAAAGTTTACATGTATAATTCTACAAGTAAAATTTTATGCGTAAAAGTCTACGCATAAAATTTTACGCATAAAATTCTATGCGTAAAATTTTACGCATAAAATTCTACACGTAAAATTCTACATGTACTAAAACTCTACATGTAAATGGGAAATTCATAGTAATATCAGATGTAATTGTGACACTTTTAGGTCACCTGAGCAAGAAGTGCTTATGGTGAGCTTTTGGGATATACCATGATGTTCCTCGTACGTTGGGACATCCATCCATCAGTCTGTCCATTAGTCTGTCAACTATTTCTTGCATATACACTCTAGAGGGCACAGTTTTGATCCAATCTAAATGCAACTTTCTCAGAATGTTTATCTGCATGAAATATCTAGGCCAAGTTTGAATCTTGGTTATGTCAGGTCGGAAACTAGGTCACAAGGTCAAATCTTAGAAAAATCTTGTGTACATAATAGAGGTTTCATTTTCCATCGAATCTTTATGAAACTTTGTTTGAATGTTTGCTTGAAGACTATATATGTTAAAATATGGGTCATGTGGGTTTGAAAACCTAAGGTTACTCGATCAAATAATTGAAAAAACCTTGTGTACACAATAGGGGCTTCATTTTTCAAGAATGTTTGCAAAAGTTTGTCAGAATGTTTGTTTTGACAGTGTTTAGGCCAAGTTCAAATATGACCCACTTCCGGTAAAAAACTAGGTCAGTAGGTTTAATCTAAGAAAAACCTTGTGCACATACTACAGGCTTTATTTTCCATTGAATATTTTTGAAACTTCATTCAAATGTTTCTATGAATAATATCTAGGACAAGGTCTGATACAGGTAATGTTGGTTCAAAGACTAGGTCACTAGGTCAAATCACTGAAAAACTTTGTGTACACAATAGAGGCTTCATTTTTCAGTGGATCGTCATGAAGCTTTGTGATAAAGTTTGTTTTGACAACAACTAGGTCAAGTTCCAAACTGAATCATGTCAGGTCAAAGACTAGGTCAAATCTTTGAAAAAAAAAACATGTGTGCACAACAGAGTGCCCTCATCCAGATCTACATTATTTGCTCAGACCTATTTTTTTGACATTTTTGGTGTCCAATTTTTAAGAGTTGATTAAAATAAATTAACTAAAAGCCATAGACCTGGAATAAATAATCCTTTTTTTTCAAGCATTTAATAAGCAGTATTAAAAATGTTAATATTTTCAACTGAAAACATGACATATATCAAACACCAAGGAGTAGAATAATTTTGAATGAAATTCAAAAGAAAACTGATCTACCCCACCCACTACATGTACATAAGAAACTACCACAAGAGCTTAGCTGCCTTTTGGTGCCAGTTTATAATGCATCAAAAATGGAATACTGAGAAAGTATTAAAATAACTCACATTTTTTCTATAAGCTATCCTCCTGTGTTCAAATATTTTATAGCAAAATGTTTTGAAAAGAACAGCATTTTATAACTCCAGTGCTCCATGTGACTTCATGCTTTGAGACTGAATATACTTAAGTTTAAAACTGACCAATCAGACAACAGTATCTTGTACACAAAAACTCCAAAGTTCTTACTTTTTACGCAATTTTACGTGTTGAAAATTACTAAGTCCAGAGCTGGCTTCTTTTACAGACTGTTTTTTGATAAAGTTATATAAATGCCATATTTTGCCAGGTTATTTTTTTCTAAGTCCACAAATGACACGTAAATACATGTAAAATTTTACGCATTTTGCCATGCCTGTACAGGATTATCATGGCTTTACATGTCATTACGTGGTTTTACGTGTAGAAGTAGTAAATCTACATGTAATGCCATGCTGTTTTACATGTAAACTATATTTTAACCCGTCATTCTGAGGGAAGGGAAATAAAAAAATAACAAAAAACATGAAAACATAATACCCCGCCAATATCATGTCACAGGCAGATAATTCTGTCAAAAATTGACAAAAGTTGCCAATGAGCAATCCCAATTCAGATCTCTTCAATATCAATGCACATATCAAATTTGTTGGAAGTCCATTGAGATTTACTGAAGCTATTGTTCTGAAACTAAAATACAGATGTGTTGCAGGCAGATAATTGTCAAAAATTGATGAAATTTGCCCATTAGCTATCTAAAAGTAGATTTCCACAATATCAATGCACAAACCAAGTTTGGTGAAAACCCATTGATATTTACTCAAGTTACTGTCCGGAAAAGAAAATATGGGCAGACAGACATACAACAGACAAACAGACTAACATACACACACACGGACAACCAATGTGAAACCATAATACCCCACCACTATAGTATGGTGGGGTATAAAAAATTGGAAAAATGCCAAACTTGTTAATATTTAAAATATTTCAAAGTCACACTACCATGATGCTGAAAAGAAAGGTCTTGACTACAATCAAATTTACATAAGCTGGCCACCTGAAACCATCTTAATCCAATGACATTAATAAAAACTGGTTAAGCAGAGTTATTCATTTTTATGAGCGTTACTTATTACTCTGAAGTATAATCCATTCCTTTTAGGAGTCAAAACAGTGGAGGCCATAAGGCTGACAATATTTCATTATCATACTTTTACAAGGGGCATAACTCTGGAAAAAATTACATAATTTTTTCAGAAGTTTTAATTAATTTGGCAAAACAGGCACTTGGCATAAAACATGGCTTTAACTGACATACCAAATATCACAGGCCTGTGCCTTCTAGTTTCACACAAGAAGATTTTTTTTTTTTTCCCATATGAGTCTATGTAAAACAATAAACCCCTGTGCGGGGCCATTTTTGACCCCAGGGCTATAATGTGAACAATCTTGGTAGAGGTCTAGATACTACTAAAACTAAGTACTGAATGTCAAAGGCCTTGGCCTTCTAGTTTCACACAAGATTTTTGAAGTTTTTCCCCATACCAGTATGTAAGACTGGGATGGAACCATTTTAACCCCAGGACCATAGTTTAAACAATCTTGGTAAAGGCCTTCTATTTGAAGCTACATACCAAATATTAAACATCTGTGCCTTCTAGTATTCAGACAAGAAGATTTTCAAAGTTTTCCTTAAATGAGACTATGTAAAATAAGTGACCCCTGGGAAGGGGCTATTTTTTACCCCAGGGCTATAATTTGAACAACCTTGGTAGAGGTCCACTAGATGAAACTACATACTAAATATAAAAAGGTCTCGGCCTTCTAGTTTCACACAAGAACTTTTTAAAGTTTTTCCCTATATGTGTCTGCTACATAAGACATTTAAGTTACTGTTATATACATGTAGCTGTTAACAGAATCTGTGTAGCAATATCTAGGGTAGATGGAGCTCTCAAACCCTGGTCGGCAATCCATCTAGGAGTTGGCAACTCCAAACAAAAACCTGCATACCTGGATTTGCCTGTTCCAGTTATGTAAAGTCTGCTTCGGCAGCTGGGGCGGAAGAAATCGTTACTATGATTCAACGGCCCAAATGGCGATGCAGCAGCATGTTGTGGAGCATGGAGAGCATGACAAGGCACAAAAGAAGTCATGGTCATCCACTGCATCCGGGCTTAGCTCCAGATGTCCTGACACTGTCTTGCCTCTGGATCCAGCTAGGTCAGGATGAGAGAGTGAGGTTGACTCTGCGCGCCTCTCCCTCACTATAATCCAATTCACAGCGCATGTCATCTTAATCAGCAACACACATTCACAGCAAGCACATATATGCAAATCATACAAAAGCCCTGTGGCGATGGGCGAGCAGGTGAGGAAACACTGGAAGCTGTAGTTGCGGACCTGCACACAGGCGGCTTGGTTCCATATGGTCACTTTCGTTAAGAGCGAAGCAGTATGGGGAATTCGGCAGCCGAACTGAGCGACTGAGCAGACCTTTTTAAGATCGCACTGCTCACCCCCGTAGCATGGGGAATGGGCTAGAAAAGGTGCCCTAAACAATTGCTTGCTTCAAAACTCCTGGCTGGTTAACCGCAATCAGCGGGAATCCCACTCAGCGGTCAAACAAGAAAAAAGAAGATGAAGGTGATACCTCTAACCATCAGCGCTTGGAATGTGCGCACCCTAATGGACAGTTCTAGTTCTGACAGACCTGAGCGAAGAACAGCTCTAGTTGGTAGAGAACTTGACCGATACAAAGTCTAGATTGAGTGAGACTCACCTTGCAGAAGAAGGGCTTTTAAAAGAAGTTGGTGCTGGTTACACTTTCTTCTGGAGTGGACGCAAGAAAGAAGAGCGGCGTGAAGCAGGAGTAGGATTCGCCATCAAGTCATACCTTGTCAGCAAGCTCTCAGGACTTCCCAAAGGCATAAATGACCACCTGATAACGCTGAGACTTCCCTTATCTGGCAAGAGGCATGCAACAATTGTAAGTGCCTATGCACCCACAATGACCAACCCAGATGAGGTTAAAGACAAGTTCTATGATGATTTGGATTCTGTGATTTCTGCAGCACCCCGGACAGACAAACTCATCCTCCTCGGGCACAGACCACCAGACCTGGGAAGGAGTGATTGGATTTGAAGGTGTAGGGAAGTGCAACAGCAATGGATTCCTCCTTTTAAGGAAGTGTGCAGAGCATGAATTACTGATCACCAACACAGTCTTCCGTCTACCAACTCGCAGAAGGACAACATGGATGCACCCTCGCTCCAAACACTGGCATCTCATTGACTATGTCATAGTGTGAAGGAAGGACAGACAGGATGTCAGAGTGACTAAAACTATGTGTGGTGCAGACTGTTGGACAGATCACAGGCTTGTTGTCAGCAAACTGAACCTGTGCATTCAGCCTGTACGACAACCACAAGGCAAGAAGGTGCCAAAGAAATTAGATGTCTCCAAGCTGAAACAAGACAGCAAGAGGCAAGCATTCGTCAACGATCTCTGCAGCTGTTTAGATGCACTGGAACACAGTTCAGAAGATGTAGATGAGAGCTGGACAGTCTTCAGAGACACCGTTCACTCTTCAGCAATGGATTCTGTAGGACCAGTATCTCGCAAACACCAAGATTGGTTTGATGAGAATGACAAAGAAATTCAGGGACTCCTTGAAGAGAAACACAAAAAACACAAGGCTTACCTCAGAAATACAAGCTCAGTATCTAGCAAGACTGCCTATTCAAACATATGCAAGACAGTTCAGACTAGGCCCAGAGACATGCAAGACTCCTGGCTGAGAAAAAAGGCTGATGAAATCCAGTCCTTTGCAGACAGAAAGGACATGACAAGTTCTTTGATGCACTCAAGACAGTATATGGTCCCCAGAGCTCAGGAACCACCCCACTCCTTAGTGCAGATGGAACTAGTCTTTTGACTGACAAAGAAGCTATCTAGAAAAGATGGGCTGAACACTTTGATGGTGTCCTTAATCGGACATCATCTATCAATGATGAAGCTATCAACAGACTACCACAGGTGGAATGTAATCCACTGCTTGATGAGCTCCCAACCGTCTCTGAAACCGTGAAAGCAATAAAACTCCTGTCATCTGGCAAGGCTCCAGGATCAGATGCAATACCTGCAGAGATCTACAAATTCTAAATCTCCATGTGGCCCAAATTCCTCCCACCAAGTTTGGGCTCAATCCAGCAGAGTTCGGGAGCAGATGTGGCTTCAAGATTTCCAAGATGGTTGCCTGGGCAGCCATCTTGGATAGCTGAATGGAACATTTTTAGCAATTCTGAATCCTTATCTCGCTCTGATACTTCCCATTATGTTACAACTCAATCCCACTTATGGTTTGGGAGGAGATGTCTTTTGAAGAATTTCAAGATGGTGGCCATCTTGGATATAGGAACAGAACGACTTTAGCAATTCTAAATCTCTTTTGTAGCTCCAATGCTTCTCATCAAGATTTGGCTTAATCTGACTTACTGTTTGTTAGGAGATGTTGTTTGAAGAATTTCAAGATATCGGAACAGAACAACTTTAGCAACTATGTCATTCCGGTGCCTCCCATCAAGTTTTGGCTCAATCCAACTTATGGTTTGGGAGATGTCGTTTGAAGAATTTCAAGATGGCCACCATGGCGGCCATTTGGGAAATCTGAACAGAACAATTTTCGCAATTCTGAATCTCCATGTAGCCACAATGCCTCCAACCAAGTTTCAGCTCACTCCTACTTCAGAGTCTGGAGGAGATGTCGAAAATGTGAAAAGCTAACAAAGGATGATGGACAACAGGCCATGGCATAAGCTTACCTGGAGCAAAGCTCCAGGTAAGCTAATAATACTGTATAAACTTTTTATGTATACATGTAATATACGAGGGATGATCAAAAAGTTTTTGGCCTTGAGTCATCTTTCCTCTTCTTTTCTTCACAATCTCCTGATGCAGCCGCCTTAGTTCTTCTGCATAATGTGCACTATTTATCATGTGACCTACCTCAAAACTAGCGGCCCAAGTGTGCCAGAAATTGTTCACTTGGATTAGGCTGATCATGATATGTTACATTGTGCCATGGTGGCCATCCTGGCTATCAGGTCAGATTGCCTTAAGCAATCCATAATCTGATGTTGTTTGAAGAGTTTCAAGATTGTCACCATGCCCACCATCTTGGATAAACTGGAACTGAACTGTTTAGCAATTCTGAATCTCCATGTCACCCTGATGCCTTCCATCAAGTTTCGGCTCAATCTGACTTACAGTTTGGGAGGAGATGTGGTTTGAAGAATTTCAAGATGGTCGCCATGGTGGCCATCTTGGATATCAGAACAGATTTATTGTTTATTGTGTTGGGGTTTAACGACACGTCAACCCATGAGGGTCATTTTGTGTCGTCTCCCAGAGAAAGGGAGAAAAGAGATAGAAGAGAGAGTAGAGGAGATAAAAGAGAGGGACAGGGAAGAAAGAGGAACAGGAATGAAAGTGAAGAAACAGAAGAAATAAAAACATTCCCCCTCTACCCTTACCCACTACAAGGATAGCAGGCCTTGCCCAACTGTAAGCCAATATCAGTTGGACGCCCCAGTGATGTAAGATACACAGCACCTTCGCACCACCCGACCACCCCCATCAGAACAGAATGACTTTAGCAATTCTAAATCTCCATATTGCCCCATATAGTTCCAAGTTTCAGCTCCATCTGACTTACGGTTTGGGAGCAGATAACAACTGAAAACTTTCAAGATGGTGCCATGGCAGCCATCAGGCATATGATTCTGATGTGGATGTCAAAAATGTGAAAAGTTACTGAAGGACATACGGATGACGGATGGACCATGGCCATTGGATATTGGAACAGAACGACTGTAGCAATTTTGAATCTTTATAACACTCCAATGACTCCCATCAAGTTTAAGCTCAATCCGACTTACAGTTTAGGAGCAGATGTGATTTGAAGATTTTCAAGATGGCTGCCATGGTGGCATATCAGAACAGAACCATTTTAGCAATTCTAAATCTCCATGTTGCCCCATGTTGTTCCAAGTTTTGGCTCCATCTGACTTACGGTTCGGGAGCAGATAACAACTGAAGACTGATTCTGATGCGGATGTCGAAAATGTGAAAAGTTACTGACGGACATACAGATGACGGATGGACCATGGTCAACAGACCAGGGCATAAGCTGACCTACAGCAAAGCTCCAGGTGAGCTAACAGTTGAAGATCTTCAAGATGGCTGCTATGGGAGCCATCCTGGATATTGTAACAAAATGGTTTAGAATTTCTGAATCTCCATGTCATACCAATGCCCCCCCCACCAAGTTTCAGCTCAATCCGAATTACTATTCGGGAGCAGATGAGGTTTGAAGATTTTCAAGATGGCCACCTTGGTGGCCATATTAGATATTGGAACAGAACGATTTTAGCAATTCTGAATCTCTATGTCACTCCGATGCCTCCCATCAAGTTTTGGCTCAATCCGCATTATGGTTTTGGAGAAGATATCATTTGAACAATTTCAAGATGGCGGCCACAAGATGGCCGCTGTGGTGGCCAACTTGGATATTGGAATGGAACTAATTTAGCATTTCTGAATCTCCATGTCTCCCCAATGTCTCCTACTAAGTTTCAGCTTAATCCGACATCGTTCTGGAGCAGATGATGGTGGCCATCTTGGATATTGGAATGGAACAAGTTTAGCAATTCTAAATCTCCATGTCACACCAATGCCTCCTACCAAGTTTGGACTAAATCCGGCTTACCGTTCTAGAGCAGACATAGTTTGAAGATTTTCAAGATGGCCACCATGGCGGTCATCTTGGATAGTGGAACAGCATGACTTTCGCAATTCTGAATCTCTATGTTGCTGCGATGCCTCCCATCATCTTTCGGCTAAATCTGGCTTACAGTTTGAGAGGAGATGTCGTCTGAAGAGTTTCAAGATGGTTCACATGGTGGCCATCTTGGACATCAGAACAGAATGTTTTTATCAATTCTAAATTTCAAAGATTGTGTCCCCAATGCTGCCCACCAAGTTTGAGCTCAATCTGACTTAGGGTTTGGGAGGAGATGTCGTTTGATCCGACTTTCGAGTCTGGAGGAGATGTGAAAAATGTGAAAAGCTAACGACAAATGCCAGATGACGGATGCCAGACAACAGGCCATGGCATAAGCTGACCTGGAGGGGAGGGGAGGGGGTGGGGGAGGGAGAAGGGGCACATTTTTTTTTTTTTTTTGTTTTTTTTTTTTTTTGTTACAGAAACGAATGAAGCATATAAAATATATGTGGAAAACTCTGAAATGGACTGAAACAGAATGAAATAAAAATAATAGTTCTCATTGATGGTCAATTCATTTCATTTGTTACAAAACAGGATGAAACAGACCAACAACCTTTGTCAGTGTTAATTACAAAACAGGGCAAAACAAAATGAAACAAAACTAGAAAAAGTTTTTTTTAGAAAAAAAAACAAATGTCGCCATCACCCCCCCCCCCCACCCCCCCACAATCCTGCCAGGGTTGTCATTCTTGTACACAACACGTCGTCTCATCCTGTTCTACATTTGTACAAAGCAACATCAAAATATTCCGTAGGGTATTCAAGTTATATAGCAGAGACAAGAAAGGGGAGATAACTTTTTGTATGTGACATGTCATCTGGTTCTGTTCTTCATTATTACCATGTATCATCATCAAAATATCCCAAAGAGTATTCAACTTACATAGCGGACACTAAATCAATGCATAATCATTGACAAATATAACAAAGGGAGATAACAGCAAAAGTAAGGAAGGCAGAGTTTTCATTCTTATAAGGAACACGTCGTTTTGTCCTATTCTACAGTTCTACAAGGTACCATCAAAAGATTCTGAAGGGTATTCCAATTACAGAGCAGACGAGAAATCTATTTCAAACAAAACAAAGGGAGATAATTCCAAAAGTAAGAAAGCCAGAGTTGTCATTCTAGTACATGACACGTCGTCTGGTCCTGTTCTACATTTCTACCAAGTATCATAAAGTCATAAAAATATTTCAAAGGGTATTTGACTTACAGAGAGGACACAAAATCAATGGATAATCACTATCAGACATAAGAAAGGGAGATAACGCCAAAAATAAGAAAAGCAGAGTTGTCATTTTGTACGCGACATGTCATCTGGTCCTGTTCTACTTTTCTACTAAGTGTCATAAAAATATTCCAAAGGGTCTTTGACTTACAGAGCGGACACGAAATCAATGGATAATCACTGTCAGACATAAAGGGAGATAATGCCAAAAGTAAGAAAGGCAGAGTTGTCATTCTTGTACATAACATGTCTTCTGGTCCTGTTCAACATTTCTACCAAGTATCATAAAAATATTCCAAAGTGTCTTTGACTTACAGAGCGGACACAAAATCAATGGATTATCACTGTCAAATATAACTAGATAAAGTGCCCAGTGGGGCACGTATACCCCCGACCAGAGCTACTGTCACTTTTTAAAGAGCACAAAGTACATAGCTTTGACTCTGGAGATGGCAGTTGTATGCTATATGTTATAACATTGAAAGAATTCAATCACACATAATGTGAAGCCCTTGACCTCAAAGGTCAGGAACAGGTGCAGGGATTGAGCTAATTAAAACTTTAGCCCTATAACTATCACCATAGACCAGTGAAATTAATCAGTTTTTATAATATAAGCAAAAATGACATTTGTATGAAAAGTCTGTTACCTTGACTTAAAAGCCATACCCCAGCTTGGGGATGGTGCTGAGAAAAACTTTAGACCTATATATACCATCATGCTTAATATTAATGAAACCAACGAAAGATTCTTCATAATATAGCTATATAAATTTTACTGAAAATTTTAACGTGACCTGTCTACTCAATGTCCTCTACATCACAAAAATATCTTAAAGAATTTTTAGAGTTATTTGCCCACACAAGATTTAAACAATCAAGGGCAAAAACTGCAGAATGGAGTCGGTTAGAGTGTCATTTTTGAATGTGATATGCCTACTCAATGTCCTCTATATACTAGTGAAGTATCATGAAAATATCTTAACGTGCTTTAAAGTTAAGGTTCGCACAAAGTTTTTACAATTTTGGAGACAAGGGGATATAACTCATGGACCAAGTCAGTTAGAGTTGTCTTTCTTGTACCTGACACCCCTACCAAATGCCCTCTAAACTGACAGAGTTTCATGAAAACAGCTCAAAGGAGTTATGGGGTGCACAATAATGTGTTTATGGACAGACAGATGGATGGATAATTTCCATGCTGATAGCCATATACCCTAAACCTAACAGTAGGAGGATAACAAAATTCAACAAAACGTCTTGATGGTATAGCTACGAGGGTGAGTCAATAAGTAACCAGCCTAACTTATTTCCGGTTGAGATCCACCTCTTCTTTTTCGATGTAACTGCCCTCTAGTGTGATGCACTTAGACCAACGCTGTTCAAGTGCCATCAGCCCAGAACTGAAAAAGTAAGGGTCCTTTCCATTGACCCACTCCTCAACTGCTGACAAGACTTCTTCATCAGACCGGAAATGAAGTCCACGGATATCCTTTTTCAAGTTTGGGAATAGGAAGAAGTTGCTAGGAGCTAGGTCAGGCGAATAGGCAGGATGTGGTATTCATTCATACCCGTTTCGCTCTACAGCATCCATTGCAACTTTGCAAGTGTGGATTCTCGCATTGTCCTGTTGCAGTAAAACAGTTTACCTCGGCGTTTTTCACGGATGGCGGTTCTCAGCTGGTCTAACAAGTTTGCATAGTACACTCCAGTTATTGTACTTCTCTTGGGTAAAAAGTCCAACATAATAACGTCTTTTGCGTCCCAAAATACTGTGGCCATCACCTTGCCAGCAGATGGTTGCGTCTTGAACCTCTTTGGCCTCGGGGACCCAGGCCCTACCCACTGACGACTCTGAGCTTTATTCTCTGGCTCATAATAATGAACCCAAGTCTCATCTACAGTCACCAGTTGCAAAAGAAAATCATCTTTTGACCTAAAACGCTTCAACAAGGTGCTGCATACTGATGCTCTGGTTGCCATTTGCTCATCGCTAAGGGATTTGGGGACCCAACGGGCTGTTAGCTTGCGCATACCTAAACGATCATGTAAGATTGTTGAAACACTACCATGTGAAATGCCTAATGCCTGCGCTATTTCTTCCACCTGAATTTGCTTATCAGAGTATACCAGATCTCGAACTTTCTTACACATTTATTCGTCGGTGGCATCCAGTGGGCGTCCAGACCTGGCTTCATCTTCTAAAGACGTTCTACCGAGTTTGAATTCCCCTACCCAGAATTTAACCTGAGCATAAGCTGGTGCAGAAGACTCATAAACATCGGCTAACTCGCTGTTTATTTCCTTGCCTGTTTTGCCTTTTAAATACAAGTACCGAATTACAGCACGGTACTCAGCTTTAGATGAAAAGCATGCCTTTGCATCACTAGCCATGTTTCACATTCAATATCTTATTAAAGAATGACTCGATGTGCAATTTTGTACCCATGTATAAAACATATATTAAAACAAGAGGACCATGATGGTCCTATATTGCTCACCTGAGCAAACAGCTTTGCAAACTTACTGTTGAAGTTTCAGCCAAGTTCACTGCTCTAAGATTTTTGTATAAATTTTATAGCCCTACTCCCGAGCGGCCATGTTTTTTACATGCATCATGATCGCTGGAACCGAATCTTGAAAGAAGGTCACCAAAGGAACAATTCTGCCAAGATATATTGAAATTGGTCCACTGGTTTCTGATAAAAAGATTTTTGAAGTGTTTTATATAGCTATATAGGGAAAATAAGTCCCACCCCCTAACGTCCTTGTTTTTTGACGAATCATGACAGCTTGAACAAACTTGGTAGGGGGCCACCAAAGGAACATTCCTGCCAAGTTATATTGGTTCAGTGGTTTCTGACAAGAAGATTTTTAAAGTTTTCTATTTAGATATCTAGGGAAAATAAGCCCCACCCCTAGCAGCCATGTTTTTTAACGAATCATGATTGCTTGAACAATCTTGGTACAGAGTCACCAAAGCAACATTCCTGCCAAGTAATATTGAAATCAGTCGGGTGGTTTCTGACAAGAAGAATTTAAAAATTTTCTATACAGATATATACCGAAAATAAGCCCCGCCCCCTGGCGGCCATGTTTTTTGACGTATCATGAGGGCTTGAACAATCTTGGTAGAAGGTCACCAAAGCAACATTCCTGCCAAGTTACAATGAACTCTATCCAACAGTTTCTTACGAGAAGATTTTTAAAGTTTTCTATTTAGATATATAGGGAAAATAAGCCCCGCCCCCTGGCGGCCATGTTTTTTGATGAATCATGATAACTTGAACAATCTTGGTAGAGGGTCAACAAGGAAACATTTCTGTCAAGTTATAATGAAATCGGTCCAGTGGTTTCTGACAAGAAGATTTTTAAAGTTTTCTATTTAGATACATAGGGAAAATAAGCCCCGCCCCCTAGCAGCCACGTTTTTTGATGAATCATGATGACTTGAACAATCTTGGTAGACGGTTACCAAAGAAACATTCCTGCAATGTTGTATTGAAATTGGTCCAGTGGTTTCTGACAAAAGGATCATGAAAGTTTTCTAAACAGATATATAGGGAAAATAAGCCCCGACCCCTAGAGGCCATGTTTTTTTACAAATCATGACAGCTTGAACAATCTTGGTAGAGAATCAGCAAGGGAACATTTTTGCCAAGTTATATAGAAATCAGTCCAGTGGTTTCTGACAAGCAGATTTTTAAAGTTTTCTATATAGATATATAAGGAAAATAAGCCCCACCCCCTGGCGGCCATATTTTTTGACAAATCCAAATGGCTTGAACAATCTTGGTAGACCATCACCAAAGGAACATTTCTGCAAAATTATATTGAAATCATTCCAGTGGTTTCTGACAAGAAGATTTTTAAAGTTTTCTATATAGATATATAGGGAAAATAAACCCCACCCCCTGGTGGCCATGTTTTTTGACGAATCCAAATGGCTTGAACAATCTTGGTAGAGGATCACCAAAGGAACATTTCTGTAAAATTATATTGAAATCGGTCCAGTGGTTTCTGACCAGAAGATTTTTAAATTTTTCTCTATAGATATATAGGGAAAATAAGCCCCGCCCCCTGGCGGCCATGTTTTTTGACGAATCCAAATGGCTTGAACAATCTTGGTAGAGGATCACCAAAGGAATATTTCTGCAAAATTATATTGAAATCGATCCAGTGGTTTCTGACAAGAAGATTTTTTTAAGTTTTCAATATAGATAATATAGGGAAAATAAGCCCCGCCCCCTGGTGGCCATGTTTTTTGACGAATTCAAATGGCTCGAACAATCTTGGTAGAGGATCACCAAAGGAACATTTCTGCAAAATTATATGGAAATCGGTCCAGTGGTTTCTGACAAGAAGATTTTTAAAGTTTTCTATATGGATATATGGGGAAAATAAGCCCCGCCCCCTGGTGGCCATGTTTTTTGATGAATCCAAATGGCTTGAACACTCTTGGTAGAGGATCACCAAAGGAACATTTTTGCAAAATTATATTGTAATCGGTCCAGTGGTTTTGGACAAGAAGATTTTTTAAGTTTTTAGTTAAAAAATCTATTTTTAGCTCCTGTGACCTAGATATGCAATGGACCGGAACCATTTGAACAACTTTGAAAGAGGACCAACCAAGGATCATTCCTGTGAAGTTTTGTCAAATTCCAACCAGTGGTTTAGGAGGAGATGTTGTTTAAAGATTGTGGACGGATGGACGGACGGACATACGGACGACGACGACAACGGACGGTGAGTGATCACAATAGCTCACCTTGAGCCTTCGGTTCAGGTGAGCTAAAAACAAAGCTGAAAATCGTGACCGTCTCGGTCCATCGGAAATGGGATAGGCTGGTTACTTATTGACTCACCCTCGTATATAAATTTAGATGCAAATTTTTTTACTTTTATATGAAATTTCTGAGACCTTGACCTCAAGGTCATACCCTGGGATGGGAATCATGCTGAGTAAAATTCTAAACCTATATCTACCAACATGTAAAATATAAATGAAATTCCTCAAAGGGTCTTGATGGTATAGCTATATAAACATAAACACAAAAATTTTGACTTTTTTATGAAAATTCTAAGTCCATTACCTTGACCCCAAGGTTATTCCTCGGGGTAGTATTGGTGCTGATAAAAACTTAAGCCCTATATCTACCATCAGGCCAAATATGAATGAAATCTATCAAAGGGTCTTCGTAATATAAGGTCTTATAAACTTTAACATAAAAACTCTGACCCTAAGACAAAAATAAAGTATGAAAGAATAATGCTTCAACGGACGGCTGGACAGAGGAACAGATTGCTTGCTGATAGCTATATCAGCTCAACCTTTCAGTTAGGGGATAATGAAATTTAATAAAAGGTCTTGATGATATGGCTATATAAAGTTGTCATCAGTTGACTCATCAGACAGTTGGTGTCAATCGACGATTCCCAGTTTGGCTTTGTCCCAGGCAGAGGCACTACAGACGCAATCTTTGTTGTCAGGCAGCGGCAAGAGAAATATCTAGCTGCCAACAAGAGACTCTACATGGCTTTCGTAGACCTGGAGAAGGCATTTGATCGAGTACCTCGGAAGGTCATCTGGTGGGCGCTGAGAAAACTTGGTGTGGAGGAGTGGATTGTGCGACTGGTGCAGGGGATGTATGCAAATGCGCGGAGCCATGTCCGTGTTGGTGAGTACAGTGAAGAGTTTGAAGTGAAGGTCGGTGTTCACCAAGGATCAGTACTCAGCCCACTGCTCTTCATCATTGTACTTGAAGCCTTATCACGAGAGTTCCGCTCTGGGGTCCCCTGGGAAGACCTCTATGCTGATGACCTTGTTATCATCGCTGAATCGCTTGAGGAATGTGTCAGGAGGCTCTTGACATGGAAAGAAGCAATGGAAAAGAAAGGACTGAGAGTAAATGCAAGAAAGACAAAGATTATGATCTGCGGTACGGGACTGGACCTCCTGCAGAGTTCAGGCGAGTTTCCATGTGTCGTCTTTTGCACTGGAGTGGGCAGCAACAGCATCTTCTGCAATGGCTGCAAGCACTGGGTGCACAAGAAATGCAGTGGGCTCAAGCGCTTGAAAAAAGACCCTGACTACAGATGTACACGGTGCCAGGGAACTGCATGCCCCTTGGACGGCAGACCACAGAAGGAAGTCCAGGTCGGACCTGACAAGCTTGAGGTGGTAACTTCCTTTTGCTACTTAGGAGACATGCTCTCAGCAGCAGGTGGCTGTGAACTTTCAACCACAACACGTGTGAAAACTGCCTGGAAGAAGTTCAAGGATCTGCTACCAGTTCTCTCTTTGCGCCACCTCTCTTTCAAAACACGTAGCCATGTGTACAGCTCTTGTGTGCAGAGCGCAATGCTCCATGCCAGCAAGACTTGGCCATTGACAAAGCCAAACCTCCAGCGTCTGCAGCGAAACAACAGGGCAATGATCAGACAGATCTGCAATGTCAGACCGCAAGACATTGTCACCACCAGGTCCAATGAGCTACTTGTGCGGCTTGGCATTGAGGATCTGGACCTCATTCTGAAGGGGAGAAGACTCCGATGGTATGGACATGTGGAACGCTCCAATGGTGCAGTCAAGACAGCCTTTGACATACAGGTTGATGGAAAGCGTGGGCCTGGGAGGCCCAAGATGACATGGAAACAGCTGACAGAGAGGGATTGCAGAGAGTGGAAGCTCTCGGCCATCAACCCTCATGATAGACATACCTGGAGATCTGGTGTGAGATCTGCCATGCGTGCAGCAAGCCAGCTATCTGGAAGGGGGCCCACTGGTGTGGATGTTGCCCCTGTACCTGCATGTTAATAAAAAATCCGATTATGATGATATGATATGATGAAAGTTAAACGCAAAAATTTTTACTTTTATATGAAAATTCTAAGTTTGTGACCTTGACCTCGGTCACACCCGGGGTGGGGATCATACTAAGTAAGACTCTAGGCCGATATCTACCAACATGTCAAATATAAATGAAATTCCTCAAGGGTCTTGATGATATAGCTATATAAACTTAAACACAAAAAACTTTGACTTTTTTATGAAAATTCTAAGTCCATAACCTTGACCCCAAGGTCACCGCCGGGGTGGGGATGGTGCTGATAAAACTTTAGACCTATATCTACCATCATGCCAAATATGAATGAAATCCATCAAAGAGTCTTCAAAATATGAGGTCATATAAACTTTAAGGCAAAAACTTTGATCCTGTGATGGAAAGACGAATGAACAAACGAACGAAGGAACGTACATACAAATGAACGAACGGACGAACGGAAAAGCCAAAACTATATACCTCCACATACTTCATATGTCGGGGGTATAACAAAGGGAGATAATGCCAAAGAAAGGCAGAGTTGTCATTCTTGTTCGCGATATGTCGTCTGGTCCTGTTCTACATTTCTGCCAAGTACCATAGAAATATTCCAAAGGGTATTCCAGTTACAGAGCAGAAGAGAAATCTATTTCAAACAAAACAAAGGGAGATAACTCCAAAATTAAGAAAGCCAGAGTTGTCATTCTTGTACCCGACACATCATCAGGTCCTGTTCTACATTTCTACCAAGTATCATAAAAATATTCCAAAGGGTCTTTGACTTACAGAGCGGACACGAAATCAATGTATTATCACTGTCAAATATAACAAAGGGAGATAACGCCAATAGTAAGAAAGGCAGAGATGTAATTCTTGTACACAACACGTCGTCTGGTCCTTTTCTACATTTCTGCCAAGTACCATCGAAATATTCCAAAGGGTATTCCAGTTACAGAGCAGACGAGAAATCTATTTCAAACAAAACAAAGGGAGATAACTCCAAAATTAAGAAAGCCAGAGTTGTCATTTTTATACGCGACATATCATCAGGTCCTGTTCTACATTTCTACCAAGTATCATAAAAATATTCCAAAGGGTCTTTGACTTACAGAGCGGACACGAAATCAATGCATTATCACTGTCAAATATAACAAAGGGAGATAACGCCAATAGTAAGAAAGGCAGAGATGTAATTCTTGTACACAACACGTTGTCTGGTCCTGTTCTACATTTCTACCAAGTATCATAAAAATATTCCAAAGGGTCTTTGACTTACAGAGCGGACACAAAATCAATGGATAATCACTGTCAGACATAACAAAGGGAGATAACGCCAAAAGTAAGAAAGGCAGAGTTGTCATTCTTGTATGCGACACATCGTCTGGTCCTGTTCTACATTTCTACCAAGTATCATAAAAATATTCCAAAGGGTCTTTGACTTACAGAGCGGACAGGAAATCAATGCATTATCACTGTTAGATATAACAAAGGGAGATAACGCCAATAGTAAGAAAGGCAGAGATGTCATTCTTGTACGCGACACGTCGTCTGGTCCTGTTCTACATTTCTACCGAGTATTATAAAAATATTCGAAAGGGTCTTTGACTTACAGAGCAGACAAGAACTCAATGGATTATCACTGTTCAAATATAACAAAGGGAGATAACGCCAAAAGTAAGAAAGGCAGAGTTGTTTCTGCCAAGTACCACTGAAATATTCCAAAGGGTATTCGAGTTACAGAGCGGACACGAAATCTTTTTCAAATAAAACAAAGGGTGATAACTCCAAAAGTAAGAAAGGCAGAGTTGTCATTCTTGTACATGACATGTCGTCTGGTCTTATTCTACATTTCTACCAAGTATCATCAGAATATTCCAAAGGGTATTCAAGTTTTACACTGACGCCGATGCCAACGGGATCCATCCCAAAAAGCAATATGTCTCCCTCCCCCTCCACCCAACCCCCCCCCACCCCCCCTCCCCCACCCCACCAGCACACTTTGGTAGGCGGGGACATAATAAAAACAGGGCGAAAGGAAATGAAACATACTAATCCTAGTCTTTCTATTGTTTTTTGATAAGCCCTTTCTGTTTCATAACAAATGAAATGAAAAAGATATATAGGGAAAAGTCTGAAACAGGACGAAATATGACCAAAAACCTTGGTCAGTGCTTGTTACAAAACAAGGAAAAATAAAATGAAACAGATACTATTCCCAGCGTTCACTTTTTTTTCCATAAAGCCCTCTCCGTTTCGTAACAAATGAAAAGAATAAAACAGACCTCCAACCTTGGTCAGTGCTTGTTATGAAACAGGGCAAAATGAAATGAAACAGATACTAATCCTAGTCTTTCAATTTTTTTTTTATATACCCCTTTCTGTTTCGTAAAAGATATACGAGGGGCATTTTTTAAGTAGTGGCAACAGCTGCACACTATGAAAATATGGCTTACCTTCAAAGTACTCTCCATTGACCTGGACACATTTTTCTAGACGGGAAATCCATTCGGAAAAAGCATTTTTGAATTGTTCTTTAGGGATACTGTTTATACACTGGTACAGCGCACTGCCCACAGCACTGTGTGTCTCAAATTTGCATCCCTGTACGCAAGATCTGATATATGGGTTAAGCCAGAAATCACAGGGAGAGAGGTCAGGGCTGTAGGGTGGGTGTGGCAAGACCTGAATATGAAATTTCTCCAAATAAGACATCACAACTGCAGAACGGTAAGCGGGTGCATCATCATGGAGTAATTTGATCCCTCAGACCCAGACCCTTGGGCACTTTGCCTGATAGTGGTTAACAACGGCAGAAAGAACAAAGTCAAGGTAAAATGTCCCTGTTACACTACAGTTTTCTGGTACAGAAACACGAGCCACAATTCCATCGCTGTCAAAGAATAGGGCATACATTACCCTTCTGACACTCCTACTTCGACGAGCTACCACGGGGTGTTCATTGTTTTCACCTACCCACATCTTGTTGTTCAACTTATTGTCAGGCTCAAAAAAAAATAGAGCCAAGTTTCATCACCAGTCACAACTTCCCTCAAGCAAAACAGAGACCTTTTCCACACGATCCTTCTTTTGTTCAGGGGTCAGCAGATGGGGTATCCAACGTGCACAAATCTTCTGTAGCTTTAATTTTTCTTTCAGGATAGTAGAGACATATGACGAACTCAAGCCCGATAAATCACTTATCTCTTCCACCGTGTATCGTGAATCTTGCTGAACAATAGATTGGACAGTGGCAACATCATTTTCAGAGGTGGCCGAAACTGGTCTACCCTGACGGGCCTTGTCTTTAACACTAGTTCTACCCTCTTTAATATAAGATACCCATCTGGCAACTGTTCTATAGGGAAGATTATTCTCTTTGTACATTGTATCCAATTCAGACTTTAATTTCTGATGCGCTTTTACCCAGCAATCTGCAAATTTTGCAATACGCTCTTTGCTCATCAGTCACCCTGATTTTCGTCCATTTTTCTACCAGTATAAATTACCATGTAGTTTTCAAATACATGTATTTTCATTTTGGCATTCAATAATCATGCAAAAATCATACAACCATGACAGCAAAGCTTTACTCTTTCCAATGATATATAACACATGTATATGCACAAGCTAACCGGGATTTTATCGGATTGTACCCGCTAGTTAAAAAATGCCCCTCATATAGGGAAAACTATGAAACTGGCTGGAACAGACCAAGAACCTTGGTCAGTGCTTGTTACGAAACAGGGTGAAATGAAATGAAACAGAATGAAACAGACACTATTCCCAGCCTTTCACCTTTTTTATGAACCCCTTTCTGTTTTGTAACAAAGAAACAAACTAGAGGCCCTTAGGATCACCTGGACCAAGTTTTAAGTCACTTAGCCTTTGGGTTCAGAAAAAGGTTAAACTAGAGCTGGTGTTTGTAAAACACTATGCCCCCAACTGCCTGACTCTAACACTGTTTGACTCCAACACTGCTTAGCCATGACGGTAACAACAGTACAAATATATGATTTCAATGTTATTTTATCAAAGGGAAATAACTCTAAAACAGGAGATGATTGGGATAAGAAAAAAATACGGATCACCTATTTTTTCATGAGGAATCTAAACATGAAATTTCAAAACATTAGCATACATGGTTCTAAACTTATGCTATACACAATAAAGCAACGACATTAAATGGCCCGAAATTGCGAAGGGCCATAACTCCAACATTTCATTTAATTGGTTCAAAATTTATTCAGGTGATCTCCTCCTCAATCCCAATCAGTATACCAAATATCATGGCTCTAGCTTAAATACTTTTTGAGATATCTTGCTGAAAAAGTCAAAATGCCTAGAACTACAAAGGGCCATAACTACATCAAGTTTTCATGGAATTCCCTAAAAAACAAACCAGGTAATCTCCACATCATCCCCAATCAGCATATAATATTTCAAGACCCTAGCTTAAGTGCTTTTCGAGAAATCTTGCTGACAAGGTCAAAATGAGCAGAACTGCAAAGGGCCGTAACTTTATCAATATTTTCATGGAATTCTCTCAAAATATAATCGGGTAATGTACACATCATTCCCACTCACTGTATCGAATTTCAAGAACCCAGCTTAAATACTTTTCAAGATATCTTGCTCACAAGATTTAATTCTGATTTTTTTCAAAGAGGCATAACTTTATATAAACATGCTAGACAAGAAACAAAATACGGGTCGGCTATTTTTTCATTGGGAACCCAAATATAAAATTTCAAAACCCTAGCGTGCAGGGTTCTTAAGATATGGCATGCACAAAAAAAGCTTGATGAACGGACAAACAGTCGGATGGACAAATGAAGGCAAAATAATATGCCCCATCAATTTCATTCGAAACTGGGGGCATAATCAGGTCATCTACTCATCGCTACCAATCTATTCATCAAGTTTCAAGGCTCCAGCTTCAATAGTTTTTGAGATATTTTGTTCACAAGGGAAATATGCCCAAATTTACAAAGGGCCATTACTTATGAAATATTTTTCAGAATTTACAAAAAAATTAATCAGGTCATCTACTCATCATTACCAATCAATTCACCAAGTTTCAAGTCTCTAGCTCTAATAGTTTTTGAGATATTTTGCTGACAAGATAAAAATGCCCAAAATAACAAAGGGGCATAACTCAAGAAGTATATTTCAAAATTTCTTCAAAAGTTAATCAGGTTGTCTACTCATCACTACCAGTCTATTCATCAAGTGTCAAGGCTCTAGTTCCAACAGTTTTTGAGATATTTTGCTGACAAGGTAAAATTGCCCAAAATTACAAAGGGCCATAACTCATGAAGTATTTTTCAGAATTTCTTCAAAAATTAATCAGGTCATCTACTCATCACTACAAATCCATTTACTAAGTTTCAAGGCTCTAGCTCTAACAGTTTTTGAGATATTTTGCTGACAAGATAAAAATGCCTAAAATTACAAAGGGGCATAACTCAAGAAGTATATTTCAAAATTTCTTCAAAAGTTTATCAGGTTGTCTACTCATCACTACCAGTCTATTCATCAAGTTTCAAGGCTCTAGCTCCAACGGTTTTTGAGATATTTTGCTGACAAGATAAAAATGCCCAAAATTACAAAGGGCCATAACTCATGAAGTATTTTTCAGAATTTCTTCAAAAGTTAATCAGGTCATCTACTCATCACTACAAATCCATTTACTAAGTTTCAAGGCTCTAGCTCTAACAGTTTTTGACATATTTTGCTGACAAGGTAAAATTGCCCAAAATTACAAAGGGCCATAACTCAAGAAGTATTTTTCAAAATTTCTTCAAAAGCTAATCAGGTTGTCTACTCATCACTACCAGTCTATTCATCAAGTTTCAAGGCTCTAGCTTTAATAGTTTTTGAGATATTTTGCTGACAAGATTGCATCCATATTTTTTCAAAGGGCCATAACTCAGAAAAGGGGCATAATCCTGTGAAGAAAAAAAATACGTGTCAGCTATTTTTTCATGAGGAATCCATATATGAAATTTCAAAACAGTAGCATTCACGGTTTTAAAGTTATGCTATGCATCAAAAAGCGTGACGAACGGACGGACGGACGGACGGACGGACGGACTGAAGGACGGACAGACGGACGGACGGACGGACGAACAACCCAGAAGCAATATGCCCCTCCAACTTCTTTGAAGTTGGGGGCATAAATAGATTTTCAAGATGGTTGCAGTGGCTGCTATCTTGAATTTCCAATCTGAACAATTTTAGCTAATTTTGATCTACAAGTCACCACAATCTACTGGCTACAAGTTACCCCGATACTAACAAGTTACCCCAATACTTCCTACCAAGTTTTGAGTCAGTTGGCCATTCCCTTCAGGAGAAGAGTTCAAAATATATTTTCAAGATGGGGATGGTGGCAGTCTTCCTTGATTTCCAATCAGAACACTTTTAGATATTATTTATCTACATGTCGCCATGATTCTTCCTACCAAGTCTTGAGTCAATTGGCCTTTGGGTTCGGAAGAGGTAGTTCAAAATACATTTTCAAGATGGTGTGGTGGTGGCCATCTTGGATTTCTGACTGGGACGTTTTTTATCTATTTTTGATACTTCCTACCAAATTTCCAGTCAACTGGCATTTTGGTTCAGGGGAAGAAATTCAATATAGCTTTTATGATGGCAGCCATAGGGGCCATTTTGGATTTCAGACTGGAATGATTTTAGCCTTTTTTGATCTATAAGTCACCCTGATATTTTTTAGCAAGTTTTGAGTCAACTGGCATTTCAGTTCAGGAGACGGTTCAAAATAGATATTCAAGATGGAGGCCAAGGCTGCCATCTTGGACTTTCGATTGGAATGACTTTAGCTATTTTTGATCTATAAGACCCCTTGATACACTCTTTCATGATTCGAGTCTATTGGCATTTCGTTTCAGGAGAAGAAGTTCAAAATAGATTTTCAAGAGAAGGTCATCTTGGATTTTGGATCAGAACAATTTTAGCAATTTTTTATCTACTTCCTACCAAGTTTAGAGTCAAATGACCTTTCAGTTCAGGAGAAGATGTTCAAACTTTTCAAGATGGTGGCCATGGCAGCCATTTTTGATTCTGCATTTTTCGTTATTTTTTTATCTACAAGTCACCCAGGTATTTCCTACCAAGCTCTAAGTCAATTTGCCTTTGGGTTCTGAAGAAGTAGTTCAAAATAGATTATCAAGATGGCAGTGGTGGTGGCCATCTTGGATTTCTGACTGGAACAATTTTAGCAATTTTTGATTAACCAGTTGCCTCGAAACTTCCTACCAAGTTTCGAGACAATTGGCATTTTAGTTCAGGAGAAGTTCAAAATAGCTTTTCAAGATGGCGGCCATCTTGGATTTCACATTGGAACAGTTTTAGCTATTTTTGATCTACAAGTCGCCCTGATATTTCCTAGCAAGTTTCAAGTCAACTGGCCTTTCGGTTCAGGTGAAGAAGTGCAAACTAGATTTTCAAGATGGTGCCACATGCCGGCCATCTTGGATTTCCGTTCTAAACGATTTTAGCTATTTTTAATCTATAAGTCACCCAAATATTTCCTTCCTAGCAAGTTTTGAGGCATTTGGCCATTTGGTTCAGGAGAAGAAGATCGAAATAGATTTTCAGGATGGTGGCCATGGCGGCCACCTTGGATTTTGGAGCTTAATGATTTTAGCTGTTTTTGATCTGTATGTTACCCCGATACCCCAAACTAGGTTTTGAGTCAATCTGTTCAAGGGTTCAGAAGGAGTTGTTGTAAATGTGAAAAGCTAATGGACAGACAGACTGCTGATGGATGGACAGATGTGACTGATGAATGGACAGATGATGGACAACAAGTGATCGCATAAGCTGACCTGGAGCTTTGCTCCAGGTGAGCTAATAAGATATATAGGGAAAATTATGAAACAGACCAAACACCTTGGTCAATGCTTTTTACAAAACAGGGCAAAACGAAATGAAACAGAATGAAACAGATTGTATTCCGAGCCTTGGTCAGTGCCCATTATGAAACAGGGCGAAAGGGAATGAAACAGATACTAATCCTAGTGTTTCATTTGTTTTCTTTATTAACCCCTTTCTGTTTCATAACATATATACCCATATATAGGGAAAATATGATATAGGATGGAAAAGACCAACAACTTTGGTCAATGCTTGTTACAAAACAGGATGAAATCAAACTAGAGCAAGTGCCCAGAGGGTCATGATTAGCCCCGGCCGGTGCCATTTCTTAATTATAAAAAAATATTTTTAAGTCAATGACAATGATATAAGGTAGAAATCAATGGACCATAAAATATAGGTCACTGACCCACATATAGTGTGCAAGGTCAGTCGCTGAGTGGCACTGATCTATCATCCCAAGTACAACCACTGGACCATAAAATCACTACATAATGAAAATTCAAATATGATTTATATTTACTTCGAGGTCAAAGTTTGGGTCACACTGTGTCATTTCATGTAAATATGACATTATGGTATCAAATAGTGGAAGACAAACTCACAGGGCTATGAAATATAGGTCACATAATACCAAACTATGAGTCATACATCAAGTTGTTTTCAAGATGTTTGTTTGTTTGTGTTGAGGTTTGTGTTGAGGTTTTACGGCCCAGTCAACCCAATGGGGTCATGTCGAGCGTGGTCAGTTTACCTAACCACACGTTTACTGGGCAGGCTTAGTCCCCTAAGCGGTTAAGCAGTATTGTGCACATTCTTTCGCCAGAAACTGACAACTGCTAACACAAGAGGGCCATGATGGCCCTGTAACGCTCACCTGAGTATCATAGCACTTTGAGAACTTGACCTAGAACTGATCAAGGCAAACATTCTGATCAAAATTCAAAATGATTATATTAACAAGTAAGAAGATGTAGCATGTCTAATGGACTGTGAAATAGAGGTCAAAGTCAAATATGGATGACTGCACTCAAAAGGCCATGCTAAGATGTATGCATGTACTAAGTATCAATGGCTGTAGGAGCAATAGTTACTGAGAAACTGACCTCAACACAAACACTTCACAAGTACCAAATATCACTCTGTTGGACCAATAATTACTGAGAAACTGACCTAAATGGAAAAACTTAAGAAAGTCACTGGACAGTGAAATATATGTCACCTAGAAATCATCAAGACAAACATTTTGAGCAAGATTCATGATGATCACTTCAAAAATGTGACCTCTAGATCGTTAACAAGGTTTTCCTTTGATTTAGCCTGATGACCTAGTTTCTGATATCAAGTGACCCAGTTTTAAACTAGACCTAGAAATCATCAAGACAAATATTTTGAACAATATTTATGATGATTATTTAAAAAATGTGACCTCTGAAGTGTTAACAACAAGGTTTTCCTTTGATTTGGCCTGGTGACCTAGTTTTTGATCCCACATGACCCAGTTTCAAACTTGACTTAGAAATCATCAAGAAAAACATTTTGAGCAAGATTCATGATGATTGCTTCAAAAATGTGACCTCTAGAGTGTTAACAAGGTCTTCCTTTGATTTGGCCTGGTGACCTAGTTTTTGACTCCAAGTGACCCAGATTCAAACTTGACCTTGAAATCATCAAGACAAACATTTTGAGCAAGATTCATGATGATTGCTTCATAAATGTGACCACTAGAGTGTTAACAATGTTTTACACTGATGTGGCCATGTGATTTAGTTTTTGATCCCACGTGACCCAGTTTCAAACTTGACCTAGAAATCATCAAGACAAACATTTTGAGCAAGACTCATGATCATTGCTTCAAAAATGTGACCGCTAGAGTGTTAACAAGGTTTTCTGCTGATTTGGCCTGGTGACCCAGTTTTTGACACGTGACCCAGTTTTGAACTTGACCTAGAACTCATCAAGACAAACATTTTGAGCAAGCTTCATGATGATTGCTTCAAAAATGTAACCGCTAGAGTGTTAACAAGGTTTTCCTTTGATTTGGCCTGATGACCTAGATTTTGACCCCAAGTGACCCAGTTTCAAACCTGACCTAGAAATCATCAAGACAAACAATTTGAGCAAGATTAATGATGATTGCTTGAAAAATGTAACCGCTAGACTGTTAACAAGGTTTTCTGCTGATTAGGCCAGGTGACCTAGTTTTAGAGCCCACATGACCCAGTTTCATACTTGACCTAGAAATCATCAAGACAAATATTTTGAGCAAGATCCATGATCATTGCTTCAAAAATGTGACTGCTAGAGTGTTAACAAGGTTTCTGCTGATTTGGCCCGGTGACCTAGTTTTTGACCTCAAGTGACCCAGTTTCAAACTTGACCTAGAACTCATCAAGACAAACATTTTGAGCAAGCTTCATGATGATTGCTTCAAAAATATCGCTAGAGTGTTAACAAGGTTTTCCTTTGATTTGGCCTGGTGACCTAGTTTTTGACCCCAAGTAACCCAGTTTCAAATTGACCTAGAAATCATCAAGGCAAACATTTTGAGCAATATTCATGATGATTGCTTCAAAAATGTGACCGCTAGAGTGTTAACAAGGTTTTCTGCTGATTTGGCCCCGTGACCTAGTTTTTGACCCCAAGTGATCCAGTTTCAAATTTGACCTAGAACTCATCAAGACAAACATTTTGAGCAAGATTCATGATGATTGCTTCAAAAATGTGACCTCTAGAGTGTTAACAAGTTTTTCCTTTGATTTGACCTGGTGACCTAGTTTTTGACCCCAAGTGACCAGGTTTCAAACTTGACCTAGAATTCATAAGGGCAAACATTCTGGGCAAGTTTCATCAAGATTGGGTCAAAACTGTGACCTCTAGAGTGTTAACAAACTAATTGTTGATGACGAACGACGACAGACGACGGACAGAGGGTGATCACAATAGCTCACCCTGAGCTTTTGCTCAGTTGAGCTAATAAAATCACTGAACCATGAAACATAGGTAACAGTGACCTACAATTACTTTCAGGTCAACTGTCGGATCATACTGATTCATAATCTTAAATAATGATGTTCATACATCAAATAACGATCAAGATATAAGGCCAAAATCACTGGACCGTGAAATATAGGTCAAGGTGACCTACATTTATTATGATGTCAATCATGATGTCACACAATTTGTTTGTTTGATTTGGGCTTAACGTCGCTTTCAACAATCTTTCAGTCATATCGCGACGGTGTCTGGATGTGGCAGGGCGCTCAATGCTCACTTTTAGAGTGCAGCCTTACTGAAATATCACGCCCCAGACACTTTGACATGATATTCCACCCAGTCACATTATACTGACACTGAGCTGACCAGTTCTAGCTCTACTTTCTTATTGCTGAGCACCAAGGGAAATAGCAGCTAGTACCATTTTTAAAGTCTTTGGTATGACCCGGCTGGAGATCGAGCCCACAACCTTCCTGTCACAAAGCAGATGCTCTACCACTGAGCCACTGTGCGGGTATGGTGTCACACAGAACCAATATCCCAAGTATCAGAGTAATCCATGAAATAGTCTTCAAAATAGAAGGCAAAATTGCTGGAGCATGAACATAAGGTCAGAATGACCTTGACCTTTTTACACTGAATGTTGATGTGATAAACCTGTCCAATGCCCATCCTTCTTTATTCAGAAGTTGTTTGTATAAACAAACTGCAATATACTACTTTATTGAGACGTCCTAGATTTTGACCTCTAGCCCCACCCTGGGGTATGACCCAGGGGTCCATAGATGTAGAATGGAAGAAAATGCTCCCAGGTACCCCAATACCAAATATGAATAGTTTCTGATAAGTGACTGCAGAGATATACATAATCAAAAAACTTCGAAGTAAAACTTGGTTATAGCAATATACTACTTTATTGAGGCATCCTAGATTTTGACCTCTAGCCCCACCCCTGAGCATGACCCAGGGGTCCATATATGTAGAATGGAAGAGAACCCTCCCAGGTACCCCTATACCAAAAAATGAATAGTTTCTGATAAGTGGCTGCAGAGATATACATAATCAAAAAACTTCGAAGTAAAACTTGGTTATAGCAGGTGTCAAAGGATGGAATCATGGACAGACGGATGGACGGACAAACAGAAGGACGGACAGATGAACAGATGGACGGAACTGACAAAAACTATATACCCCTTCAGCATACTTTGTATGCCAGGGGTATAATGAAACAGACTCTATTCCCAGCCTGTATAATGAAACAGACTCTATTCCCAGCCTTTCACTCTTTTTTTATAAACCCCTTTCTATTTAGTAACAAATGAAATGAAAAAGATATATAGGGAAAACTATGAAACAGAATGATACAGAACATAAACTTTGGTCAACGCTTGTTACAAAACTGGGCAAAACAAAATGAAACAGAATGAAACAGACACTATTCCCAGCCTTACACTCTTTTTTATAAGTCCCTTTCTGTTTAGTAACAAAGGAAATCAAAGCACTGAGAGTGCTGATGGTGGTGGTTTCCTTAATTTCTATAAGCCTCTAGACTACATATCATCTGTACTTTCATTTTGTTCAATATTTCTTGATATGTAACTAAAGCTATGCCATTTTCGCTACACCATGTGTGCATTCTGCACAATTCAGAGTAACTAGTTTCAGTATCATGAATATTTGATCCACATCACTGTGGTTCTGAACCCCTTTTAACCACATTTTTATTTAATTTCTCTGTACTGTGTACAGTAACATTATTTATAATCAGATAACACAGTTTTTTTGTTGTTGTTTTTTTTGTTTTTTATTTTTCAAGTATGAAATACTTACATGTTACTTATTTCTTAAAGGACTGAAAGGATTGTAAGTTGTGGGTATTCATTACAACTACCCTATCAATAACTTCCAAATAAGTACCAACAACATATGTTTTGTGTAGAAATTATAATTAAAAAGATAATCTGGATAATCATCTAGAGTGCTTAAATGTACATAGTTCTGGCCTTTTACCGTTTACCGTCTGTTATTCCATCCATTTGAGGAGTCATTATGTCCATTCTATTATATATATATATATATATATTGTATCTAGAAACAAACAAGAGCTCTACAAGCGGAGGCATCATGCGCCCTTGGCAAGTAATAAGATGTAGCACATATGTGGACTACTGTGCAATTCTGTGCTCCAGACCTGTGTAAATTTGTAAGTGGAGTTAGCTGGAAACCAAAAAATTACCAAAAATTTCAAAGGGACATAATGCTGCTACTATTAGTTGGACTGTAATTTTGGAATAATATGTGCTGCTCCACATCATGGTCAAACTACAAATCAAGTTTCAGCTTGATTGGATGTAAACTATATGAGGAGTTAGCCGGGAACAAAAGATTAACAGAATTTTAAAGGGGCATAACTCTGCTAAAATTTGGTGTATTGTAACCTCTTAATAATATGTGCTGCTCCACACCATCGTCTAACAATAAATCGCTTTTCAGCATGATTGGATGTAAACTATAGAAGGAGTTAGCCAGAAATGCAAAGTTTATGGAAATTTTTAATGGGGCATAACTCTGGTAATATTTGATATTTGGTATTTGATTTTGATAACCTCAAAATAATATGTGCTGCTCCACATTATATTCTTATTATAAATCGAGTTTAAGCTCAGTGTAAGTATTTACAAAGTTTCAGTTTGATCAGGTGTAAACTATAGGAGTTAGCCAGAAACGAAAAGATTACAGAATTTTCAAAGGGGCATAGCTCTGCTAATATATGGTGGACTGTAACCTCAAAATAATATGCCCTGCTCCACTTCATGGTGTAACTATAAATCAAGTTTCAGCTTGATCCAATGTAAACTGTAGTAGGAATAAGCCGGAAACAAAAAATTTACAGAAATTTTCAAAGGGGCATAACTGCCAATATTTGGTGGACTGTAACCTTGAAATAATTTGCGCTGCTCCACATCATGTTCTTACTATAAATCAAGTTTAAGCGTGATCAAATGTAAACTGTAGGAGGAGTTAGCTGGGGAAGTGAAAAATTTACTGAAGATCTCAAAGGAAAATAACTCTGCTGATATTTGGTGGACTGTAACCTCGAATATATATGAGCTGCTCGATATCATGGTCTAACTATAAATCAAGTTTCAGCTTGATCTGATGTAAACTTAGGAGGAGTTGGCCAGAAACAAAAAGTTTACCGAAATATTCCAAGGGACATAACTCTGTTAATATTTGGTGGAGTGTGGCCTCAAAACAACATGCGCTGCATCACATCATGGTCTACCTATAAATCAAACTTCAGCTTGATCGGATGTAAATTGTAGGAGAAGCTAGCAAGAAACTAAAAAATTTAGCGAAATTTTCAAAGGGTCATTATTCTGCTAATATTTGATGGACTGTAACCTCGAACAAATATGCACTGTTCCACATCATGGTCTAACTGTAAATCAAGTTTCAGCTTGATCCGATGTAAACTGTAGGAGGATTTAGTCAGAAACGAAAAGTTTACTGAAATTTTCAAAGGGACATATCTCTGCTAATATTAGGTGGACTGTAACCTTGAAATAATATGCATTGTTCCACATCATGGTCTAAGTATAAATCAAGTTTCAGCTTGATTGGATGTAAACTGTAGGAGGAGTTAGCTGGAAACAAAAAACTTACAGGAATTTTCAAAGGGGCATAACCCTGTTAGTATTTGGTGGACTGTAATCCCGAAACATTATGTGCTGCTCCACATCATGGTCAATTTATAAACCAAGATTCAGCCTGATGGGATGTAAACTGTAGGAGGAGTTAGCTGGAAACAAAAAAGTTTATGGCTTCAGACCCAATAACCTAATACGCCCTGTTTGAAAAATGAGTATAATAAAAACAGTAGTGAGCTTAAAGATGTTCAGATGCATCCTCTAATTTCAGAATATTTCAAATTATGGTAAAGATATTGGAAAAATGAAAATTATGTTGAAAACCCCATTTAGAGATTCCTGAATGTTCAAAGTCTTAGTAACTGGTATTGCTATTTATACTTTGTAAAAAAGCTATCCCACAATACACTATCCTATGATGTCACTGATTCTTTTAGATTTTAAATCCTCATCATTTTATTCCAGACTGCTAATTTTAATTAAAAAAAAAAGTAAGTATTCTATTACTATTGATATTAAGACTTAAAATTTCAAGCTAGAATTTTTTTTTTTAAATTATGAAAACTAATATAATTAAATTCCAAAAACTTTTTTTTAAATATGAAAAATGCAAGATACAGGTTACTATGTTGGAAAAAAAATTACCAAGAACAAATTTATTTTTGATAATTACATTCCAAAGATCATTACAAAATACACATAAAACTTCAGTAAAATAACTTCAGACAATGGAATTTAAATTTTAGTTTGACATAAATTTGATTTCTCAAAATTAAATTGTATCAAACTAAATATGAAAATGTATAAGCACTGCACCCTAACAAAAAGGGAAGAGACCTTTTCTCTCTGTATACATTCTTTGAATATTTTCAAATTAAATTTTTTTAAAAGATTTTTGAAAAAAATTTCATAAGAACCACTGTTGTAAGTACATGTATTTGGAATATTTTCAAATTAAAGTTTTTAAAACATTTTTTAAATTTTTTTTATAAAAACCAATGATGTAAGTATTTGGAATATTTCAGTAAGGTTTTCACCATTTGACTCGCTAGTCACATGTCTTTCTTTTTAGCACATATACAACCAAAAGTGAAATAAGAGGATGTGTCTGCTTTAATCTATGAAAAATATTTGTGGTTAAAATACGGTTTCACAAAATCCAAAATCAAGCTTCGAATTCAACTGTGATTTTTGTTTGTCTCAGCTCTCTGCACTCTTCATATATAAACAAGAGGACCATGGTGGTCATTAACGCTCACCTGTGCCTAAAAAGTCACTCAATGTCTACAATATTCATTAATCTGGAGGATATAACTCCAAAATATCCATGTCCTCCACTTCTGCAAAATTAAGGAAGATCCAATTTTAACTGATGAAGCTATGCAGCAAACAAGTTTCTACTACCAGAAACTGTCAGGGGAGATAATAAACAAAAAAACAAGAGGCCCACGGGCCACGGTTCACTCACCTGAGTGACATAGCCACTGCAGATATGCAGATGTTATGCAACATTTTTCCAATCCTATCATCGCAACTAATGAAAAGATCATTATTTGAGCAGTTATTAGTTTTGAAGAAGAATATATGGGCCTGACAGTCAATGGAGCATGATCATTTGAATAAACTATCAATCACATTTCAACAGAAGGATCAATGTGAAATTGGTGGAAATTGGCTAAGTGGTTTCTGAAGAATCATGATTTTATACATGTAAACAGCACAGTGGCAGGGAAATATTATAAATATAAACCAGATGATGGCCATCTTAGATTTCCAATCAGAACAATTTTAACTACTGTTGATCTACAAGTCACTTCGATACTTTCAATGTAAATGTATATGGCCGAAGCAAATTTGACCTTGGAGGTAAAAAGGTCAAATGTCAACATAGAACAATCATTTTACCAATTTTGATAGATCTCCTGTCCCCCATAATTTGTGCAAAGATTAGGACCCAGGGCTCATTGGTTATGGAGAAGAAGATTTTTAAAGGTTTTTAACATATATGGGGCATGGCAGCCATTTTGATCAATAGACCATACCCATTTTAGCAATCTTTCATTCTCCTGCCAACGGAGGCTCCGCATGAAATTTGAGCAACACTGGCCCAGAGGCTTCAGAGGAAAAGCCATTTGAAATTATCAACATTTTTTCCATACAAATGTATGGGGCCCATACAAATGCATACAGAAGCAAACTTGACCTCGCCGTAAAAAGGTTAAATGTCAATGTATGACAATTATTTAAGCAACTTTGGTAGACCGCCCATTCCAGATGATATATGCAATGATTCAGCCACAAGCCATCCTCGGTTTTGGAGAATAAGATTTTTAAATGTTTTTTCCCATACAAATGCATAAGGAAGCAAACTTGACCTTGCCGTAAAAAGGTCAAATGTCAATGTATGACCATTATTTTAGCAACTTTGGTAGACCCCCTGTCCCCGATGATTTATGCAAACATTCAGCCCCAAATCTTCCTCGGTTCTAGAGAAGAAGATTTTTAAAGGTTTTTACCATATATGGGCATGGCGGCCATCTTGGTCAATGAACCGTGACCATTTTAGCAATCTTTTGTTCCCCCTACCTAAGGAGGCTCCAAATGAAATTTGAGCAAAATTGGCCCAGAGGCTCCAGAGGAGAAGTTGTTTGAAATTCTGAACATTTTTCCCATACAGATGCATAAGGAAGCAAAATTGACCTTACTGTAAAAAGGTCAAATGTCAATGTACGACCATTATATAGCCCTCCTTTTCCCGAAGATATATGCAAAGATTCAGCCATAAGGCATGCTCGGTTTTGGAGAAGATTTTTAAAGGTTTTTCCCATACAAATGCATAGGGAAGCAAACTTGACCTTGCCGTAAAAAGGTCAAATGTCAACATACGACAATTCTTTTAGCAATTTTGGTAGACCTCCCGTCCCCGATGATTCCTGCAAAGGTTCAGCCCCAAGGCATTCTCGGTTCTGGAGAAGAAGATTTTTAAAGGTTTTTACCATATATGGGCGTGGCGGCCATTTTGGTCAACGGACCGCAACCATTTTAGCAATTTTTCGTTCCCCCACCCTAAGGAGGCTCCATATGAAATTTGAGCAAAATTGGCTCAGCGGCTTCAGAGGAGAAGTCGTTTGAAAATGTTAACGGATGGACGCATGGACGGAAGGACGACGGATGAAAAGTGATCACAATAGCTCATCCTGAGCAGAGCTCAGGTGAGCTAAAAATATCCAACAAGATAAAAAAAGTCTATATAACGATGGATAAATTATTAATATTCTACTTTTTTTTTCTAAACATGAATGTAATATCAAACTGACTAAATAAAGTATATGTTGAAGGACAGTGCGCATTCTGAGTGAATTTGTTGTCCTAGAGCAGCTCAGCAAAAATGTGTAGGGTTGAGAGATGGCATGCCTCTCTAGTTTGCCTACTGGATTTATCACAGTAACCTCCTTATATTTCTAATACATGTCTAAAGCTCCATAAATTCATGTTAAAGGCACTTTTTAGAACTGCCTTGGCTTCCTCTGAGTACCCATGTAGAAATGGAGAAAATTATTTCAGAATTATCATCAAATGATCCTTCTCAACAAGTCTTCTGTATAACTAGAGCTGGTGTTTGTAAAACACTATGCCCCCAACTGCCTGACACTAACACTGCTTGACTCCAACATTGCTTGCCCATGACAATAACAACAATACAAATATACGAGATTTCAATGTTATTTTATTAAAAGGGAAATAACTCTAAAATGGGAGATAATTTGGGTAGGAAAAAAAATATGGGTCACCTACTTTTTCATGAGGAATCTATATATGAAATTTCAAACTAGCATGCACAGTTCAAAACTTATGCTATGCATCAAGGGTGTGGAATGTAAAAATGCCCAAAATGACAAAGGGCCATAACTCAAGAAGTACTTTTCAGAATTTATTCAAAAGTTAATCAGGTCATCTACTCATCAATACCAATCTATTCCCCAGGTTTCAAGGCTCTAGCTTCAATAACTTTTGAGATATTTTGCTGACAAGATTTCATCTATATTTTTTCAAAGGGCCATAACTCAGGAAAGGGGCATAATCCTGATGGGAAAAAAAAAATACGGGTCAGCTATTTTTTCATGAGGAATCCATATATGAAATTTCAAAACCCTAGCCTGCACAGTTCAAAACTTATGCTATGCATCAAAAAATGTGCAACGTAAAAAAGCCCAAAGTTATAAAGGGCCATAACTCATGAAGTAATTTTCAGAATTTATTCAAAAGTTAATCAGGTCATCTATTCATCAATACCAATCTATTCACCAAGTTTCAAGGCTCTAGCTTCAATAGCTTTTGAGATATTTTGCTGACAAGAATTCATCCATATTTTTTCAAAGGGCCATAACTCAGGAAAGGGGCATAATCCTGATAAGAAAAAAAATACGTGTCAGCTATTTTTTCATGAGGAATCCATATATGAAATTTCAAAACCCTAGCATGCACAGTTCAAAACTTATGCTATGCATCAAAAAGTGTGCAATTGTAAAAATGCCCAAAGTTATAAAGGGCCATAACTCATGAAGTAATTTTCAGAATTTATTCAAAAGTTAATCAGGTCATCTACTCATCAATACCAATCTATTCACCAGGTTTCAAGGCTCTAGCTTCAATAGCTTTTGAGATATTTTGCTGACAAGATTTCATCTATATTTTTTCAAAGGGCCATAACTCAAGAAAAGGGGCATAATCCTGATGGGAAAAAAAATACGGGTCAGGTATTTTTTCATGAAGAATCCATATATGAAATTTCAAAACCCTAGCATGTATGGTTTAGAAGTTATGCTATGCATCAAAAAGCGTAACGGACGGACGCACGGACGCACGGACGCACGCACGCACGCACAAACGTCCCAGAAGCAATATGCCCCTCCAACTTCCTTGAAGTTGGGGGCATAATAATCAGAACTCCCACAAAAAAACTTAGAATCAATATTTTACATCAGTCCAAGAACTTATTTCGTCAGGTTTCTCAATTCCTGTATCTTGCAAAAAAAATCGGAAAGACATACGGCTAAGTTTTTGTACATATAAAGCTTCGATATTGGTTCATACAAAACCAAAGTATAGCACTGTGAAACCAGTTGCATTTAGAGAAATGCATGCATGATTTTGCATGATACTGGTTTAGAGTTTTGCCAAGCAACTGTAAGTTCTGTTAAGCCTATAGTACACTTGTATATACTAACAGATACAAGAGGCCCATGGGCCACGATTCGCTCACCTGAGTGACATAGCCACTGCAGACATGCAGATGTTATGCAACATTTTTCCAATCCTATCATCGCAACTAATGAAAATACATGTATCATCATTTGAGCAGTTCTTAGTTTTGAAGAAGAATATATGGGCCTGACAGTCAATGGAGCATGATCATTTGAATAAACTATCAATCACATTTCAACAGATGGATCAATGTGAAATTTGGTGGAAATTGGCCAAGTGGTTTCTGAAGAATCATGATTTTATACATGTAAACAGCACAGTGGCAGGGAAATATTATAAATATAAATCAGATGATGGCCATCTTAGATTTCCAATCAGAACAATTTTAACTACTGTTGATCTACAAGTCACTTCGATACTTTCAATATAAATGTAAATGGCCCATACAAATGGGGAAGCAAATTTGACCTTGGAGGTAAAAAGGTCAAATGTCAACATAGAATCATCATTTTAGCAATTTTGGTAGATCTCCTGTCCCCTATAATTTGTGCAAAGATTAGGACCCAGGGCTTATTTGGTTATGGAGAAGAAGATTTTTAAAGGTTTTTACCATATATGGGCATGGCAGCCATTTTGATCAATGGACCATACCCATTTTAGCAATCTTTCATTCTCCTGCCCATGGAGGCTCCACATGAAATTTGAGCAACACTGGCCCGGAGGCGTCAGAGGAAAAGCCATTTGAAATTAACATTTTTTCCATACAAATGTATGGGGCCCATACAAATGCATACAGAAGCAAACTTGACCTCGCCGTAAAAAGGTTAAATGTCAATGTATGACAATTACTTTAGCAACTTTGGTAGACCGCCCGTTCAAGATGATATATGCAAAGATTCAGCCACAAGCCATCCTCGGTTTTGGAGAATAAGATTTTTAAATGTTTTTTCCCATACAAATGCATAAGGAAGCAAACTTGACCTTGCCGTAAAAAGGTCAAATGTCAAAGTATGACCATTATTTAAGCAACTTTGGTAGACCCCCTGTCCCCAATGATTTATGCAAACATTCAGCCCCAAAGCATCCTCGGTTCTAGAGAAGAAGATTTTTAAAGGTTTTTACCATATATGGGCATGGCCGCCATCTTGGTCAACGAACCGAGACCATTTTAGCAATGTTTTGTTTCCCCTACCTAAGGAGGCTCCATATGGAATTTGAGCAAAATTGGCCCAGAGGCTCCAGAGGAGAAGTTGTTTGAAATTCTGAACATTTTTCCCATACAGATGCATAAGGAAGCAAAATTGACCTTACCGTAAAAAGGTCAAATGTCAATGTACGACCATTATTTTAGCAATTTTGGTAGCCCTCCTGTTCCCGAAGATAAATGCAGAGATTCAGCCATAAGGCATGCTCAGTTTTGGAGAAGATTTTTAAAGGTTTTTCCCATACAAATGCATAGGGAAGCAAACTTGACCTTGCCGTAAAAAGGTCAAACATCAACATACGACAATTCTTTTAGCAATTTTGGTAGACCTCCCGTCCCCGATGATTCCTGCAAAGGTTCAGTCCCAAGGCATTCTCGGTTCTGGAGGAGAAGATTTTTAAAGGTTTTTACCATATATGGGCGTGGCGGCCATCTTGATCAACGGACCGCGACCATTTTAGCAATTTTTTGTTCCCCCACCCTAAGGAGGCTCCATATGAAATTTGAGCAAAACTGGCTCAGCGGCTTCAGAGAAGAAGTCGTTTGAAAATGTTAACGGACGGACGCACGGACTGACGGACGCACGGACGGACGCACGGACAGACGGACGACGGACGAAAAGTGATCACAATAGCTCATCCTGAGCAGAGCTCAGGTGAGCTAAAAAACACAGCATCCAGAGTTGTGGTCCTTACATGCAACACACCTTTTTAACCTCATGTACAATTCTACCAAGTATCATCAATGTATCTTCCATGGCGCTTAAGTTATGACAATCACATGGTTTCCAATGACAAATACTGTCAGGGGAGTGAACTCAAAAACTGCAGTATTCTAAGTTACAGAGTTGTGATTCTTTTGTGTGACATGCTTTCTCAACCTTATGTACAATCCTACCAAGTATCATCAATGCATCTGAAAAGATGTTGGAGTTACCAAGATCACAAAGTTTCTATTAGAGGAGATAATTCTAAAGCACAGCACCTGGAGTTGTAGTTTATGCAACACATCTTCTCAACCTCATGTACAATCCTACTGAGTTCAATCAATATATCTGAAAGGGTGTTGGAGTTATCAAATGCACAAGGTTTCTTTTACTAAATACTGTCACGGCAGATGACTAAATAACTGTGGGACCTAGAGTTGTAGTTCTTGTATGTGCCACACCTCAATTCTTTCAAAAGATATGTTCTGGGAACTCAATGAAAGCATGCTACCAGGACGTTTCTAGAAGTCCTAGTTAGTACCCACAACATATGTTTACTAGGGGAAATAAGAAAATGTGTACCTAAGCACTCCTTTAATCTGGAGCTCTGAAATGTAGACATTTCTTGTCTGATTCTCTTGATGTTAATACATTTTAAGATTGTTTTTTTTATCCATTTCAAAAGGTACAAATTATCTGACCAGCAAGAGAAACTGGGCCTAATTCAAAACCATATTATTTAAGTAGTTGTGGTCATGATACACTCAAATTACACAAACCTTATTCCAAACTCATAAATCTGTAAAATAATGATGAATCAGAATGTTCAGACCAACAGACATGGACCCCAGAATAAAGGGTATAATCAGGAATCCATGGACAGTAAGCCTTACTTGGTAAGCAAGCTTTGCCCACCATGCCCATAAGCCTGAACAAAAGACATGTAGGTAGAAGTGTTATGTCCGGGATTTTGGAAGTCTACTTATGAAATCAGTAAAAAAAGTAACCATTTCTTCAAATCAGAATATTTTCTGACTAATTTTTAAGAGACAACTAATCTATCTATATTCCTTGCATTCATTACTGTTTTTGCCTGGCAAGAAATAGAAACAAAATACTGGGCCTATTTACACACACACACACACACACACACCACACACACACACACACACATCGGATAACTTAAGCATGTGTCATAAATTAATGTATTCATTTCTTGAAAAGCTTAAATTATGGGGAATATTCACCAGATAATCTATTTATCTGAGGATTCTTTGTACTAATTCATTTAATAATGTAACTCTTATATAACTGGCAAGAAATAAGAACAAATACCTGTTTGCTTTAAAAAGTTACAACGTGTATCTTAATAAATGTGCTAAAATCTGATGACAAAATACAGCTGTATTGCGTTATGCATATTCTGGTATATTTCCACAAGACAAACAATCAATTTGAGGATTTCTTGTGTTCATTTCAATTTGGAGAGTTGAACTCTGTATAAATATGAACAAATAAAAATCAAAATATAGCCTTACTCTTAAAAATGTACACTTAATATAGCTCAAACAAGTGGACAGGGTCACTTATACTGATATATCTGGACAAAATATTACAAATTGAGGCATAATCACTTATAAGTTATCGATTTTAAAGTTAACACATTATTTATTTTTACTTCGATTGCACAGAAAGCTCAGCAATCTTATGCACTTGTTCTATAAGACATGGATGTTGGTGTTTTGTGAATGTGTGTTAGAGGAACCCAGATTACACAGGGAAAACCATCGACCAGCGCTACCCCACCCTGTTTTATGCCTGATCCTGGTGCCCCATAAATCCAATGTCGGCTGCAGTGAGTTATTCACATTGGGCACCATTAAAGGAAACTAAGGAGGGAAAGTGTGTTGGATGCAGGACTGAAACCTGTGACCTCTAGCTTGCAAGTGCTCTACCCAACTGAGCTAACCAGATGGCTGTACCCCCAATCACCACACCAGGATTTTTTTATGCCTGAATAAAATTAATGTGTGTGTGTGTTTTGATGATTTTTTTTTTTTTTTTTTTGATTTGGGTTTTATGTCTCTTTCAAGAATATTTCACTTATATCGAGCCGATCGTTCATCAAAGGTGGGCGTAAACCGGAGTACCCGGGGAAAAACCACCTAACATCCGTAAGCAGAACATGGCTTTCCCACATGTGACATGTGACCCGAGTGAGACTCGAACCACAGCGGTGAGAAATGATGACATTTTAGTATCAGTTTATCTTAAAAATGTACACTTAATATAGCTCAAACAAGTGGACAGGGTCACTTGTACTGATATATCTGGACAAAATATTACAAATTGAGGCATAATCACTTATAAGTTATCGATTTTAAAGTTAACACATTATTTATTTTTACTTCGATTGTACAGAAAGCTCAGCAATCTTATGCACTTGTTCTATAAGACATGGATGTTGGTGTTTCGTGAATGTGTGTTAGAGGAACCCAGATTACACAGGGAAAACCATCGACCAGCGCTACCCCACCATGTTTTATGCCTGATCCTGGTGCTCCATAAATCCAATGTCGGCTGCAGTGAGTTATTCACATTGGGCACCATTAAAGGAAACTAAGGAGGGAAAGTGTGTTGGATGCAGGACTGAAACCTGTGACCTCTAGCTTGCAAGTGCTCTACCCAACTAAGCTAACCAGATGGCTGTACCCCCAATCACCACACCAGGATTTTTTGATGCCTGAATAAGATTAATGTGTGTGTGTGTTTTGATGATTTTTTTTTTTTTTTTTTTTTTTTTTTGATTTGGGTTTTATGTCTCTTTCAAGAATATTTCACTTATATCGAGCCGATCGTTCATCAAAGGTGGGCGAAAACCGGAGTACCCGGGGGAAAACCACCTGACCATCCGTAAGCAGAACACGGCTTTCCCACATGTGACGTGACCCGAGCGAGACTCGAACCACAGCGGTGAGAAATGATGAAATTTTAGTATCAGTTTATATTATAAATATTTTGTATACATATGTGTGTGCAGTGTTGGGGCCTAGAGGTTGACAAAACATGGAACTGTCATGGATTCATGAATAACGGAAAGTTCCGAAAAAAGTACTGAAATGTCCGTAGTATTGGACTATAGTCACCCAAATGGTCCCAAGCCTTGTACATGGAGTTAACAAAACACGAAAACATTGGCACTGTTGCATCTTCCAAATTGTATTCAGCATTCCCATTTACCCTCTGCAGAGGGGTTTTTATCCCCTCAAAATTTGTCTTATACCCCTAAATTTGAAAAGAGTAGTATACTGCTTTACAATGGGCGTACAAAAAAAAGAGAACAGAGCAGATTTACCCCCAGTTTCAAAATGCAGTGGGAATCCTGATATTAACAGCAGTGCTTTAACTGAATTTCCAAGCAAGCCAGAATCGAGAAAAAAAACGTCTTTATATACAGGCCCACAAGATCCCACTACAATCTGATGTTCCAGTGCACAAAATGTCAGCATTGGTTCCATCCAGAGTGCCAAGATATCAAACTGAAAGCGTGCCAGTTGAAACATTCAAGAACTGTTGGATGTTTTGAATGTTGACTAAAATGAAAACTTGCATGTAGCAACTGAGTAAATGTTATCAATTTATTCTAATGGATCTATTTCCTTTCAAATTCTCTGTTAATACTACTACTGAATGTCTTTTCTAGCGACTGATTTTGCTTCTTTTTCCCGGCCTTGCACTTAATACTTTTCATGCATATGTGTATCTCGGATACACTACGGAGCTTCCATGGAACTTTATCATATCACTGATACAAAATTTAAATGACTGACAGACCTTGACCACGGAACTTTCATGGATTCATGGAGTTTTTACGGATTCACTGAAGTTCCTTGAACTCATAGAACTTTCACAGATTTACAGACAGTTACAATAATTCTTGTCATATAAATTTAGCAAAAGATGAGTGATAAAATAAAATCCCCTTATAAACACAAAAAATCTTCAGGGTAAATATAACGATAACAACTCCAAACATTCCATATAAAATGCCATTTCCCTGTTTTTTCATGGGCGGTATCAATTAGATTTTGAGGGTCCCAAATTTTGTTTTGTACTTTTAAAGCTCATAATTTTTTCCTGATAACTGAGAATTAGAATGTGGGTCAACAATATTTCAGTCATTAACGATATTGCCTCCAGATTTGTGGGACTTTTACCCAACCTGATCACATGATGAACTCAGGCCCTGCTTAAGCAGGTCTGCCTTGGAGGCTACAGGCAGCCCATCTACTTCGCGGCCCCAATGGGCGGGGGCCGTGGTTCCTGAATATCCAGTGATATATATAGTGCAGATATATTAGTGAACCTCGGTAATAGGCATCTCACTGACGATACACTAACCGTTGGCCTCCTGAAACGCATTTTACTGCTTCAGGAATTTTGCTGGAGATCTTGAAACTTTTCTGCTTTTCGGACGTTATTTTTAGCGAGCCTATACATGAACTACAAAAAATCTTCGAGAAAATATAATTTCTATCGAAGAAAATTATTACTATGGCGGAAATCAGTGTGATTGGGTCGGACTTGATTCACAGTTTTCTTAGTATCCGGTATATCTGGAAGGCACAAAGTGACAGGCACAGTGGCCTGGTGACCGCAGGAAAGTAATACCGCAAAAATGTAAATAAAACGTTATTTTTATTTATTTTTATTTTTTTTTATTTATTTATTTTGTCAACAAAATATTTATAAATAATTTTCATAAAACATATATTAAAGCGAACGTTTAGGAAAAACGTGCTGCTAAATAAATATGTAACCGCACTGTACCTTACTTTTTCGAAAATATTCATGCGAAGTGATTTCGGCCGAAACTGTTTATGGTGAATAGCCTAAAAAAACTGCTGATGCTTTATCACATATTTAAACATTTCATTGATATGCTTTTGGAGACTTTCGGAGAATTTTTTGCATCAATTTTCAAATTCTCTGCCTCAGAAGGTTCTGGAGGCTGAATCAAGTTCCACCGTTTGTTTATTTTGACTGGTTCCCTCACCCTATAGCTCAATACTTTGCATATAGAACACAGGAAACCAGTTAATTGTTTATTCAGTTTATATTCGTCCGCCGAGATTGCGCTCAACATCATTAAATTATTATTTCTTCAAAAGTTTGAAGTTTTCTTTGTTTTGTATATTCAGTCGCTCTTTATAATTATCAGAGTGTAGAAGGCTTACATGTTTGAATGCAGAATTAAGCGACATCAGCGTCAGTATGGAACTACTTTTTAGGAAGTTATTAGGTTTGCAATTTTGAGAAGACGGATTGTAGAAATTCCGTATAGTAAATTTGGCGGCGGTAAACCGCCACCAACAAATAAGATATATAGGGAAAATTTGGAAACAGACCAAAAACCTTGGCCAATGCTTGTTACGAAACAGCAAGAAACAAAATGAAATGGAATGAAACAGATACTATTGCCAGCCTTCACTTTTTACTTATAAACACCTATCTATTTTGTAACAAATGAAAGACATACAACCTTGGTCGGTGCTAGTTATGAAATGAAACTGAATGAAACAGATACTAATCTTTGTCTTTCAATTTTTATTATATAAACCCCTTTCTGTTTTGTTACAAATGAAATGAATAAGATATACATGATGTATAGGGAAAACTTTGAAACAGGATGAAACAGACCAAAAACCTTGGTCAATGCTTGTTTTAAAACACCAGGGCAAAATGAAAAAAAAACAACAACAAAAAAACGTGCATTGTTTTTGCACAGTTTATGCAGGGGATACTTAGAAATATCAAGCCTGCTATTCTTCTGATCTTTGGTCAGCATTCTGGGGATACATCAAGCTGAGACCTTGAAAATCCCTAAGACATCTGTCAAGATAGACTGGACTGCCCAAAAATTTATGCCTGTTTGTTTAGCTATATCACACAGTCTTCTTCTCCTGTCACACATGATCAGACTGTGCACAAACTCAATGTTTTCATCTGTGGTAGCCTCTTTAGGGCTCCAAGACCATTCATAATCCTCCACGCTCTCCCTCCCTCTCCCAAATTCAGCAGCCCATTTCTTCACCCTGCTGTAAGAAGGAGACATCCCCAAGCTTAAGGGTTTTGATGAAGCTGTCATGAATTTTCTTCAGGGACATGCCCTTCTTATAGAAGTACCCGATACTTTATGACTGCTCTGACTTCAACTTTGTCCATTTTCTCAGTTTAACACACTCTTCCCCTGTTTGCAGCGAATTCCTACTGAAATCAATAGTTTGAAATTTTATTCTTTCTATCAAAGATGTTGAATAAGATAAACCTATCAACTGATTGAGGTTTCAATTCAATTTATTCATTCAAAGTATATCAGGCCATACCTCGTATAGGCAGGGGGACTCTTGCAGTGTATTTTGCAAGTGCAAACCTGTAGAGTTTGCAAACCTTAGGTCAATTCAGCAAACAACCAATGAGCAGTGTTTCTCCTACTTTTTAGAGAAAATAGCACCTGATGTTTAGTCAATTCTCATTTAATGTCAAGCCCTGTTTAAGAAGAAAATTCACATGACATGTGAAGCCTAACTTTCTGAGAAGAATAAAACAAATCAACCAAAGAAGCCTAATGAGGCCTTTGCAACACAGTGACATAATCTACAGTATACAATGATTCTGGAAGCAGACAGTGAATAGCCTGATCAAGCTGCACAAATGTACAGGCAAATCTGGGTTTTCACTGTCCACACATGGCTCAAAGGCACATTTTTACTTGATACAGTTCATTTTAATTCAGTGTTCATAAAGTTAAATTCTTTGAAAGTGTATGTCATTTACAAATATAAGTGATGAAAGTAGTCATTCTGTTACCTGCTATACTTTGTATTTTAAATGATGTTATCTTTAATTCTTTTCTTGGTGGTACTTCATCCTGGTATAATTTCCTAACTTTCTCATAGTAACCAACAAAACGACTCTACAGAAATAAATGTTAGTACATCTACAGGTCAGCTGAGAATAACAGATAAGGTATCACAAAACCACAACACCATCATTATAATTATATGAGGGTATATCAGTATGTTTTGAGTCTGATATATACGTAGCCAAATGTTGTTGTTAAATCTTTTATATGCTTAATTACTGAGATATCTTTATTTACTTTACAGACTTTTAGTATGGTTTGCAGACTTTTAGTATGATTGTCACTAAAGACTTTTAAGCTGTTGTTGTGGTACCTTCCTTACTAGCAACCATCAACCAGTACAACCCAAGAAAATATTGAGACTGTATATCAGCTAATTCTTAATAACAAGTGTATTAAAGTTCATGAGCCAGAGGAGACCACTGATATATCATATGGTTCCATAGAAAGTATATTTCATGATCATTCACTCGATCATGTCAAACATCTGTGCAAAATGGGTACCAAAGATGCTTACAACTGACATAAAGAAAATCAAGTCACCAACAGCTGTGCAAAATGAGTACCAAGAATGCTCACAATTGACAAAAAGGGAAGTCAAGCCACCAACAGCTGTGCAAAATGGGTACCAAAGATGCTCACAGCTGACATAAAGGAAAGTTAAGTCACCAATAGCTATGCAAAATGGGTACCAAAGATGCTCACAGCTGATATAAAGGAAAGTCAAGTCACCAACAGCTATGCAAAATGGGTACCAAAGATGCTCACAGTTGACACAAATGAAAGTCAAGTCACCAATAGCTATGCAAAATGGGTACCAAAGATGCTCACAGTTGACACAAAAGAAAGTCAAGTCACCAATAGCTATGCAAAATGGGTACCAAGATACTCACAGCTGACATAAAGGAAAGTCAAGTCAACAATAGCTATGCAAAATGGGTACCAAAGATGCTCACAGCTGATATAAAGGGAAGACAAGTCACCAATAGCTATGCAAAATGGGTACCAAAGACGCTCAGAGCTGACATAAAGGAAAGTCAAGTCACCAACAGCTATGCAAAATGGGTACCAAAGATGCTCACAGTTGACACAAAGGAAAGTCAAGTCACCAATAGCTATGCAAAATGGATACCAAAGATGCTCAAAGTTGACACAAAGGAAAGTCGTCACTAATAGCTATGCAAAATGGGTACCAAGATAGTCACAGCTGACATAAAGGAAAGTCAAGTCAATAATAGCTATGCAAAATGGGTACCAAAGATGCTCACAGCTGATATAAAGGAAAGACAAGTCTCCAATAGCTATGCAAAACGGGTACCAAAGATGCTCAGAGCTGACATAAAGGAAAGTCAAGTCACCAATAGCTATGCAAAATGGGTATCAAAGATGCTCACAGCTGACATAAAGGAAAGTCAAGTCACCAACAGCTGTGCAAAATGGGTATCAAAGATGCTCACAGCTGATATAAAGGAAAGTCAAGTCACCAATAGTTATGCAAAATTGGGTACCAAAGATGCTCACAGCTGACATAAAGAAAATCAAGTCACCAACAGCTGTGCAAAATGGGTACCAAGATGCTCAGAGCTGACATAAAGGAAAGTCGAGTCACCAATAGCTATGCTCTGTTAACTAGGTATATTTGTGATCCTGAGGACTTTCACTTTAGATTAATAACATTTGACGAAACTTAACTTTACCATTACAATCCAGAAAGTAAACAAGTCAATAAAGTGAAAGCACATGAAGACAGCATGGACCAAAAAGTTCAAAGCATCTAGATCTTGAAAGAAGATTATCTCCACTGTGTTTTGGGATAGCAAAGGTGGAAAAGATGGCCCTGTATCGCTCACCCAATTACCAGACAAGTTTTGAGTCAATTGACCTTTTGGTTCAAGAGAAGAAGTTCAATATAGATTTTCAAGATGGCTACCATCTTAGATTTCCAATCAGAATGACTTTAGCTACTTTTGATCTACAAGTCACCTCGATACTTCTAATGAAGTTTCAAGTCAATTGGCCTTTTGGTTCTGGATAAAAAAATTCAAAATAGATTTTCTACATGGCCGCTGGGGCGACCATCTTGGATTTCAGATCAGAATGACTTTAGCTATTTTTGATCTACAAGTCACCCTGATATTTCCTATTAAGTTTCGAGTCAATTGGCCTTTCTGCTCAGAAGAAGTTCAAAATAGATTTTCAAGCTGGCAACTCTGGCAGCTGAAATGGATTTCTGAGCTATTTTTGATCTACAAGTCACCCAGATCCTTCCTACCATGTTTTAAGTAAATTGGCCTTTCGGTTCAGGAGAAGAAGGGCAAAATAGATTTCCTAGATAGCGGCCATGGGAGCCATCTTGGATTCCGATCGGAATGATTTTAGCTATTTTTGATCTACAAGTCACCCTGATGCTTTCTACCAAGTTTTGAGTCAACTGACCTTTCAGTTCAGAAGAAGAAGTGCAAAATAGATGTCGAAGATAGCGGCCAAGGTGGCCATCTTAGATTTCTGATCAGAACAATTTTAGATATTTTTGATCTGCTAGTCACTTCCATGCTTCCTACCAAGTTTCAAGCCAAATGGCCTTTTGTTACAGGAGAAGAAGTGAAAAATAGATTTTCAAGAAGGTGGCCACTGCCCCCATCTTGAATTTCCCATGAGAATGATATTAGCTATTTTTGATCTACAAGTCACCCTGATGCTTCCTACCAAGTTCAAGTCAATTGGCCTTTCAGTTCTGGAGAAGAAGTGAAAAGATGGCAGCCATCTTGGATTTCCGATCAGAACCATTTTAGCTATTTTTGTTTTACAAGTCACCCGCATTAATCCTACCAAGTTTTAAGTCAGTTGGCCTTTCAAAAATTCAGGAGAAGAAGTGAAACTAGAGCAGTATTTTCAGAGGAAAATGGATGTCCCCCACCAGTTTAAACAGACCTTTTGTTGAAAAAGGTTGTATCTATAATTTATCTTTTTTTTTGCATGTGTGTGGTCGATTGGGGTCATTTTCCAAAACCTAAGCCCTAGTGTGACCTTGAAAATGGGGTCAAGGTCACCAAAATCTAATCAGTTCTTGCCCCTGTCTCAACAATATAGCTGTACAAGTTTGGTCAAAATCCATCCATTCATTCTGGAGATAGGGTGCAGAAAAGCCATTTTCTAACAATCTGAGCCCTACTGTGACCTTGAAAATAGGGCCAAGGTCACCAAAAGCTAATCAGTTCTTTTCCATGTCACAACAATACAGTTGTGGTCAAAATCCATCCATTCCTTCATGAGATAGGGTGCAGACAAGCCATTTTTCAACAATCTAAGCCCTTGTGTGACCTTGAAAATGGGATCAAGGTCACCAAAATCTAATCAGTTCTTTTTCATGTCACAACAATATAGTTGTGCTTTTGGTCAAAATCCATCCATTCCTTCATGAGATAGGGTGCAGACAAGCCATTTTCCAACAATCTAAGCCCCTGAGTGACCTTGAAAATGAGGTCAAGGTCACCAAAATCTAATCAGTTCTTTTCAATGTCACAACAATATAGATGTACAAGTTTAGTAAAAATCCCTCCATTCATTCTGGAGATAGGGTGCAGACAAGCCATTTTCCAACAATCTGAGCCCTCCTGTGATCTTGAAAAATTGGGTCAAGGTCACCAAAATCTAATCAGTTCTTGTCCCTGTCTCAACAATATAGCTGTACAAGCTTGGTCAAAATCCATCCATTCATTCTGGAGATTGGGTGCAGAAAAGCCATTTTCCAACAATCTGATCCCTCCTTTGACCTTGAAAATGGGGTTAAGGTCACCAAAATCTAATCAGTTCTTTTTCATGTCACAACAATATAGTTGTGCAAGTTTGGTCAAAATCCATCAATTCCTTCATGAGACAGGGTGCAAACAAACCCTTTTCCAACAATCTAAGCCCCTGGGTGACCTTGAAAATGGGGTCAAGGTCACCTAACTCTAATCAGTTCTTTTCCATGTCACAACAATATAGACGTACACGTTTAGTCAAAATCCATCCATTCATTCTGGAGACAGGGTGCAGACAAGCCATTGTCCAACAATCTGAGCCCTCCTGTGACCTTGAAAATGGGGTCAAGGTCATCAAAATCTAATCAGTTCTTTTCCATAGCTCATCAATATAGATGTACAAGTTTGTTAAAAATCAATTCATTCATTCAGGAGATAGGGTGCCGACAAGCCATTTTCCAACCATCTAAGCCATCATGTGACCTTGAAAATGGGGTCAAGGTCACCAAAATCTAATCAGTTCTTTTACATGTCCTAGCAATCTACATGTGCAGGTATGGTCAAAATCCATTTGTTCCTTCAGGAGATAGGGTGCAGACAAGCAACAATCTAAGTCCTCGTGTGACCTTGAAAATGGGGTCAAGTCATCAAAATCTAATCAGCATTTTTCCCCCACCCAATGATAAATTTGTGTAAGTTTGGCCAAAATCCATCCATTCATTAAGGAGATAGAGTGCAGAAAATAGGCTACGCCAACACCAACACCGTTGCCGACAGAATCTGCACTAAAAACAATATGCCCCCCCCTCTCCCTCCCCCCCCCCCCCCCCGCCGCCTCTTGTGGGGGACATAAAAAAGATTTTCAAGATGGCAGACATGGATGCCATCTTGTATTTCCAATCTGAACTTTTAAGCTATTTTTGATCTACAAATTACCCTGATGCTTCCTACCAAGTTTCAAGTCAATTGGCCTTTTGGTTCAGGAGAAGAAGCGAAAAATAGATTTTCAAGATGCTCGCAATAGTGGCCATCTTGGATTTCCAATCAGAATTATTTTAGCTATTTTTGATCTACAAATCACCCTGATGCTTCCTACCAAGTTCCCAGTCAATTGGCATTTCGGTGCAAGAGAAGAAGTGAAAAATAGATTCTCAAGATGGCCGCCATGGCGGCCATCTTGGATTTCCGAATGGAACTATTTTGGCTGTTTTTGATCTACAAGTCATCCCAATGCTTCCTACTAAGTTCCAAGTTGATAGGCCTTTTGGTTCAGGAGTAGAAGTGAAAAATAGATTTTCAAGATGGCCACTACAGCCCTGATCTTGGATTTCTGATCTAAATGATTTTCGCTCTACAAATCACCCTGATGCTTCCTACCAAGTTTCAAGTCAACTGGCCTTTTGGTTCAGGAGAAGAAGCGTAGAACAGATTTTCAAGATGGTCATGACGGTGGCCATCTTGGATTTCCCATCAGAAGGATTTTAGCTATTTTTGATCTACAAGTCACCCTGATGTTTCCTACCAAGTGTCCAGTTCACTGATTGGCATTTAGGTTCAAGAGAAGAAGTGAAAAATAGATTTTCAAGATCACAGCGGCCATCACAGTGGCCATCTTGGATTTCCAATTGGAACAATTTTGGCAATTTTTTACCTACAAGTCACCCTGATGCTTCCTACCATATTTCAAGTCAATTGGTCTTTTGGTTCAGGAGGAGAAGCGAAAAATAGACTTTCAAAATTGCCGCCACATTGGCCATCTTGGATTTCCGATCAGAACTATTTTAGCTATTTTTGATCTACAAGTGACTGATGCTTCCTACCAAGTTTCAAGTCAATTGGCCTTTCGGTTCAGGAGAAGAAGCAATATAATAGATTTTTAAGATGGCCACCATGGTGGCCATCTTGTATTTCAATCACAACTATTTTAGCTAATTTTGATCTACAAGTCACCCTGATGCGTCCTACCAAGTTTCAAGTCAATTGGCCTTTTGGTTCAGGAAAAGAAGTGAAAAATAGATTTAAAAGATGGCTGCCATCTTGGATTCCTGATCGGAATGGTTTTAGCTATTTTAGATCTACAAGTCACCCCAATGCTTCCTACCAAGTTTTGAGTCAGTTGGCCTAGGGATGTAGAAGGAGTAGGCTTTTAAAGCAAATTGTTGATACAGCACGATGGACGATGGACAACAGACAGTGGTCATTGACCGATCACAATAGCTCACCTTGAGCCCTTCATGCCCATGTGAGCTAATAAATAATTTACCATATGACACAACAATAAATGGTGAATACTATGACAGCTTGTTGAAAAGGGTGCATCAGTCAGTCAAAGATAAACATTGTAGCAAACGCTTTAGGACAATGATCCAGCTAACACCAGCCAAACTGTAATGGATGCTGTATAGGAATGTGGATTCAAAGTGTTGCCATATTCAGGCGAGTATTCACCTGTCTGTGCCATTAGTGACTATCATCTGTTCCCAAAACTAAACAAGAGGCCCACGGGCCACGGTTCGCTCACCTGATTGACATAGCCACTGCAGACATGCAGATGTTATGCAACATTTTTCCAATCCTATCATCGCAACTAATGAAAATATCATTATTTGAGCAGTTCTTAGTTTTGAAGAAGAATATATGGGCCTGACAGTCAATGGAGCATGATCATTTGAATAAACTATCAATCACATTTCAACAGAAGGATCAATGTGAAATTTGGTGGAAATTGGCTAAGTGGTTTCTGAAGAATCATGATATTTTTATACATGTAAACAGCACAGTGGCAGGGAAATATTATAAATATAAACCAGATGATGGCCATCTTAGATTTCCAATCAGAACAATTTTAACTACTGTTGATCTACAAGTCACTTCGATACTTTCAATATAAATGTATATGGCCCACACAAATAGGGAAGCAAATTTGACCTTGGAGGCAAAAAGGTCAAATGTCAACATAGAACCATCATTTGAGCAATTTTGGTAGATGTCCTGTCCCCCGTAATTTGTGCAAAGATTAGGACCCAGGGCTTATTTGGTTATGGAGAAGAAGATTTTTAAAGGTTTTTACCATATATGGGCATGGCAGCCATTTTGATCAATGGACCATACCCATTTTAGCAATCTTTCATTCTCCTGCCCATGGAGGCTCCGCATGAAATTTGAGCAACACTTGCCCGGAGGCTTCAGAGGAAAAGCCATTTGAAATTATCAACATTTTTTCCATACAAGTGTATGGGGCCCATACAAATGCATACAGAAGCAAACTTGACCTCGCCGTAAAAAGGTTAAATGTCAATGAATGAGAATTATTTTAGCAACTTTGGTAGACCACCAGTTCCAGATGATATATGCAAAGATTCAGCCACAAGCCATCCTCAGTTTTAGAGAATAAGATTTTTAAATGTTTTTTCCCATGCAGATGCATAAGGAAGCAAACTTGACCTTGCCGTAAAAAGGTCAAATGTCGATGTATGACCATTATTTTAGCAATTTTGGTAGACCCCCTGTCCCCGATGATTTATGCAAACATTCAGCCCCAAAGCATCCTCGGTTCTAGAGAAAAAGATTTATAAAGGTTTTTACCATATATGGGCATGGCGCCCATCTTGGTCAACAAACCGTGACCATTTTAGCAATCTTTTGTTCCCCCTACCTAAGGAGGCTCCATATCAAATTTGAGCAAAATTGGCCCAAAGGCTCCAGAGGAGAAGTTGTTTGAAATTCTGAACATTTTTCCTATACAAATGCATAAGGAAGCAAAATTGGCCTTAACGTAAAAAGGTCAAATGTCAATGTACGACCATTATTTTAGCAATTTTGGTAGCCCTCCTGTTCCCGAAGTTATATGCAAAGATTCAGCCAAAAGGCATGCTCGGTTTTGGAGAAGAAGATTTTTAAAGGTTTTTCCCATACAAATGCATAGGGAAGCAAACTTGACCTTGCCGTAAAAAGGTCAAACGTCAACGTACGACAATTCTTTTAGCAATTTTGGTAGACCTCCCGTCCCCGATGATTCCTGCAAAGGTTCAGCCCCAAGGCATTCTCGGTTCTGGAGGAGAAGATTTTTAAAGGTTTTTACCATATATGGGCGTGGCGGCCATCTTGGTCAACGGACCGCGACCATTTTAGCAATTTTTCGTTCCCCCACCCTAAGGAGGCTCCATATGAAATTTGAGCAAAATTGGCTCAGCGGTTTCAGAGGAGAAGTCGTTTGAAAATGTTAACGGACGGACGCACGGACGGACGGACGCACGGACGGACGGACGGACGGACGGACGGACGGACGGACGGACGAAAAGTGATCACAATAGCTCATCCTGAGCAGAGCTCAGGTGAGCTAAAAAAGTATCTGCATGGAAAAAGGTACAGCAATAAAAATGAATTTATGAATGTTGTTCAGGCTTGGAATGAGGACCCATATTCAGACTTCTATAGAAGTGGTATTAGTGACATAGAAAAGAGGTGGACAAAACTGTATTGACTTACAAGGTGACTTTTTAGAAAAATAATGCTTTAAAAATGCATGTGTCACTGTTAGGTATGTTAGGCTCAAAACCTCTTGATATCCCCTCATATTAACACTAGATTTATTAAAATGCTAATGCAACAACTATATGGGACACAGCTGCTGAATATTTATATGCTCAGCAAAATACTTGCCATCCTAATTTGGTATTTGTTTTTAACAGTCTAAATGTCTGCAGCTTCTTTATTTATTTACTTTCCAGTCTTAAAATACTTTAACACTACAAAAGCCATGCAGAGAAAAGATTCAGAATCACTGGCAATGGAAGCAGCCACTTTGACATGTTCAGCCCCATTATCTGGCAATAGGGGCAGCCATTTTGATACATTATCTGGCAATGTGGCAGCCATTTTGATACAATACCTGGCAAGATGGCAGCCATTTTGGCATATTATCTGGCAAAGGCAGCAGTCACTTTGACATGCTCAGTCACATTATTTAGCAACAGATGCAGCTGATTTGACAGGCTCAGCCATCTGGCAATGGGGCAGCCATTTTGACAGACTCAGCTTCACTATCTGGCTACGGAGGCACTTTGACATACTCAACCTCATTAGCTGGCAATGGAAAAAGCCATAATGACATGCTCTGCTTAATTAACTAGCAATGGGGGCAGACATTTTGAAAGGCTCAGCTTAATTATCTGACAATGGGAGCAGTCATTTTAATAGACACAGCTTGATTCTCTAGCAATAAATGCAATCATTGTGACAGGTTCAGCTTACTTATCTAACAATGGATGCAGTCATTATGACAGGCTCAGCTTAATTATCAAGCAATGGAGGCAGCCATTATGACAGGCTCAGCTTAATTATCTAGGAATGGGGCAGTCATTTTTATAGGCTCAGCTGAATTATCTGGCAAAGGGGGTAGTCATTTTGACAAGCTCAGTTTAATCATCTGGCAATGGAGGTAGTCATTTTGATAGGCTCAGCTTAGTTACCTAGCAATGGAGGCAGCCATTATGACAGGCTCAGCTTATTTATCTAGCAATGGGGGCTGTCATTTTGACAGGCTCAGCTTAATTATCGGGCAATGGAGGTAGTCATTTTGACAGCTTAATTATCTGGGAATGGGGACAGCTATTATGACAGGCTCAGCTTAACTATCTAGCAAAGGGGGTAGACATTTTGATAAGCTCAGCTTAATTATCTAGCAAGGGGGGGTGGGGGGGGGGGGGGCAGTTATTTTGTCAGGCTCAGCTTAGTTATCTAGCAATGGAGACAGCCATTATGACAGACTCAGCTTAGTTATCTAGCAATGGGGGCAGACATTCTGACGGGCTCAGCTTAATCATCTGGCAATGGAGCATTGGGTTTGGACAAAATGTTTAGCCAGAGTTAGGCCTAAACATTGTTTCCAGCCATACTTGGAATCCAGTATGAGTAATCAAGATTCTTACATGGCCTCCATGTGCCTCGGGTGTCTGACTACTATGAACTAAGATGAATAGTGTAGATGGTGACATCATTTGTGAAAAAAACCTGTTGAATGGGGTGAAAAGTGTAGATGCTGAAACATCTCAGCTGGAAAGTTTATGTTTTAGTCTGTGAGACTGAGAGGGCTAAATGCACCTGATTTTCTTCATTTCAGTCAAATAAATGCACCTGATTTTATTTGTTTCAGTCAGATAAATGTATTTGTCTTCCTTCATTTTAGCAGATAAATTCATTTGACTTTTGTTTATTTCAGTCAAATAAATGACTTTCAATCAAATAATTGGACACAATTTTATTCATTCGAATCAGATAAATGCATTTGATTTCCCTCATTTCAGTCAGATATATGCACTTGACTTCCCTCATTTCAGTCAGATAAATACATTTGACTTCCTTCATTTCCGTCAGATAAATGCACTTCATTTTCTTCATTTCAGTCAGATAAATGCATTTGACTTACTTCTTTTCAGTCAAATAAATGTACTATACTTCTTTCATTTTAGTCAGATAAATGCACTTCACTTTCTTCATTTCAGACAGATATGTGTATTTGACTTCCTTCATTTCAGTCAGATAAATGCACTTGACCCTCTTGATTTCAGTCAGATAAATGCACTTGACTTTCTTCATTTCAGTCAGATAAATGCACTTCACTTTCTTCATTTCAGTCAGATAAATACACTTGACTTCCTTCCTTTTAGTCAGATAATTGCACTTGACTTCCTTTACTTCAGTCAGATAAATGCACTCAATTTCCTTCATTTTAGTCAGATAATTGCACTTGATTTCTTTTACTTCAGTCAGATAAATGTACTCAACTTCCTTCATTTTAGTCAGTCAGATAAATGCACTTGATTTTCTTTATTTCAGTCAGATAAATGCACATGACTTCCTTCATTTCAGTCAGATAAATGAACCTGACTTGACACTTCAGCCAGATTTTTTTCTGATTTTCTCTCTAATGTTGCAGGTTTCCAAATGCACTGAGATCATTTTATTTGAAATAAACTGTTTTTTTGTTGTTTTTTTTTGTTTTTGTTTTTTAGTGTTTTTTTTTAGTTTTTTTTTTACCTATTGAGTATTCAAATACAGAAAGATATCTAATACAAAATCCTGTTAAACCTCTAATACAATTCATTAGAGATAAGCTTTTCATACTTTAAAGTCTATTTCATTTTAGAGAAGTAGTAAAGATTTTATGAGAACTAAGGCCACTATCTGGACATATACAGCAGCTGGGTCCCACTGGAAGAACAATATCTGTAATAATGTCAATACTATAAATGAGTCACCTGAGGAATGAGTATGATATGCAATGTAAGGCTGGCTTCAAACAGAAATTGCCTAGATCAGCCAGCACATGCATGCAGGTCGTTTTCTGTTTGTTAATATATTCTACAGTATCCAATGATTCTATATAAATGTGCAGGCTCATCTTGACCTTCACTGCATGCATATACATCATATACATCATAAAAGGGGTGCAAGTTTCCCTGCACACCTGTTCGGTGTTTTCAGGGCTTTGTTATGCACTACCATGTTTACCTTAAATATTTGGAAACCTGTATTCCTTAACCTCATTTCCTAAAATATAAGCAAATCCATTTAATACCTGTTGATATGTCTAAAAACTGCTGGATGACTGGCAAACAATGAAGACCCTCATCAGTCGCAACTTTCTCCAGCATAGGATCTGGGTGTACGATCCATGTATGATGATCCATGTTCGTCTGAACATTCAGAGTAAATACAGTATAATCCAATACTTCCTCACCAGACTGAGTGCATGCAGAGGCTGTAACTGCCCATCACTGTCTGCCTTGGAAGTGGCTCAGCTAGAAATTTTACCAATCCAATGTCAACCATTATTTTCTCAAGATTTCCACTTACACTGCACCATATATGCCTTAAATATTGAGACAGACACGCCTCAAAAAATAGTGTAGACACAGTGTCTGATCAGGGTCCACAATGTTTACCTTTCATCCTACAGTTTTATACACATGTGGGTATTATGTTGTTGTTTCTTTTTGCATGTGAAAGATAAACACTGCAACCTCTTTATAAGATGGTTCACTTTTTAGGATATACGACGGTTTAAAGGTGCACCCCAAAACTATTGCAGCCTAAAAAAAATATATAGATTATATCTATTTATGGTCATTTTTTTTCTATAATCTATATATTTTTGTTTGGCTACAACATCACAGATTAGCTAACACGGTTTTTGCTTTGAATCCCAGAAATAGTGTAATAAAGACGTGTAATTTACTTATGAACTGCTCAGATGTTGTCCTTTCAGTCAAACATTTAGTTTTGAGAACTTAGTTACCATATTAGATCGAGTTACCATACTGTGCAGTTAGGTTTTTCAAAATAACTAGAAACAAGAGGAACATGATGGTCCTTAACGTTCACCTATGCTGAAAAATAATTCAAGGTCATTCAATGTCTACAACATCATTAATCTCATAATATCATATCATAATCAGATTTTTGATTAACGTGCAGGTACAGGGGCAACATCCACACCAGTGGGCCCCCTTCCAGATAGCTAGCTGGCTTTGAATCCCAGAAATAGTATACACATCACGTAAACCATTCTGGAGGACATAACTTTTAACATATCCATGTCCCCCTCATCTGCAAGTTTAAGGAAGATCCAATTAAAACCAACAGAGCTATGCAGCAAACAAGATTAATTATATCAATGGACATAACCCTATGTAACAAATTGTGTAGATTTTCAAACTTTTACAAAATCTTTTATAACATTCTTAATGTTTGGTGTACTTTAACCTCAAGAGAATATATGCTGTTGGATAGTCTTACTATCCAATAACTTTCAGCTTGATAGATTAAAACTTTAGAAGCAGTTTAGAAATGAAGTTGTGTGTGAACAATCTTAAAAGAATAATAATGCTATCAAAATTTGGTGTACTGTAACCTCGAAATAGTCAAATATAAACTGTAGGAGGAATTAGCTTGAAATAAAGTCATATCTGAACAATCTTTAAAGAGTATAAATGACTACCAAAATTTGGTGTACTGTAACCTCAAAACAATATGCGCTGTACCACCTTTTAGTCTTACTGTCTACTAAAATGAAAACTGTAGGAAGAGTTATCCAGAAACCAAGTCATGTCTGAAAAATCTTTAAAAAATAGTGAAAACTCTTTAAAAAATAGAGATCTCTATCAAAATTTGGTGTACTGTGACCTTGGAATAATAAGCCCTGTACCATCTCATAGTCTCACTTTCTACCAAGTTTCAACCCAATCCGATGAAAACTGTAGGAGTTTGCTGGAAATAAGTCATATCTGAACAATCTTGAAAGAGTAACGACTATCAAACTTTGGTGTATTGTAACCCTGTAAACTCAAAACAATATGCGCTGTATAACTGTCCACCAAATTTCAACCTCATTCAATGAAAACTGTAGGAGAATTATCTGGAAACGAAGTCATGTCTGAAAAATCTTTAATAAATAGTGATAACTCTATCTTTGGAGTTTGTTTGTGTTGTGGTTTTACGGCCCAGTCAAACCAATGGGGTCAAGCGCGGTCAGTTTACCAAACCACATTTTTACTGGGCAGGCTTAGTCCTCTAAGCGGTTAACCAGTATTGTGCACATTCTTTCGCCAGAAACTGACAACTGCCTTTCTTGAATCAGGGGATGGGAGAGAATGACCGTAGAAAATATTTCATGATCAATCTCCACGAAAGAATGTTGCCGACCTTGGCAAAGGTCGAACCTGCGACCTCCTGGTCTCCAGTCGGACGCACATCCAACTATTTTTACCTCAAAACAATATGCAATGTATTACCTCATATGTCTAACCATCCATCAAAGTTTCAAACCAGTCTTATATGTAAGATTCAGGAAGATCTGATAAAAACTGAAGGAGTTATGCTTATAACAAGGTCGAAAATAGGCATTTTCAGAAATCAAGGGATTGTAACTCTAAAATAAATAACCTGATCAGGACAGTTTTCGAATTCGTCCATGTCCACCTTATCTGCAAGTTCCAGGATGATTCAAAAAATCAAAACTAAACAAGTTATGCTGATGATAAAGTCAAATATAAGCTTTTTCAGCAATCAACAGGATGTAACTATAAGACAAATGATGCTATCTGGCCCAGTCTCGAACTTGTCTGAGACTTCATCCTTGGCCACCTTATCTGCAAGTTTCAGGTAGATCTGATCTCAAAACTGAATGAGTTATGCTGATGACAAAGTCAAACAAAGACTTTTTTCAGCAATCAAGGGGAGGTAATTCTAAGATTAATAATCCAATCTGGACAGTTTTCAAATTCATTTGAGATTTCATGCATGTCCTCTTTATCTGATCAAAAGTGAACAAGTTATGCCTAGGACAAAGTCAAACAGATGCTTTTACAGCAATCAAGGGGACTTTACTCTAGGAATAATGATATGATCTGGCCAGTTTTTGAACTCATCTGAGATTTCATCCTTGTCCACCTTATCTGCAAGTTTCAGAAATATCTGATCAAAACTGAACTAGTTATGCTGATGACAAAGTCAAACAGAGGTTTTTTTCAGCAGTCAAGGGATGCAACTCTAAGATTAAAGGCTCCATATTTCTCAAAATAGACATTTTATTATCCAAGAAAGGTTTAATAAATTGATATATGTTATTAATACAATCATAAAATGTGGCACCTGACAGCATGTAAAATTTCACTTAGTCTCTCATTCTTGAAATGAACTGAAATTTTACAGGCTGTCAGATGCCACATTTTATAATCTTCTTCATAATATATATCAATTTATTAAACCTTTCTTGGATAAAAAATGTCTAATTTTTAGGAATATGGAGTTTTAATGATCCAATCTGGCCAGGATTCAAACTCATCTGAGAATTCATCCATGTTCACCTGATCTGCAAGTTTCAGGAAGATCCAATCAAAACTGAATGAGTTATGCTGATGACAAAGTCAAACAGAGACTTTTTCAGTAATTAAGGGGGCATAATTCTAAGATTAATTATCTTACCTATCCAGGTTTCGAACTCATCTGAGATTTCTTCCATGTTCACCTTATCTGCAAGTTTCAGGAAGAGCCAATCAAAACTGAATTAGTTCTGCTGATGACAAAGTCAAACAGAGGCTTTTCCAACAATCAACTTGACAAAACAGTACGACTTATGATCTGATCTGGCCAGTTTTCGACTTCCTTCAAGAGTTCATCCATGTAAACCTTATCTTTAAGTTTCAGGAACATCCGATCAAAACTGAAGGAGTTATGCTGATAACAAGCATTTTCCCATTGTAAGTCTATGGGACCTTGCGGTTGCCATAGCAACCAAAGTTTTCATTGGATTTCCATGAAAAGCTTATGTCATCTATGCCCCACCAGGGGCATGCTACAGATAAGAAATTATTGAGATCAGCCTTCAGGCTGTGGAGATCTGGTCAAAGGTGTGGATGAATGACGGACAGACGACGGATGGCCTACCATTCTGTAAGCTCCCCTGGAACGTTCCGCCCAGGTCAGCTAAAAGAATTAACATGTAAAATATCCACCTATTAAGGAAACATGTAAAAAAAAAGACCAGCAGTGGACTTCATGATAAGATTATTTAATGATGCTTATGTGATACTGTTTTCTGATTTTCTTTATAAAAGCATATATAAGTACTCATTTGAACTGCCTCAATAAGTCTATATTGTTGGTACTCAATTAAACTGCCTCAATAAGTCTATAAAAGCATGTGTGGTTGGTACTCATTTAAATTACCTCAATAAGTCTATAAAAGCATACGTTGTTGGTACTCATTTAAGTTGCCTCAATAAGTATATAAAGGCATGTGTGGCTGGTACTAATTTGAATTGCCTAAACAAGTCTATAAAGGCATGTGTTGTTGGTACTCATTTGAACCGCCTCAAAAACAATCTATAACAGCATATGTTGTTGGTACTCATTTGAATTGCCTCAATAAGTCTATAAAGGCATGTGTTGTTGGTACTCATTTAAATTGCCTCAGTAAGTCTATAAAGACATGTATTGTTGGTACTCATTTGAACTGCCTCAATAAGTCTATAAAAGATTATGTTGTTGATACTCATTTGAATTGCCTCAATTTGTTAAGGCAATTCAAATGAAAATTGTCAATAAACAGCGCTTATTCGATACCCCCCGCATAAAGCATAAAACTTTTTTCTATCAAAATTTAAATTTCACAGTGCTGGTGTGACCTTAAAAATAAAGTCAAGGTCATCAAAATCTCATAACAAGAGGCCCACAGGCCACAACTCTCTCACCTGAGTGAAATAGCCACTGCAGATTGTTATGCAACATTTTTTTCAATTCTGTCATTGCAACTATTGAAAGGATTATCATTTAAGCAGTTCTTGGTTTTGAAGAAGAAGAATGTGTTTTTTTACATATTCTTCTTCTTTAAATTATTATTTTTTTGGTTTAGGGGCTAGCTAATTCATTTTAAATGGAATAAACCTCTAAATACTTCATAATTATGTCCAAAATAGCCCAAACATATCCCCTAAATCTTGAATGTTCGTCCGGACAGACGGAAGAACACTCAAAATTTTGGACGGTATAACATAATACACTTGCCACTTTTTGTGGCAGGGCATAAAAATGCAATTTAGTTATCATTTGAAAAAAGTCCTTTTTTCAAAATTGAAAGTTGCCGTGGCAACCAAACATAATGGCCACAGGTCATAAAACATACAAACTGAGTAGACAATCATCAGATGATCATAACTGCCAAATATGGCTCTAATCACTTCATTGGTTATGGAGAAATTGCAATTTAACCATTTTCCCATTATGTCCATGGCAGCTTTTTGTTGCCATGGCAACCAAACCAAGAGGCAGACCGCCAAACTTTTTGCTATTTGGAATTGTCCTTAGCCAAGCAAAATTTGTACCAAATTAGAGTCCTACTGCTTCAGTGGTTTCGGAGGGATTGCCATTTAAGAAAAAATCCTTTTTTTTTTTATTTAACCATTTTCCCATTATAAGTCTATGGGAGCTTTCTGTTGCCATGGCAACTAAACCAAGAGGCAGATCACCACAATTTTAGCTATTTTGAATTGCCCTTACCCAAGCAACATTTGTACCAAATTAGAATCATACTGCTTCAGTGGTTTTAAAGGAGTTCTCATTTAAAAAATTATTTTTTTAAAATTTAATGTTGCCATGGATGTTGCCATCACAACCAAAAGAAATCTGCCACTGGTCATAAAACACATAAATTGGATAGACAATCATCAAATGATCATAAATGCCAAATATGGTTCACATCACTTCACTGGCTAAGGAGAAAATACAATTTAACCATTGTCCCATTATAAGTCTATGGGAGCTTTCAGTTTCCATGGCAACCAAACCAAGAAGCAGATCACCATAATTTAAGCTATTTTGAATTGCCTTTACCCAAACAACATTTGAACCAACTTAGAGTAATACTGCTTCAGTGGTTTTGAAGGAGTTGTCATTTAAAAAATATACTTTTTTGAAATGTAATGTTGCCATGGCAACCAAACAAAATGGCCGCTGGTCATCAAACACATAAACTGGGTAGACAATCATCAGATGATCATAACTGCCAAACATGGTTCACATCACTTCACTGGCTATGGAGAAAATGCAATTTAACCATTTTCCCATTATAAGTCTATGGGAGCTTTCTGTTGCCAAACCAAGAGCCAGATCACCATAATTTTAGCTATTTTTAAATCCCCCTACCAAAGCAACATTCCTACCAAATTAGGGACAAATTGCATCACTGGCTTTGGAGGAGTTGTTGTTTGAAAGTGTTAATGGACAGACGCATGGACAGATGGACGATGGACAAAAAGTGATCACTATAGCTCATCCTGAGCATAGCTCAGGTGAGCTAAAAATATATCTGTGCTATTGATTCATGAGATAGAGTGCACACAAGACTCACTTATTGAGTATTTATAGTGACCTTGAAAATAAGGTAAAGGTAACCAAAATCTAATCACTTCTTTTCCCCATCCTGATGATGTATCTGTGCTAGGGTCAAAATCCAGCTATTGGTTAAAGAGACAGTGTGCACACAAAATTTTTACAAGGCTCATTTTTGGAGTCTTTATAATGTAGTGACCTTGAAAATGAGGTCAAGGTCACAAAAATCTAATCACTTCTTTCTCATGTCCTAACAATGTATCGGTGCTAGTTTGTTAAAATTCCAGCTATTGGTTCAAAATATATTGTGCACACAAGCTTTTTTCTATCAAAATTTGAGTTTCAAAGTGCCGGTGTGAACTTGAAAATGAGAAAAAGGTTACCAAAATCTAACCACTTCTTTCCCCAATCCCAATGACGTATCTCTGCTAATCTGGTCAAATTCCATCTATTGATTCATGAGATAGAGTACATACAAGACTCACTTTTTTGTGTATTTATAATGTAGTGACCTTGAAAATAAGAAGGTCACCAAAATCTAATCATTTCTTTCCCCTATCCTTAGGATGTATCTGTGCTAGTTTGGTCAAATTCCAGCCATTGGTTAAAGAGGTTATGTGCACACAAACTTTTTACTGCATTAACAAGGCTCACTTTTTTAATATTTATAATGTAGTGACCTTGAAAATAAGACCAAGGTCACCACAATCTAATCACTTCTTTCCCCCATCCTTATGATGTATCTGTGCTAGTTTTGTCAAATTCCAGCCATTGGTTAAAGAGATAGTGTGCACACAAACTTTTTACTGCATTAACAAGGCTCACTTTTTGAGTATTTATTATGTAGTGACCTTGAAAATAAGATCAAGGTCACCAAAATCAAATCACTTCTTTCCCCCATCCTTAGGATGTATCTGTGGTAGTTGGTCAAATTCCAGACGGACGGACAACATGAAAACAGTATACCCCTCCCACAAACAAAGTTTGCAGGGGTATATTGAGTACCAACAACATATGCTTTTATAAAGAAGCATATAAAATTACATGGCTGTAATATGAAGACTATGAAATGCTTGACTGTGCGCTTATAGCAGTGTATGCGGTAATTAGATCAAATATGATACCTAAATCAGTGGAAAGAAAAACGGAACTTAAGAATATATACATATTGTGTATTGCTGTATTTATCTTAAGTATTGGGACAGACAGGCCTGAGCAAACAGTTTATACACATATTAGATGCTGCAGAATCAGGGTCTACACTGTTTGCCACTTATCCAGCATTTTTAATAAATGAACAGGTAAAACAGACTTTTTTGTTTCAAATTTTCAGGCAAGTATGGCAAAGAGTCAAGGTGTCCCAGTATTTAGGGTAAATAAAGTACACAGAAACACAAAAGCAGTGCTCTAAATAAGACTCATTATTTCACCAAGATGCCCAGAAAGATTCAGATCACCCTGCACCTCTGCACAATCTATGCTTAGTGCTCTTTTAATAACCAAAGATCCAAGGTTTCTTCAGGCAGACAGTGAAGAATGACCTAATTGTGCACATGCATAGGTTGAGTCTTCACTGGAGGCATATGTGTTTTCTAACATTGCTGCCGATATAATGGTGTTTTCTTATGTCAGTCACAGTGGGGCATTATGAACCTTCCCTGAATAAATAAGAATTTCTTGAATCAATGAAAATTGTCAATAGGCAGCCCTTATTACATACCCCCGCATAAAGCATAAAACTTTTTTCTATCAAAATTTAAGTTTCAAAATGCAGGCATGACCTTGAAAATAAAGTCAAGGTCACCAAAATCTAATAAAATGAAAATAAGATCAAGGTCACCAAAATCTAATGAAAATGAGGTCAAGGTCACAAAAATCTAATCACTTCTTTCTCATGTCCTAACGATGTATCTGTGCTAGTTTGTTAAACTTCCAGCCATTGGTTCAAGATATAGTGTGCACACAAGCTTTTTTCTATCAAAATTTGAGTTTCAAAATGCCCGTGTGACCTCGAAAATGAGATAAAGGTCACCAAAATCTAATCACTTCTTTCCCCAATCCCAATGATATATCTGTGCTAGTTTGGTCCAATGCCATCTATTGATTCATGAGATAGAAAGCACACAAGACTCGCTTATTGAGTATTTATAATGTAGTGACCAAGGTCACCAAAATCTAATCACTTCTTTCCCCTATCCTTAGGATGTATCTGTGCTAGTTTGGTCAAATTCCAGCCATTGGTTATTGAATATGTATAGTGACCTTGAAAATAAGGTAAAGGTCACCAAAATCTAATCACTTCTTTTCCCCATCCTGATGATGTATCTATGCTACTTTGGTCAAAATCCAGCTATTGGTTAAAGAGATACAAGGCTCAATTTTGGATTCTTTATAATGTAGTGACCTTGAAAATGAGGTCAAGATCACAAAAATCTAATCACTTCTTTCCCATGTCCTAACAATGTATCAGTGCTAGTTCGTTAAAATTCCAGGCATTGGTTCAAGATATAGTGTGCACGAAAGCTTTTTTCTATCAAAATTTGAGTTTCAAAGTGCCGATGTGACCTTGAAAATGAGATAAAGGTCACCAAAGTCTAATCACTTCTTTCCCCAATCCCAATGATTTATCTGTGCTTATTTGGTCAAATTCCATCTATTGATTCATGAGATAGAGTGCAAACAAGGCTCTATTTTTGAGTATTTATGATGTAGTGACCTTGAAAATAAGGTCAAGGTCACCAAAATCTAATCAATTCTTTCCCTCATCCTTAGGATGTATCTATGCTAGTTTGGTCAAATTCCAGCCATTGGTTAAAGAGATAATGTGCACACAAACTTTTTACTGCATTAAAAAGGCTCACTTTTTGAGTATTTATAATGTAGTGAGCTTGAAAATAAGGTCAAGGTCACTAAAATCTAATCACTTCTTTCACCCATCCTTATGATGTATCTGTGCTAGTCTGGTCAAATTCCAGCCATCGGTTAAAGAGATAGTGTGCACACAAACTTTTTACTGCATTAACAAGTCAACAAGGCTCACTTTTTGAGTATTTATAAAGTAAAGACCTTGAAAATGAAAATTGTCAATAAGCAGTGCTTATTCGATACCCCCTGCATAAAGTATAAAACTTTTTTCTATAAAAATTTAAGTTTCAAAGTGCCGGCATGACCTTGAAAATAAGGTCAAGGTCACCAAACTCTAATAAAACAAGATTCCTAAAATTATTAAGCAAGATCCACAGGAAAAACAGAAGTGTTACGGACATTAAAAAATTACAAAGGGGAATAACTATAACACTATTGATCCCTTGACCCTTCTTTTTCTGTAGCAGCAGCATCTCATGAATATGAACATTTATGCAAAATGTGTTAAGATTCCTAATAATACTTATCAAGTTATGCAAAAAAAAGATAGATTGCACACAAGGCTCACTTTTTGAGTATTTATAATCTAGTGACCTTGAAAATAAGGTCAAGGTCACCAAAATCTAATCACTTCTTTGCCCCATCCTGATGATGTATCTGTGCTAGTTTGGTCAAATTCCAGCTATTGGCTAAAGAGAAAGTGCGCACACAAACTTTTTACTGCATCAAGAAATTTTACAAAGGGCAATAACTCCAAGAGAATTGACCCCTAGCCCTTACTTTCTCTTATGTAGGAACACCTTATTGACATCAATGTGTCACACAAGCTTTTTTCTATCAAAATTTGAGTTTCAAAGTGTCAGTGTGACCTTGAAAATGAGGTCCAGGTCACCAAAATCTAATCACTTCTTTCCCTCATCCCAATAAAGTATCTGTGCTAGCTTGAACAAATTCCATCTAATGATTCATGAGAAAGGGTGCACACAAGGGTCATTTTTAGAGTCTTTATAATGTAGTGACCTAGAAAATGAGGTCAAGGTCACAAAATCTAATCATTTCTTTCCCATGTCCTAACCATGAATCTGTGCTGGTTTGTTAAAAATCCAGCCATTGGTTCAAGAAATAGTGTGCACACAAGCTTTTTTCTATCAAAATTTGAGTTTCAAAGTGCCGGTGTGACCTTGAAAATAAGATAAAGGTCACCAAAATCTAATCACTTCTTTCCCAAATCCCAATAATATATCTGTGCTGGTTTGGTCAAATTCCATCTATTAATTCATGAGATAGGGTGCACACAAGACTCACTTATTGAGTATTTATAATGTAGTGACCTTGAAAATAAGGTCAAGGTCACCAAACTATAATCGCTTTTTTCTCCCATCCTTATGATGTATCTCTGCTAGTTTGGTCAAATTTCAGCCTTTGGTTATAGAGATAGTGTGCACACAAACTTTTTACAAGGCTCATTTTTGGAGTCTTTATAATGTAGTGACCTTGAAAATGAGGTCAAAGTCACCAAAATCTAATCACTTCTTTCCCATGTCCTAACAATGTATTGGTGCTAGATTGTTAAAATTCCAGCCATTGGTTCAAGATATAGTGTGCACACAAGCTTTTTTCTATCAAAATTTGAGTTTCAAATTCCAGCACACAAGGCTCACTTTTTGAGTATTTATAGTGTAGTGACCTAGTGTAATATCTAACCACTTCTTTGCCCCATCCTTATGATGTATCTGTGCTAGTTTGGTCAAATTCCAGCCATTGGTTAAAGAGACATTGTGCACACAATCTTTTTACTTCATTAACAAGGATTCTTTTTTTAGTATTTATAAAGTAGTGACCTTGAAAATAAGGTCAAGGTCACCAAAATCTAATCACTACTTTCCCCGATCCGGATGATGTATCTATGCTAGTTTGGTCAAATTCCATCCATTGGTTAAAGAGATAATGTGCACATAAACTTTTTTACTGCGTTAACAGTATTTATAGTGTAGTGACCTTGAAAATAAGGTTAAGGTCACCAAAATCTAATCACTTCTTTGCCCCATCCTTATGATGTATCAGTGCTAGTTCAGTCAAATTCCAGCCATTGGTTAAAGAGATATTGTGCACACAAACTTTTAACTCCATTAACAAGTGTCTGTGCTAGTTTGGTCAAATTCCAGCCATTGGTTACTGAGTATTTATAGAGACCTTGAAAATAAGGTAAAGGTCACCAAAATCTAATCACTTCTTTCCCCCATTCTGATGATGTATCTGTGCTAGTTTGGTCAGCTATTGGTTAAAAAGATAGTGTGCACACAAAATTTTTACAAGGCTCAATTTTGGAGTCTTTATAATGTAGTTGACCTTGAAAATGAGGTCAAAGTCACCAAAATCTAATCACTTCTTTCCCATGTCCTAATAATGTATCGGTGCTAGTTTGTTAAAATTACAGCCATTGGTTCAAGATATAGTGTGCACACAAGCTTTTTTCTATCAAAATTTAAGTTTCAAAGTGCCAGTGTGACCTCAAAAATGAGATAATGTTCAGGGAAAGCTTATCACTTCTTTCCCCAATCCCAATGCTGTATCTGTGCTAATCTGGTCACATTCCATCTATTGATTCATGAAATAGAGTGCACACAAGGCTCACTTTTTGAGTATTTATAGTGTAGTGACCTTGAAAATAAGGTCAAGGTCACCAAAATCCAAACAATTCTTTCCCCCATCCTTAAGATGTATCTGTGCTAGTTTGGACAAATTCCATCTATTGGTTAAAGAGATAATGTGCACACAAACTTTTTACTGCATTAACAACGCTCACTTTTTTGAGTATTTATCATGTAAAGACCTTGAAAATAAGGTCAAGGTCACCAAAACCTAATCACTTCTTTGCCTCGTTCTTCTTAATATGTATCTGTGCTAGTTCGGTCTATTTCCAGCCATTGGTTAAAGAGATACTGTGCACACAAACCTTTTACTTCATTAACAAGGCTCCTTTTTTAGTTTTTATAATGTAGTGACCTTGAAAATAAGGTCAAGGTCACCAAAATCTAATCACTTCTTTGCTCCATTCTTATGATGTATCTATGCTAGTTTGGTCTATTTCCAGCTATTGGTTAAAGAGATATTGTGCACACAAACTTTTTACTTCATTAACAAGGCTCCTTTTTTTAGTATTTATAATGTAGTGACCTTGAAAATAAGGTCAAGGTCACCAAATCTAATCACTTCTTTGCCCCATCCTTATGATGTATCTGTGCTAGTTTGGTCAAATTCCATCCATTGGTTAAAGAGATAATGTGCACACAAACTTTTTACTGCATCAACAAGGCTCACTTTTTTGAGTATGTATAGTGTAGTGATCTTGAAAATAAGGTCAAGGTCACCAAAATCTAATCACTTCTTTGCCTCATCCTTATGATGTATCTGTGCTAGTTTGGTCAAATTCCAGCCACTAGTTAAAGAGATATTATGCACACAAACTTTTTACTTCATTAACAAGGCTCCTTTAGGCTCCTTTTTGAGTATTTATAATGTAGTGACCTTGAAAATAAGGTCAAGGTCACCAAAATCTAATCACTTCTTTCCCCCATCCTGATGATGTATCTTTGCTAGTTTGGTCAAATTCCAGCCATTGGTTAAAGAGACAGTGTGCACACAAACATTTTTCTGCATTAAGAAAAATTTTTACAAAGGGTAATAACTCCAAGAGAGTTGGCCCCTAGCCCTTACTTTCTCTTATATAGGTACATCTTATTGATATCAATGTGCCTGCAGAAAATGATGAATATCCATCGCTGCGTTTTCAAGATATTAGGAAAAAACCAGCGTCGTGGATGGACACACGGACAGACAACGTGAAAACAGTATACGCACCCACAAACAAAGATTGCGGTGGGGTGTGTGTGTGTGTGTGTGTGTGTGTGTGTGTTGGGGGGGGGGAGCATATAATAAGGTCAAGGTCACCAAAATCTAATCATTTCTTTCCCCTATCCTGATGATGTATCTGTGCTACTTTGGTCAAATTCCAGCCATTGGTTAAAGAGATAGTGTGCACACAAACTTTTTACTGCATTAAGAAAAAATTTTACAAAGGGCAATAACTCCAACAGAATTAACCCTTGCCCGACTTTCTCTTATGTAGGTACACCTTATTGATATCAAAGTGTCTGCAGAAATTAATTAATATCCATCACTACCTTTTTCAAGATATTAGGAAAAAACTAGCGTCGTGGACAGACACACGGACAAACGGACAACGTGAAAACAGTATACACCCCCCCTACAAACAAAGTTTGCGGGGGGTATAATAATCTCCTTATCTAGATAACTGGCAGATTAAGCATTCTACAAGTCTAACCACAACATTCTGTCAATCAAACAAAAGAGCAGAATAGATAAAAGTAACAAGAGTTGTCAGAAGACAATGCAGCTCGCCAGACAGGGTTGATCAGATAATAACACAATCTTTAAATATTAAAAATTAAATGCAGAAATTAAACATAGCTATAAATGACAGAGTATGACCTGACTTTGATGTCTGAAGAATGTAAAACTGAGGGATGGGGTATATGCCACTGAAACATTTACTTTTGAAAACTTAAACACAGAACTCGAACATGGGTTTAAATGACAAAGTATGACCTGACCTTGACTTAGGCAGAAGGTCAACTTGAGGAAGGGGTGTGTGTTATTGAAAGGTCTTATCCTAAGGTAGTTGTGGGCCAAATATTAAAGCAGTATCTTGAATACTTCAGCAGTTACACTTTTCAAAACTTATACGCAGAACTCCAACATGGGTGTAAATGACAAAGTATGACCTGACCTTGACCTAGGCAGAAGGTCAAACTGAGGAAAGGGTGTGTGCTATTAAAAGGTCTTACCCTAACATTGGTGTGGGCCAAATATTAAAGCAGTATCTTGAATACTTCAGCAGTTACAAACACTTTTCAAAACTTAAACGCAGAACTCCAACATGGGTTTAAATGACCAAGTATGACCTGACCTTGACCTAGGCAGAAGGTCAACCTGAGGAAGGGATGTGTGCTATTGAAAGGTCTAACCTTAAGGTTGGTGTGGGCCAAATATTAAAGCTCTATCTTGAAAACTTCTGCAGTTATGTATACATTTCAAAACTTAAACGCCAAACTTAAACATGGGTGCAAATGACAAAGTAAGAACTGACCTTGACCTACATAAAGGGTCTAACTTGGGGATGGGGGTGTATGCTATTGAAAGGTCTTACCCTAAGGTAGGTGTAGGCCAAATATGAAAGCAGTACCTTAAACAAATAAAAAACTATGCACACCTTTGAAAACTTAAACATTGTGCTAACGCGGATGCCGATGCGGACGCCGACGTGGACACTGACGTGGATGCCGACACCGACTAGGTAAAATTTTCCAAGCACAGTTGTTATGTCCAGTCAACTAACTAAAAATAAAGAAATACTGCAAAGTTAAAAGTCTCTGCCCTTGTCACTGGAGGGTATTTTATGTTTATCCATCATTCCATTCGAAAAATATGGAGCCTTTAATAATTCAAAAAGTGCTATGAAAGGAAGCCACATGAAACCTGAAATATTAATTTTGGACAAAAAAGGTGACCTTGGATACTATTTTGCTTTATCAGCTGGATAAATATTCTGCTTTCAATAGCAACAAAGAAGGTACAATTAGGTTCCCCACTGTTTGCTACACAACACTGTGCGATAGACTGGTAGGTATACTTACAATTCTGTAAGCCATTATTAGTCATACATGTACTTGAAATATTAAACATTAGAATGCAAATCCCCACGCTCTTTCTTAATGTTGCTAATAGCATGCTGGACAGACAGATTAAATTCTGCCCAGTGGTTTAGGAAAGGAGCGTGACAGACAGATGGATGGATGCTGGATGGACAGCTGGAAAAACAATGTTGCTCTTGCGCACCCTAACCATCAGGGTGAGGGATGTAGCAAGTTTGGTTGAATTCCACCCAGTGGATAAGGAGGAAATAGCATGAATGCAGGGAAAAATAATGTTGCTCTCGCAAACCCTTGACATGAGGGGAAGTGATGTATAAAGTTTGGTAGAATTCCGTCCAGTGGTTTAGGAGATAGGATGACGGACAGATGGACAGAAGACAAATGCACCGATAGATTAAAGCACAAAAAAATAATGTTGCTCTCGGACAACCTTACCATGAGGGGAAGTGATGTAGCAAGTTTGGTTGAATTCCATCTAGTGGTTTAGGAGGAGATAGTGTGACAGACAAATGGACCGACGACTGACGCAAGGATGGACGGACATACAGAAAAATAATGTTGTTCTCGCACACCCTTACCATGAGGGGAAGTGATGTAGTAAGTTTGGATGAATTCAGCCCAGTGGTTTAGGAGGAGATAGCATGATGGACAGATGGGACGTTTGTGTGGATGGCCCAGTGTTTTAGGAGGAGATAGCATAATGGACAGATGGACAAGACCTCAAAACAAGTGCCTCAAATTTATTGGGTTCTCTTTTTTGGACACTAACAGAATAAATGGCAAGTACCCAAAGCAGAAGAGCGAAGACTCAAAAGGGAAGGCCTGGTTAGAGCACTACCAAAGGCTTCTCAATGCTGAGTTTGACTGGGACCCAGACCACCTGTCTGACGAACCACTAGTGGAAGGCCCGCCCATCCCAATCACCATTGATATGGTTAAGAAGGTTATCTCTCAGATGAAGGTGGGCAAAGCACCGGACCTATCAGGCATAGTGGTGGAGATGATACGAGCAGCTGGTGACACAGGTGCCCCCATGATCCGTGGCCTCGCAGCTGCAATCATTCGCGATGGCAAGGTACTCTCTGACTGGAAATGGAGTTTCATTGTCTGCCTCTATAAGGGTAAGGGGGATGCATTGGAAAGGGAGAAACTGCTGTGGTCTCAAGCTGACAGAGCAGATCATGAAAATCCTGGAGAGGATTGTGGACAGCCTCATCAGACAGTTGGTGTCAAGCGACGATTCCCAGTTTGGCTTCATCCCAGGCAGAGGCACAACAGACAATCTTTGTAGTCGGGCAGCTGCAAGAGAAGTATCTAGCTGCCAAACAAGAGACTCTACATGGCTTTTGTAGACCTGGAGAGTGCCTTGGAAGGTCATCTGGTGGGTGCTGAGAAAACTTGGTGTGGAGGAGTGGATTGTGCGACTGGTGCAGGGGATGTATGCCAATGTGCGGAGCCTTGTCCGTGTTGGTGAGGGATACAGTGAAGAGTTTGAAGTGAAGGTAGGTGTTCACCAAGGTTCAGTACTCAGCTCGCTGCTCTTCATCATTGTGCTTGAAGCCTTGTCACGCAAGTTCTGCTCTGGGGTCCCCTGGGAGGGCCTCTATGCCGATGACCTTTTTATCATCGCTGAATCGCTCGAGGAATGTGTCAGCAGGCTCTTGTCTTGGAAAGAAGCAATGGAGGAGAAAAGAGTGAGAGTAAATGCAGGAAAGACAAAGATCATGATCTGTGGTACGGGCCTGGACCTCCTGCAGAGTTCAGGTGAGTTTCCATGTGCTGTCTGTTGCACTGGAGTAGGCATCAACAGCATCTTCTGCAACGGCTGCAAGCACTGGTTGCACAAAAATTGCAGTGGGCTCAAGCACTTGACAAAGGACCCTGATTACAGATGTACATGGTGCCAGGGAACTGCATGCCTCTTGGATGGCAGACCACGGAGGGAAGGCCGTCGGACCTGACAAGCTGGAGATGGTAGCTTACTTTTGCTACCTAGGAGAGCCAGCGGCTGTGAACTTTCAACCATAACATGTGTGAAAACCGCCTGGAAGAAGTTCAAGGAGCTGCTACCAGTTCTCCCAAGACACGTGGCCATGTGTACTGGTCTTGTGTGCAGAGCGCAATGCTCCATGCCAGTGAGACTTGGCCATTGACAAAGCCAAACCTCCAACATATGTAGCGAAATGACAGGGCAATGATCAGACAGATTTGCAATGTCAAGCCGCAAGACATTGTCACCACCAAATCAATGAGCTACTTGCGCGGCTTGGCATAGTGGGGCTGGACCTTTCTGAAGGAGAGAAAGCTCCGCTAGTACGGACATGTCGAATGCTCCAATGGTGCAGTCAAGACAGCCTTTGACATACAGGTTGATGGAAAGCGTGGGCCTGGGAGGCCCAAGATGACCTGGAAGCAGCTGACAGAGAGGGACTGCAGAGAGTGGAAGCTCTCGGTTATCAACCCTCGTAATAGACATACCTGGAGATCTGGTGTGAGATCTGCCATGCGTGCAGCAAGCCAGCTATCTGGATGGGGGCCCACTGATGTGGATGTTGCCCCTGTACCTGCACGTTAACCAACAATCCAAATCTTTATTTTATTTTTTCCTCCGATGACAACACTTAAAACTGAAAGTAAAAAAAATAAGAAGATTTCACAATGTGGTACATCCCACACAAAACAAAACCTGAAGTACACCGTTGTTAAAATGCAATGAAAAATCAATTGACATTCTACACTGTCTACCTGAAGAAACCTTGGACCTTTGGTTATTAAAAGAGCACTAAGCATAGATTGTGCAGAGGTGCAGGGTGATCTGAATCTTTCTGGGCATTTTGGTGAAATAATGAGTCTTATTTAGAGCACTGCTTTTGTGTTTCTGTGTACTTTATTTACCCTAAATACTGGGACACCTTGACTCTTTGCCATACTTGCCTGAAAATTTGAAACAAAAAAGTCTGTTTTACCTGTTCATTTATTAAAAATGCCAGATAAGTGGCAAACAGTGTAGACCCTGATCTGATGTGGCATTCTGCAGCATCTAATATGTGTATAAACTATTTGACCAGGCCTGTCTGTCCCAATACTTAAGATAAATACAGCAATACACAATATGTATATATTCTTAAGTTCTTTTTTTCTTTCCACTGATTTAGGTATCATATTCGATCTAATTACTGCATGTACTGCTATAAGCACACAGTCAAGCATTTCAGTCTTCAGATTACAGCCATGTAATTTTATATGCTTCTTTATAAAAGCATATGTTGTTGGTACTCAATATACCCTGCAAACTTTGTTTGTGGTGGGGGGTGTATACTGTTTTCATGTTGTCCATCCGTCCGTGTGTCCGTCCGCAAGGGTGGTTTTTCTCTAATATCTTGAAAATAAAGCGATGGATATTCATCAATTTCTGCAGACACATTAATATCAATAAGGTGTACCTACATAAGAGAAAGTAAGGGCTAGTGGTCAATTCTCTTGGAGTTATTGCCCTTTGTAAAATTTGTGTGTCTGTCCACGACCCTGGTTTTTCTCTAATATCTTGAAAACGCAGTGATGGATATTAATCAGTTTCTGCAGACACATTGATATCAATAAGGTGTACCTATATAAGAGAAAGTAAGGGCTAGGGGGCCAATTCTCTTGGAGTTATTGCCGTTTGTAAATTTTTTTCTAAATGCAGTAAAAAGTTTGTGTGCAAACTATCTCTTTAACCAATGGCTGGAATTTAACCAAACTAGCACAGATACATCATCAGGACGGGGGAAAGAAGTGATTAGAATTTGGTGACCTTGACCTTATTTTCAAGGTCACTACATTATAAATACTCAAAAAGTGAGCCTTGTTAATGCAGTAAAAAGTTTCTTGTTAATGCAGTAAAAAGTTTGTGTGCACACTATCTCTTTAACCAATGGTTGGAATTTGACCAAACTAGCACAGATACATCCTAAGGATGGGGGAAAGAAGTGATTAGATTTTGGTGACCTTGACCTTATTTTCAAGGTCACTACATTATAAATATTAAAAAAGTGAGCCTTGTTAACGCAGTAAAAAGTTTGTGTGCACATTATCTCTTTAACCAACGGCTGGAATTTGACCAAACTAGCACAGATATATCCTAAGGATGGGGGAAAGAAGTGATTAGATTTTGGTGACCTTGACTTATTTTCAAGGTCACTACATTATAAATACACAAAAAGTGAGTCTTGTGTGCACTCTTTTTCATGAATCAATAGATGTCGTTTAAATGGTTTTCTAGTTTTAGCTCTGGTAACCATTTTGTTCAGCAGAGTAGAACCATTTTGGCAATTTTGGTAAAGGGGGATAAGAGGAACATTTCTGTGAAATCATTTTGAAATCAGGCCACTGGCCAAGAAGGAGATGTTTAGTGGATTTTTTCTATTTTTATCTCTGGCGGCTATTTTGTTCAGCCGAGCAAAACTTTTTTAGTAATGTTGGTAAAGGGCCATAAGAGGAACACTTCTGTGCAAATATTTTGAAATCAGGCCATTGGCCAAGGACGAGATGTCGTATGAAGATTTTCTATTTTTAGCTCTGGTGGCCATCTTGTTCAATGGAGTGGAACCGTTGAGGGATCTCGGATTTCCGATCGACACAGTTTTAGCTCATTTCGATCCAGAAATCATCCTGTTGCTACAGAGCAAGTTTCAGCTCAAGGAAGAGATGTCGAAAATTGATTTACAAGATGGCAGCTGTGACAGCCATCTTGGGTTTTCTATCGGCTCATTTAGCTAATTTGTGTCTACTAAGCCCCCTAATGCTCATCATCAAGTTTTGACTCAAATGAATTATAGAGGAGATGTCCAAACTATGAATTCTCAACATTTTCCCAATATTAATGTATAAGGCCCATACAAATGCATGGAGAAGCAAATTTGACCTTGCTGTAAAAAAGGTCAAATGTCAATGTAGGACCATCACTTTAGCCATTTTGGTAGACCTCCTGTCCCCGATGATTTGTGCAAAGATTAGGCCCCAGGGCTTATTTGGTTCTGGAGAAGAAGATTTTTAAAGATTTTTACCATATATGGGCATGGCAGCCATCTTGGTCAATGGACCATATCCATTTTAGCAATCTTTCATTCCCCTTCCCCAAGGAGGCTCCACATGAAATTTGAGCAACATTGGCCCTGAGGCTTCAGAGGAGAAGTCATTTGAAATTATCACCATTTTTCAATACAAATGTATAGGGCTTATACAAATGCATATGGAAGCAAACTTGACCTTGCCATAAAAAGGTCAAATGTCAATGTACAACCATCATTTTAGCAACTTTGGTAGACCTTCAGTCCCCGATGATTTTTGCAAAGATTCAGCCCAAACGCATCCTTGGTTCTGGAGAAGAAGATTTTTACAGGTTTTTACCATATATGGGCATGGCGGCCATCTTGGTCAATGGACCATGACCATTTTTGCAATCTTTCATTCCCCCAACCTAAGGAGGCTCCACATAAAATTTGAGTAACACTGGCCCAGAGGCTTCAGAGGAGAAGTTGTCTGAAATTCTCAACATTTTTCTCATACAAATGTATGGTGCCTATACAAATGTATAGGGAAGTAAACTTGACCTTGCCGTAAAAAGGTCAAACGTCAAGATACAACAATTATTTTAGCAACTTTGGTAGACCTCTTGTCCCCGATGATTTGTGCAGATTCAGCCCCAGGCAACCTCGGTTCTGGAGAAGAAGATTTTTAATGTTTTTTACCATATATGGGCATGGGAGCCATCTTGGTCAATGGACCGCGACCATTTTAGCAATCTTTCGTTCCCCCAACTTAAGGAGGCTCCATATGAAATTTGAGCAAAATTGCTCAGCAGCTTCAGAGGAGAAGTCGTTTGAAAATGTGAACGGATGGATGGATGGACGGACGGACAATGGACGAAAAGTGATCACAATAGCTCATCCTGAGCACAGCTCAGGTGAGCTTAAAAGCCAACTTCAGACTCAGAGGTGAAAGTGTTAAGAAATTTATAGTATTTTCATCATGTAGCTGCTCTGCTGTTTAACAGTTTTGTGTATTCTTTGCAAACTTTTGAGAGAAACACTACATCTATTTATAAACTATTTGGAGAACAGCCTGACCACAACGTAGAGACAAAATGTCTTTGACATTAGAGATTTGTATGCAGACTATAGATTTTAAGGAGAACTGTGTAGATACCTGACTAGGTGTTTCTACTCCTTGAAACTTGCTCCCCACAGACAGATCGGTACGTCTGTCTCCAAAATAATCCAGTGATTCCTGTCAATAATATAAAAATAATTATAAGCTATGTCAGAAAAACAACCTACCTTACAAATTATGGAAAGAATGAATTTCCAGACTGGCCTATTAGTCATGGGATGTATTCGGCTTTTTGTTGCTTCTTCATAGTACTAAGTAATTCAAAATCAGTGGACACAATGATCACACTGAAAACACTACAGTGTAGCTCCAATATATCGTGGTATTGCGGGTCCATAACCATGAAACCGCGATGTGGTCGGAGCGCGATATAAGTCCCGACATGTACCATGCATGTATAACGTCGTGCATAACACTCGCTCGGTTTGTCGCTATGGTAGTTTGCTGAGACATCACAGATAAATGGCATTCAGTTATGTTGTCACCATATTTCCTAATTAAAATTGGATTAGAATTACTCAATGGAATAATTTACAATGGTGTGCTATGTCTAACAAGTAATTCCAATCGAAACCAGCTGATAAACTACGTTTGAAAACAAGAAATCATCGGATTGACAATTTAGGACGCCATTTTGGATACTCTGGCGAAGGGAAGTTACTCCATTGTGCTAAGATAACTGGAGTTGCTTCCCTTCGCTTATATTGCGGGCGCAAAGAAAAAGACAAAGTTAATTTCTTTTTATTTATTTTTTTTTATTGTTTGTTTTTGTTTTTTTTTTGACGCAGTTGTTTTCTTCTGAAATATTTATATCTACAGAAGTGTAAAATAAGCGGACTACGATCTGTGTATGTTGGACAGAAACATCGTAAGACTACTGTCTTGTAAAATTTGCTGGTGTTGAATAGGAGGTGGACCGTTTTCCCCTGCTGAGCAAAATTAGTTTGTGGGCATCATTGACTCATTGAGCATTGAGTAGATCTATGTACTAAATGATGATAATGGTTACGACAATTACGGCGATATAATTTATTGTTTGCCAGTTATAATCAACGTGTGCGCTGATTGACACTAAGTGGATTGTTTATTATATAATACCTGACGCGCGACTTAGCGTCGGGATAGGCGCGAAAAATCAATTACCGGAGGCGGAACGCTTTTTTTTTTTTCTGAAGTTAAATAAAACAACAAACATTTTATGTTTTTAAATTTTTTTTTTTTTTTTTTTTTTTTTTTTTTTGCTTTTGGAAAATTTGGGAGCCATGGCCTATTCGCGATATACTGGATTTCGCGAAATAACGGACCGCGATGTATTGGAGCTACACTGTATTAACTCTTGTCCTGCTGAACCCAGATATACCCAGCCTTTGCAAACAGTGTAGATCCAGATCAGTTGGCTTCTGAAGAAGCCAACTGATCTGGATCTGCATTGTTTGCCATCAAGTATGCAAATTTATAGCAACAATCTGGATCAAGTAATCTGACTGGCTGAAAACTAGAAGTGGGCGTGGCATCTTAATTTATTCAGCAGGACAAGGGTTAAGGGGACTTAATACACATGGTGGATTTTCCACCATTTTTTACAAGCATGACAACTTCTGTGACTTTGTGCTTGCTTTCCGGCACATCAATCCCTTCTGAAAAGGGCTCTGGTCTAAACAGAGTAGAACCTTTCTCAGAATAGAGGCAAAACAATGTTGAGAGAGTTGCCTCCCCTGGAAGTGTATCTAGTCCCCTTTATATCCTTAAAATTTGGATATCATAACTCTTCACAATACTTCTCCTAGCAGTTGAACAAATTCATCTACTGGTGATGCATTCAAGAACTCCTATCACATTTACCCTAAATATTCAGATACCTTATCTGTTTACCAAACTGATCCAAAATTTTGAACAAGTCCATTTTACTACCAGCAGATATTTCCAAACACTGCTGGGTGAGTAGCAAACAGGTGTAGACCCTGATCATATACCACTTTCTCTAGCTTCTCACCTGTTTGCTCACGCCTGTCTGTTGGAATACTTTGGGTAAATAGGCAGTTTAATGAAAGATAGTGTAGACTCTGATCTGATTCAACAATTTGTTCAGATAACTAGTTCTTCAGTATAAAGTAAATGTTCTATGGTCATTCTCTCCCTTCCGCTGAATCAAGTTTGTCAGTTACTGGTGAAAGAATGGGCACAATACTGGTTAACCGCTTAGAGGACTAAGCCTGCCCAGTAAAAGTGTGGTTAGGTGTACAGACCACGCTTGGCATGACCCCACTGGTTTAACTGGGCCTTAAAACAAACAATTAAGTAAATGCAATGACTCTGTGACATAAATAACATATGTATGGATGATACCTCCAAATAATTAGGGGTATCCACATAATATTTTCCTTATTTCTCCATGAACACATATGTTGTTGGTACTCATTAGAAATGCCTTGGTGAGGTGCTTCTAATGAGCACCACAACATTTGTTTTCAAGGAGAAATAAGAAAAAACATCAGTAATTTTTAGCTGGAAAAAGAACCTTATCTGCAGCTAAGGTAAGAATGACTAAACTGAAACAAGAAACCCAATGGGCAACGGTTCGCTCACCTGTGTAAAACAGCCATTGTATATCTACAGACTACTGTGCCATAAAAACGTCAAAGGTTCATCATTTGAGCAAACTTCTTCATAGATCTTACATTTATAACTGTTTTTTTACATATAAGGACATGGCAGCCATCTTGTTCAGTAGTGTAGAACCATTTGAGCAAATAGTCAATACCCTTCGGCTCAAGTGAGCTAATAACACAGTCTCCTATTATCAGTCCTATATATGTTCTTTGTTACATCTATTTAGGAGATCTTGCGTAAGAAATGTCAAGCCCTATTCTCAGAGAAAAATACATGTAACCAGAAAACTGTATCATAATTATGATATACCTGTGTCCTGGCATTATTAACCCTTAAAGCACCAGGCAAAATTGTAGCAAACAACATTCTGAATTTGTTTTTATTTTTTAGAGGAAATAAAGCTTGACATTTCATTTGAATTGCCTGCTGGGCTTATTCTCTCTGCAAAATAAAACTAGAATTCCAAGAATTGGATGTGTCGCCTGCGTTAAGCACCTACCATTTGACATGAAACTAGACATGTGTCCAAAGTACACAAATGACCCTGCCATTTGCTCTTTGCCCATATAGCAACAACTACTTTCTAAATGCTCAATCTCACCTGTTATACATTCTGACCCCTTGCTTCACCCCAGGGCATGATCCAAGGGCAACTCTAGCGCAGAGTTGAAGGTTAAGGTCTGGGTACATAGAATACCAAATTTCAACTTCCTAGCAAAGAGGTACCTGAGATATGATCACCAAAAGAAACATGGATATAAATGTCAATGTAAAATCTGACCAACTTTAGGTCATATTGACTCATAATTCAAAAGTATGATGTTTACAACACATCAAATACTCTTCAAAATATAAGACAAAATCACTGAAGCAAGAAATATAGGTCAATGTGACCTACATTAATTTTGGTGTCAAACTTCAGGTCATCGTGACTCATAATCTATAAGTATAATGTTTACACATCAAATATTCTTCAAGCTATAAGGCAAAATTACTGGGCTGCAAAGTGTACTGCAGACGTAAATGTCAATGTAAACTTGAACATAAACTTAAACATTGACCTACATTTATTTTGAGATCAAATATTTTGGGTCATCCTGACTCATAATCCATAAGCATGAACTTTGTACATCAAATACTCTTCGAGATATAAGTCAAAATTACTGGTCCATGAAATATAGATCACAGTGACCTACTTTAATTTTAGGTCAAACTTCTGGTCATCCTGACTCATAACATATAAGTTTAATGTTTATACATCAAATACTCTTCAAGATATAAGGCAAAATAACTGGACTGTGAAATACAGGTGACTATCACATACATTTATTTTGAGGTAAAACATCGGGTCATACTGACTCATAATCCAAACGTATGATGTTAAAACATCAAATACTCTTCAAGATATAAGGCAAAATCATTGGACCATGAAATATAGGTCACTGTGACCTACATTTATTTTGAGGTCAAACTTCAGGTGATACTGACTCATAATCACAAAGAATGGTATTTATACATGAAACACTCTTCAAGATATAAGGCAAAATCACTGGAGCATGAAAACTTTTCAGGATATAAGACAAAATTACTAGAGCGGGAAATATAGGTCGAAAGACAAATGCAGATGTAAATGGGTTTGGGCATGACCACCCCTAAGCATGACCCAGGGGCAACTAGCACAGACTTGAAGGTTTAGGTCTGGGTAACTAGCATACCAAATTTCAACTTCCTAGCATGTAAGGTACCCAAGGTTTGACCGCCAAGAGAAATGCAGATGTAAATATCAATGTAAACTTGAATGTAAATACTGACCTGTAGCCCTACCCCAGGGCATGACACAGGGGCAGCTCTAGCATAGTGTTGAAGGTTTTGATCTGGGTAAATAGCATACCTAATTTCCACTTCCTAGCATAAAAGATATCCAAGTTATGACCTCCAAGAGAAACGCGGACATAAATGTCAATGTATGTAAACTTAAACACTGACCCCTAGCCCCACTCCAGGGCATGACCTAGGGGCAACTCTAGCACAGAGTTGAAGGCTTAAGTCTGGATAAGTAGCATACCACATTTGAACTTCCTGGCATAAAAGGTACCCAAGTTATGACCTCCAAGAGAAATGCAGACATAACTGTCAATGTAAATTGAAACATTGACCCCCCAGCCCCACCCCAGGGCATGACACAGCGGCAACTCTAGCACAGAGTTGAAGATTAAGTTCTGGGTAAGAAGCATACCAAATATGAACTTCCTAGCATAAAAAGATGCCCAAGTTATGACTCTTATTACAAATGTAGAAATGCGGACGTAAATGTCAGTGTAAACCGAAACATTAATCCCTAGCCCCATCCTACGGCAAGACCCATGGGGCAACTCTAGCACAGAACTGGAGGTTTAGGTCTGGGTAAGTAGCATACCAAATTTCAACTTCCTCGCATAAATGGTACCCAAGTTATGACTCTGGTTATGATTGTGACATACGCACGTACGCGAAAGGCTATATGCCCCATTCCTGTCTTCAGCAGGTGGGGGCATAAAAAGGACAAAAAAGCACTGTATTTGTCCTAATAATCACCCTTGACTAGTATTTTACAATGATATATTCTTCTTCAAACTTCCAATGAAATCAATGCTTCTGCAAAAGTTATTGAGCGGAAACCAATCTCAACACTAGAAAAAAAACAAAGCAAGATTTGTCTTTCTGCATGTGACACTTCTACATGACCTGATATATGTCCCTACCCAACATTTTCAAATTATCTCAAACAGTGTGGGACTGATGGCTTGCACAAGATTTCAGCTTAAGGGGACATAAGTACATAATGAAGAAAGTGAGAGTTGTCTCTCTTGCATGTTACACGCCTACAGGTACTTATTTATGTCCCTACCAAATATTATCAAAATATTTCAAACCATTAACCCATTGTAGTCAGGAGACTCATAAAAGGGTAATTGGCAAACAGTGGAGACCCAGATCAGACGCTGCAAAATGCGGCATCTGATAGGGTCTCCACTGTTTGCAAATAGTTTAGCCATTTTTCTCTAGGAATATGTAAATCTCATAGCAGGACGTACCTAAAATTGAAATTGGACTCTTCCAGTATATAGTGTGGGAGAATCTATTCAGTATACAATGGGTTAAGAAGTTATGGCGCACACAAGAATTTTGGCTTAGAAATACGTTCAGGGGGGGTAAACAGAGGAAGACAAAAGCAAGTTGTGTCCTTCCTGCATGCGATACTCTTACTTGACATGATCCAATTTTTATCAAATTATCTCAAACAGTATGGGAGTTATGGCCTGCTGAGGATTTTGGCTTCAGGGGACGGAAGTACATAAGGAAGAACGTGAGAGTTGTTTCTCTTGCAAGCAACACACTTATCTTTGCCTCTACCAAATATTATAAAAATATTTCAAACCATTAAGAAGCTAGGGAGTGCACAAGAATTTGGCTAAGAAATTTGTTCAGGGGAAATAACTAGAAAAAGAACAAAACAAGAGTTGTCCTTCTTGCATGCAATACTCCAACTTGACCTGACATATGTCCCTGCAAAATAATATAAAATTATCTCAAAAAGTATGGGAGTTATGGCCTGCTTATGAAGAGTCTCAATAAAACCGAGACTCCCATTTTCTATTCTGTAGTGTGTTCTTTGTTTCCAAAGGCAATCTTTTTGACATTTATTTTACTACACTGCAGCTGGTGTTAGTGCCATGTGGCGGAGGTAGAACATCTCCCCTTACATCACCATAGTGCAGATTATATTTCATTTCCTTTGGGATCATTGGGCCCATTGTGGTATATTTGAAAATGGAGTTCTGCTTATGTATACGCTAGAGGACGTAAGTAGTGTTGCAAACTTCATTACTGCTTATGAAGAGGCTCAATAAAGCTGAGACTCCCACTTTCTATTCTGTAGTGTGTTCTTTGTTTCCAAAGGCAATCTTTCTGATGTTTATTGTACAAAATTTCGGCTTCAGGGGAGGTAATACATAAAGAAACAAGAGGGCCATGATGGCCCTGTAACGCTCACCTGAGCAACATAGCACTTTGAGAGCCTGATCTAGAACTGATCAAGGCAAACATTCTGATCAAAGTTCAAAATGATTATAACAAAGTTTTCTGCTGATTTGGCCCAGTGACCTAGTTTTTGACACCAAGTGACCCAGTTTCGAACTTGACCTAGAACTCATCAAGACAAACATTTTGTGCAAGATTCATGATGATTGCTTGAAAAATGTGACCGCTAGAGTGATAACAAGATTTTACGCTGATTTGGCCAGGTGACCTAGTTTTTGACCCCAGGTGTTCCAGTTTCGAACTTGACCTAGAAATCATCAAGACAAACATTTTGAGCAAGATTCATGATGATTGTTTCAAAAATGTGACCGCTTGAGTGTTAACAAGGTTTTCTGCTGTTTTGGCCCGGTGACCTAGTTTTTGACCCCAAGTGACCCAGTTTCAAACATATCCTAGAACTCATCAAGACAAACATTTTGAGCAAGATTCATGATAATTGCTTCAAAATTGTGACTGCTAGAGTGTTAACAAGGTTTTCTGCTGGTTTGGCCTGGTGACCTAGTTTTTGATACCACATGACCCAGTTTCGAACCTGACCTAGAAATCATCAAGACAAACATTTTGAGCAAGATTCATGATTATTGCTTCAAAAATGTGACCGCTAGAGTGTTAACAAGGTTTTCTGCTGATTTGGCCCGGTGACCTAGTTTTTGATACCAAGTGACCCAGTTTCGAACTCGACCTATAAATCATCAAGACAAACATTTTGAGCAAGATTCATGATGATTGCTTCAAAAATGTGACCACTAGAGTGTTAACAAGGTTTTCGCTGATCTGGCCAGGTGACCTAGTTTTTGACCCCAAGTGACCCAGTTTCGAACTTGACCTAGAAATCATCAAGACAAACATATTGAGCAAGATTCATGATGATTGCTTCAAAAATGTGACCGCTAGAGTGTTAGCAAGGTTTTCTGCTGATCTGGCCAGGCGACCTAGTTTTTGACCCCAGCTGACCCAGTTTCGAACTTCACCTAGAAATCATCAAGACAAACATTTTGAGCAAGATTCATGATGATTGCTTCAAAAATGTGACCGCTAGAGTGTTAACAAGGTTTTCTGCTGATCTGGCCAGGTGACCTAGTTTTTGACCCCAAGTGACCCAGTTTCGAACTTGACCTAGAAATCATCAAGACAAACATATTGAGCAAGATTCATGATGATTGCTTCAAAAATGTGACTGCTAGAGTGTTAACAAGGTTTTCTGCTGATCTGGCCAGGTGACCTAGTTTTTGACCCCAGGTGACCCAGTTTCGAACTTGACCTAGAAATCATCAAGACAGATATATTGAGCAAGACTCATGATGATTGCTTCAAAAATGTGACTGCTAGAGTGTTAACAAGGTTTTCTGCTGATCTGGCCCGGTGACCTAGTTTTTGACCCCAGGTGACCCAGTTTCGAACTTGACCTAGATTTAATAGAGGCAAACATTTTGAGCAAGTTTCATCAAGATTGGGTCAAAAGTATGACCTGTAGAGTGTTAACAAGTTTTTCCTTTGATTTGACCTGGTGACCTAGTTTTTGACCCCAAGTAACCCAGTATCGAACTTGACCTAGATTTCATAGAGGCAAACATTCTGACCAAGTTTCATCAAGATTGGGTCAAAACTGTGACCTCTAGAGTGTTAACAAACTAATTGTTGACGATGAACGATGGATGACGGACGACGACGGACGACGGACATAGGGTGATGACAATAGCTCATCCTGAGCTTTTGCTCAGGTGAGCTAAAAAGTGAGAGTTAGCTCTATTCCATGCAACATTCCTTTTATTCCTCCTTTTTATCCCTACCAAATATTATCAAAATACCTCTAGGGGTATAAAAGTTATGGAGCACACAAAGATGCCTCTCCTTATGTAACACAAAAACAACAAGTAGCCCAAGAGGGCACTGATCATTCACCTGAGGAACAGTTATAGCTGAAGGTATGAATATAATTCGAAACTCCAAGCAACCATCACATATGTTTTTGCCATAGGTTTCATTCTATGCATTCATAGTTATCAAAAACAAGTCCTTTGTTTAAAGTTTATTTCAAATGTCCCTAATTGATTGGAAATATATGTCCTCTAAGACACTTGAGAAGAGTAAGTTGAGCCATGGAAACCAGAGGCCCAAAATCAAACTTGCCCAAGCTTTTATGTCTGTTCTGATTACCAGCAACTTTGATGATTCTATCAAAAATGAACAAGCTAGGACATGGAGACACCATTTTCCGATAACAAGAGGCTAATAGGCCACAACGTTCACCTGAGTTAGCTGCTGTAAGTTAATCAGGTCCCCTCATTCCCTATCAGCTTGTTAAGTTTCAAGGTAATGGCTTAATCAGTTTTCGAAATATCGTGTTTACAAGGTTAAAATGCTGAAATTTTCAATGGGCCATAAGTAAAAAAAAAATCAGATTTTTTTCAAAAGTTAACTGGGTCATCTACTTATCAACCCCTATCAGCACATTAAGTTTCAATGCAACAGCTCAAATAGTTTTTTTTAGGTATCTTGCTTACAAGATTTCATTGTAATTTTTTGAAAAGGGGCATAACTAAAAAAGATAGCTTGTGGAAGTGATGGTGTCATGGCTTTAGATATGTTGATTAAAGACAACAATTTTGTTTGGTTGTTATGGTAAAACTTTAGTAGGAAATTTGTAAAACTTCAGCAGGAAAAGAAGACCATATGAAGCACCAGCAGGAAAAGAAGACCATCTGAAGAAAACACAAGGAAAGAAGACTCTCTGTGAAGCACCAGCAAGGAAAGAAGACCCTGCAGAGCCCCGTCTCCCTTAGGCAACGAGAGGGGAAGGATGAAGCCGTACTTCAAGGGGCAGGCGCGAACCCCCGCAGAGCGGGCGAGCGGTGAGACCGCCTGCATTTCACCAGTAATGATGGCCTTCGCATCCTCTAGTGCTGTACGGGAGATGATGTCGAAGTCTACCATTCGAAGGCCGGTTCTGTCGGGCCTGCGGCCAGTGGCTTTAGCCAGCAGATGAAGGATGTCCTCGCGGCTGTAGAGAACCTGGTGGGGGACGGCCGGAAGGCCAAAGGAGGTTCCGTACTGCGGTATTCCGGTGTTGAGGTCGGCGGTTTGGATATTCCAGACGCCCGGAGGATCGGCGGCTGCAGGGTGAAAGTTGGAGTGACGGAAGCCGAAGGTATAACAGCGTCCACGGTCGAGGTGCTCGAAGTCAAGGCGGGTGTCTCCCTCGCAAAGGAAGTTATGTCTGAGCTTAAGGCCGGCTGCCGGCGGAAAGCCAGGACAGCCTGCTAAGAGTTTGTGAACAATCTCGGCGTAAATCTTGTCTCCCGCCCACTTCAGGCGGGAGACGTCGTAGCCGTTGCCTGTGGCAAGGCACCAGATCGGGCCCTTCAGATGGTCCCAGCAATACAGCGAGACGACCATCCTGTTGCTGACCTGAATGATGTCGTAGTGACCGGTTCGGATCTCCCCCTCTGGGTCCGGAGCGCTAAGGGCGTGATCCATTTCCTTCGCCGGCGGGTGTGGGGCGAAGGCTCTCGGAGGTATTACGAGGTGGGTCCATGTGCGGGCATCAATCACGGTCCTGTTGCACTCAGTGCAGAGAGGCGCGCCGACGCAGATATCCGGCGGTCGCAGGAGAGGATGATGAGGCCTACAAAGGAGTCGCACTCCTTCCGGTGGCCTTCGAATTTAACGCGCATGCGCCTGCGCTCGATAAAGATCGGGACTTGCTGCGTCTTCTCGCGGGAGGTCCAGCGCTTTCCTCACGCCTGTTTCTTGCCGGCCATCTGAAAGCCACCCTCGGCGTACCTCGACGGATGGTCGGGCCTGTGTTCGCTCGGCGGCTCGATGCCGAGCTGGGCATGATGCTCGTCATGATGCATCCTGATGCCGAGGGCGCTCATAAAAGAGTAGAGCCACTAGACCAGAGAGATTTGGGTCTCACCAGTTTCGGCGCGCTCGCAAAGCTCGGTCACAAGAGAGGTAAGGGTGTACTGAAAGACGGGGGGCCGAGATCGGGCGTTCCTACGAGGCACGATCTTCTTCATGCTGGCTTAGACAGTAAACAAACTATGTTGCAGGCGGTGGTATGTTGGCGTTTGGTGTACCTCTAATATACCCTCAAGGGCATATAAATTTGACTTCTACGTGGAAGCATTTGCAGTTGATTTGGTGGCGGGTAGCCGAAATCTTGGTAGCCCTAACCAGTAAGAGCTCTTAAGTCATCAATGCTGGCTACTATTTTGGCGACAAAATAGTAGCCGAAATCTTGGTAAGCCTGACCAAAAATGCGCTGTCTTCAAACCCTAAGGCCGGCCCGAGGGGCTCTAGCTCGGTCACCGGAGCTGTCTTGGCGTAGATGCCGTTTGATTGCCAACATGGTGGCCCTCGCGGTCGGTTTGGTGGCTTCCAGAGGGGGGTAAAAATGAGGGTGTTGGGGGCGTCTACGGGTGGCACAGAGGCTTCCAGAGGGGGGGTTGAAACGAGGGTGTTGGGAGGGTCTACAGGTGGTATAGAGGCTTCCACGGGAAAAGTGGTCCAAAAAACCCCACTTCTTTACTACTGAGGCTCTAGCTCCAACAGTACTTGAGATATTTTGCTAACAAGAGAAAAATGCCCGAATTTACAAAGGGCCATTACTCTGAAAATATTTTTCAGAATTTATTCAAAAGTTAATCAGGTCATCTACTCTTCATTACCAATCAATTCACCAAGTTTCAAGGCCCTAGCTCAAACAGTTTTTGAGATATTTTGCTGACAAGGTAAAAATGCCCAAAATTACAAAGGGCCATAACTCATGAAGTATTTTTCAGAATTTATTCAAAAGCTAATCAGGTCATCTACTCATCACAAAAAATTTATTCATCAAGTTTCAAGGCTCTAGCTTCAATAGTTTGAAATATTTTGCTGACAAGAGAAAAATGCCCAAATTAACAAAGGGCCATGAAGTATTTTTTAGAATTTATTCAAAAGTTAATCAGGTCATCTACTTATCAATACCAATCAATTCACCAAGCTTCAAGACTCTAGCTCCAACAGTTTTTTGAGATATTTTGCTGACAAGGTAAAAATGCCCAAAATTACAAAGGGCCATTACTCATGAAGTATTTTTCAGAATTTATTCAAAAGCTAATCAGGTCATCTACTCATCACAAAAAATTTATTCATCAAGTTTCAAGGCTCCAGCTTCAATAGTTTTTGAGATATTTTGCTGACAAGAGAAAAATGCCCAAATTTACAAAGGGCCATTGCTCTTGAAATATTTTTCAGAATTTATTCAAAAGTTGATCAGGTCATCTACTCATCATTACCAATCAATTCACCAAGTTTCAAGTCTCTAGCACCAACAATTTTTGAGATATTATGCTGATAAAATAAAAATAACCAGAATTACAAAGGGTCGTAACTCATATTTTTCAAAATTTATTCAAAAGTTAATCAGATTGTCTACTCATCACTATCAGTCTACTCATCAAGTTTCAAGGCTCTACCTCCAACAGTTTTTGAGATATTTTGCTGACAAGGTAAAAATGCCTAAATTTACAAGGGGACATAACTCATGAAGTATTTTTCAGAATTTATTCAAAAGTTAATAGGTCATCTACTCATCACTACCAATCTATTCATCAAGGTTCAAGGCTCCAGCTTTAATAGTTTTTGAGATATTTTGCTGACAAGGAAAAAATGCCCAAATTTACAAAGGGCCATTACTAATGAAATATTTTTCAGAATCTTCTCATAACTACCAGTCTATTCATCAAGTTTCAAGGGATATTTTGCTAACAAGATTGCATATATATTTTTTTTCAAAGGGCAATAACTCAGAAAAGGGGCATAATCCTGCTGAGAAAAAAAAATATGTGTCATCTATTTTTTCATGAGGAATCCATATAAGAAATTTCAAAACAGTAGCATGCATGTCTAAAGTTATGCTATGCATCAAAAAGCATGACGAATGGATGGACGGATGGACTGATGCCCCAGAAGCAATATGCCCCACCAACTTCTTCCAAGTTGGGGGCATAATAAGGTCATCTACTTATCATATATCATCATAATCGGATTTTTGATTAACGTGCAGGTACAGGGGCAACATTCACATCAGTGGGCCCCCTTCCAGGTACCTGGCTTGCTGCACGCATGGCAGATCTCACACCAGATCTCCACATATTTCTATCATGAGGGTTGATAGCCGAGAGCTTCCACTCTCTGCAATCCCTCTCTGTCAGCTGCTTCCATGTCATCTTGGGCCTCCCAGGCCCACGCTTTCCATCAACCTCTATGTCAAAAGCTGTCTTGACTGCACCATTGGAGCGTTCCACATGTCCATACCAGCGGAGCCTTCTCTCCTTCAGAATGAGGTCCAGATCCTCAATGCCAAGCCGCGCAAGTAGCTCATTGGACCTGGTCGTGACAACGTCTTGCGGCCTGACATTTGAGATCTGTCTGATCATTGCCCTGTCATTCCGCTGCAGACGCTGGAGATTTGGTTTTGTCAATGGCCAAGTCTCACTGGCGTGGAGCATTGTGCTCAGCACACAAGAGCTGTACACACAGCCATGTGTCTTGAAAGAGAGGTGGCGTGAAGAAAGAGGTGGCGTGAAATCTATTCACAAGATTTTAAGGCTCTAGCTTCAATAGGTTTTGAGATACATGCTGCCAAGATTTCATCCATATTTCTTCAAAGAGCTATAAATCAGGAAAGGAGCATAATCTGAATGAGAAAAAAAAACATGTGTCAGCTATTTTTTCATGAGAAATCCATATATGAAATTTCAAAACCCTAACTTGCACTGTTCAGAAGTTATGCTATGTATCAAAAAGCATGCGATGTAAAAATGCCCAAAGTTACAAAGGGCCATAACTCATGAAGTATTTTTCAGAATTTATTCAAAAGAATCAGATCATCTACTCATCAATACCTATCTATTCACCAGGTTTCAAGGCTCTAGCTTCAATAGCTTTTGAGATATTTTGCTGACAAGATTTCATCCACATTTTTTCAAAGGACCATAACTCAGGAAAGGGGCAAAATCCTGATGGGAAAAAAATACATGTCAGAGATTTTTTCATGAAGAATCCATATATTAAATTTCAAAACCCTAGCATGCATGGTTCAGAAGTTATGCTATGCATCAACAAGCGTAACGGACCGATGCATACATGGACGGACGGACGCACGAATGCCCCAGAAGCAATATGCCCCTCCAACTTCTTTGAAGTTGGGGGCATAATGACAGAGGAGGAAGAGGAACAGGCAGAGTAGGCAGCTCCAGATCTGTTTGTTGCCTGCTGTGCCTATGGGCTGCCTATAAACACCCCCTCCATTTTTAGTCATTGTCTACTAGTTGCCTCTCCATATAAGGAGTAAGCCACTCAAAATTTGCATGGCAAATTTCCTGTAGGCAGCCTATTGCACTAACCCTATGGGCTGCCTATAGGCAGCTACAGTAAGCAGCTCCCAAGGTTTTTTGTATGGGAGGCCTACCAAGTCAATTGGCCTCTCTGTTCAAGAGAAGTTCGATATAGATTTTCAAGACAGTGGCTATGGCGTCAATCTTGGATTTCTGATCAGAACGATTTTAGCTATTTACTTACAAAATGCCTCGATACTTCCTACCGTTTGAGTCAATTGGCCTTTCGGTTCAGGAGAAATACACAAAACAGATTTTTCAAGCTGGCCACCATGGTGGCCATCTTGGATTTTTGATCAGAACAATTTTAGCCATATTTGATCTACAGATACTTCCTACCAAGTTTTGAGTCAATTGGCCTTTCAGTTCAGGAGAAGAGGCACACATTAGATTTTCAAGATGGTGGCCATCTTGGATTTTCAATCAGAATGATTTTAGCTATTTTTGATCTGCAAGTCACCCTGAAACTTCTTGCCAAGTTTCAAGTCAACTGGCTTTTCGGTTCAGGGGAAGAAGTTCATAATTAGAATTGGAACTGGATTTCCAATTGGAACAATTTTAGCTATTTTTGATTTGCAAGTCACCATGATACTGCCTACCAAGTTACGAGTCAGTTGGCCTTTCGGTTCAGGAGTCGAAGGGCAAAATAGATTTTCAAGATGGTCACCATGATCATGGATTTCCAATCAGAATGATTTTAGCTATTTTTGATCTGCAAGTCACCCTGATACTTCCTACCAAGTTTTGAGTCAATTGGCTTTTCCATTCAGAAGTTCAAAATAGATTTTCAAGATGGCAGCCATGGTGGCCACCTTGGATTTCCAATCTAAACAATTTTAGCTATTTTGAACTGCATGTTGCCCCGATACTTCCTACCAAGTTTCGAGTCAACTGGCCTTTTGGTTCGGGAGAAGAAGCCCAAAATAGATTTTCAAGATGGCAGCCATCTTGGATTTCCGAATGGAACTATTTTAGCTATTTTTGATCTACAAGTTACCCCAATGCTTCCTACCAAGTTTCGAGTCAGATGGCCCTGGGGTGTTGGAGGAGTAGGCTGTTAAAGCAGATTGTTGACGCTGCACGAGAGAGAATGCATGACAGACGGTGCACAATGCTTGACAGACATTGACCAATCACAACAGCTCACCTTGAGCACTTCATGCTCAGTCAGCTAATTATCTTGTCATAACACAATTTTGCGGTTCATTCAACAGTTTGAGGACAAGTAAAGGAATGGAATCAGAATACAGAGGGAAAGGGCATTTCTGAATAAACATTTCTGGATCAGGGATTCAGGTGTTGAGCTTGAATATTCATAATACATTAGGAAAAATAACAGTTTATGTAGAAAGATATTACATGAAGAAAATCTTAGATTGAATGAAGTACACTCAACCCTTAACCCTTGTCCTACTGAACCCCGATATGCCCTGCCTTTGCAAACAGTGTAGATCCAGATCTGGATCTGCACTGTTTGCAAATTCATATTTGAATTTGTATCAACAACCTGGATCAAGTAATCTGATTAGCTGAAAACTAGAAGTGGGCATGGCATCTTAATTTATTCAGCATGACAAGGGTTAAAGCACTGAGCAAAACTGTAGCAGATGATTTTTTTTTTTTTCAGAGGACTTGGCATTTCATGTGAATGTCTGCCTAATCTTTTTTTTCGGTAAAAAATAAAAAATAAAATATTTCAAAGTATCATCTGTGTAGTTTTGATTAGCACTTGAAGGGTTAAGAAACAGAAAAGACTGGTTTAAGAAATGGCTGGTAAAAATAACTGGCAAAATGACTCTAAAAAATAGGACTAGTGCATTATTTGAAATCAGTCTGGAAAGTTTTATGCATGCCAGAATAGTGACCAATACTTTATTATAGAAATGAATAGGAATGAATTTCATTTTTGTGGATTTTCTTATGTGTAAACTCCAGCGAATCATACAGAAACTGAAAGATCTTTAAGTCTGTGAGCGATTTATCTGGCAGGGCTTGGTGTACAGTAAAGCAAACAGGAAGTCATAGAAGCTGTCTTCTTTGTAAAACATTGCAGAAAGTCTGCCAAGTGTATCCAATCCCCATGAAAATATTTAATCCTTGTCCTGCTGAATAAATTAAGTTGCCACAACCAATTCTAATTTTCAGCCCATCAGATAACTTGATCAAGGTTGTTGATACAATGGCAAACAGTACAAATCCAGATCTGTTGGCTTCAGTACTTGATATGATTCAGATTGTTTTTACATAGCTCTAGATAAAACACATTTTTTTTTTTCAAACAAAACATATTGATATATTTCTCATTTCTCCACAAAAACATACCCTTAAATCCTTACCACACTTGTTCTAAAATTTGAACAAGTACAATTTACTACTTGTTGTTGTGTCTAAAAATTGCTAAAAGAGGGCAAACAGAGTAGACCCTGATGAAATGCTGCGTTCTGATATGTTAAATAAGTATTTCATAACCCAGACAGCTGAATATACCTTCATTTTGTACTGGAAAAAAAAGTCAAAACAGGAATATCAGACTAAATTAAAATTAAATTAAATTAAATTAAAAACTAGCCACTTGTTTTTTCAAGCCAACACCTATCTTTTCCGACACAGAAACTTAAGTTGTTGGGAATAGCAGTGTCCGATTTGTCAAAATATGTCTACGAAATTGACTTTAAAAATCAACAAGGGGCCCATGGGCCACAGCTCACTCACCTGAGTGAAATAGCCACTGCAGATATGCAGATGTTATGCAATATTTTTCCAATCCTGTCATTGCAACTAATGAAAGGATCATCATTTGAGCAGTTCTTGGTTTTGAAGAAGAAGAATGTGTTGTTTTTTTTATTATCATTATTTTATCATATATGTGCATGACAGTCAATGGAACAAACTCTCAATCATGTTTCAACAGAAGGATTGACATGAAACTTGGTGGAAATTGGACAACTGATTTCTGAAGAGAAAGTGTTTAACAATATCATGATTTCATACATGAAGACAGCATATGGGCAAGGGAAGATAAGCCTCGCAGAATAAAATGTTGATTGTAACAAAGCTTTTGCTACTTCAATCATATATTGTAAGTTTTAGACACTCCAGCTATTTTTGTCTTTGTCTGTGTGTTCATTGCTCTCAAGGGTCATAGCTATTTTCCATCTAGAGGTCATCCTGTTGCTACAGTGTGTTTCATCTCAAATCGCCCAACTTTCAACTTAATACGCCTTGTGGTTTGCGAGAAGATGTCCAAAACAGATTTTCAAGATGGCAGCTGTGGCGAAAATTGATTTTTAAGATGGCCGCTGTGGTGGCCATCTTGGATTTTCGATTGGCTAAGTTTTAGCTATTTTGTGTCTACTAGGCGCCCCGATGCTCCTCATCAAGTTTCAACTCAGTTGGATCATAGTCTTTAGAGAAGATTGTCAAAATATGAATTCTCAACATTTTTCCCATATAAATGTATAGGGCCAATACAAATGCATGGGGAAGCAAATTTGACATTGTCGTAAAATGGCCAAACTTCAACGTAGGACCATCATTTCAGCAATTTTTGTAGACCTCCAGTTCCCGATAATTTGTGCAAAGATTAGGCCCCAGGGCTTATTTAGTTTTGAAGGAAAAACATTTTTAAAGGTTTTTACCATATATGGGCATGGCAGCCATCTTGGTCAATGGACCATGACTAGTTTAACAATCTTTTGTTCCCCTGCCCCAAGGAGGCTCCACTTGAAATTTGAGCAACATTGGCCCAGAGGCTTCAGAGGAGGTCATTTGAAATCCTCAACATTTTTCCCATACAAATGTATGGGGCTCATACAAATGCATAGGGAAGCAAACTTGACCTAGCCGTAAAAAGGTCAAATGTTTTTAAAGGTTTTTACCATACATGGGCATGGCAGCTATCTTAGTCAATGGACCGCGACCATTTTAGCAATGTTTTGTACCTCCAACCTAAGGAGGCTCCATATGAAATTTGAGCAAAATTGGCTCAGTGGCTTCAGAGGAGAAATCGTTTGAAAATGTTAACGGACAGAGGCACGGATGGACGTATGGACAACGGACAAAAAGTGATCACTATAGCTCATCCTGAGCATAGCTCAAGTGAGCTAATAAATCAGGAGAACTGACTGGTTTGTTGACATTTGGGTGTCTCATAGGTCATGGCCGGAAGTTCACCTAAAGATTTTGAGTGCATAACCATCAGAAATTATTTCCAAATCTATATATCTGTACAGCCTTTCAGAGGAAGAAGTCATTTAAACATTTTTCTGTTCGAAGCTCTTGCAGCCATCTTGTTCAGCAGATTGGAACAATTTGAGCAATTTTAACAGATGAACACTCAAAGAACATTCCCGTGAAATCATTTCATCAATCCACCCATTTAGGAAGAGAAGTCATTTAAAGGTTTTTCTAGTTTTAGCACTAGCAGCCACCTTGTGTAGCAGAGTGGAACAGTTTGAGTACTTTTGGAAGAGGGTCACCTAAGTAAGATTCCTGTGAAATTATTTCAAAATCCATTCATCTGTTTAGGAGGAGAAGTCATTAAAAAGTTTTTCTATTTTCAGCACTGGCTGCCATCTTGTTCATTGGAGTGGAACAGTTTAAGCAATTTTGGTAGAGGGTCACCTAAGGAATATTCATGTGAAATTATTTCAACAAGAGAATTGGTGAAACCTAAGGATGCTCCCCGAAGATGTGCAGTAGTGGGAGGGTTATGCTAGTGAAAGAGTAAAATATGGTTGTCCTATACACTTTGAAGTGGGATAGGAAATAGATATTCAAGATGCTGTTATGGTTCTTGCACTCTGCATTTAATCTCAAAGCTCTCTATCATTGCTAAAAGTTACATTTGATTCCTTTTAATATTTTGAGAGTTATGCTCCAGACAAGCATACTATATCAAAAAAAGGAAGGACAGTAACTCTTGTGATTACTTGTGATAGGATTGTGGTTTTGGTACTCTGCACTTACTCAAATTGTCCTCTATCAATATCATGTTTCATTCAATTCTCTCAAATACTTTCTGAGATAATCTCCAAAAAAGTCTATTATTGAGAAAATCAGGAAGGAAAATAACTGCGCAATTATTTGTGAAAGGGTTTTGGTTCTTGCACAATGCTCTTCTTCTCATTGCCCTCTCTCAATGTGTCAATTTTCATTTGATTCCCATTAATAATTTCAGAGATATGCTTCATACAATCTTATTATTGCAACTACAGCAAGTTGATGGCATGCCATCGCATATCCCTGCGCCAGCGCCATTGCCATCGCATATCTCCCTGAACATCAAAATTCCAAATGCGTTCCTCTAGTCCTCATCCATAGGGCTGTTACTTGTGACAGTGTCAAGGTTCTAGCTAAAAAAGCCTAAGAGGAGTTGGGTGACAATCAAAAACTAGGACCCAAAATCCTACTTTTTGACCTCTAGTGACCCCCAGACATGCCCCTGGGGCAAAATATTTGCACCACTGTATTCTAATCTTTATTACCTTAGATTTGATATGCAACATGACTATGTTTGTACAAAATGGATTTTGGACCCTTTGGGGCCACACCCCCCTGGTCCTGCCCCCAGGGATCATATCAAAATTCCGAATGTGTTCCTCCAGTTCTCATCCATAGGGCTATCACCTGTGAAAGTTTTGAGATTCTAGCTTAAATGGTCTAGGAGTAATAGTGTGACATTACAGACGGACGGACGGACGGACAGTCGGACAGGGGTTATCACAATATCCCCGCTTTTCCTCCGAAAAGCACGGGAATAAAAACTGGGAATGGAAATAATTCAGTAATTACTTGTAATTGGGTTATGGTTCTTGAATTCTGCATTTCCTTTCATTGCCCTCTATCAATGTATCAAGTATCATTCAAATCCCTTCAATACTTTCAGAGATATGCTCAGGACAAGCCAATTATTACAAAAATTAGGAAGGGAAATAATTCCATAATTACTTGTGACAGAGCTACAGTTCTTGCATTCACACTTTCTCTGATAGCCCTCTATCAATGTATCAAGTTTCATTTGATTCCCTTTTAACTTTAAGAGATATGCTACGAATTATTGCAAAAATTAAGACGGGAAGTTACTCAGTAATTACTTGTAATAGAGTCACAGTTCTTGCACACTGCACTATCTCTGATGGCTGTCTCTCAATGTATCAAGTTTCATTTGATTCTCTTTTATACTTTCAGAGATATGCACCGGACAAATTTTATATCGCAAAAATTAGGAATGGAAATAACTCCATAAATACTGACGATAGGGGTTATGGTTCTTGCATTCTGCACTTCCCCTCATAGCCCTCTATCACCGTATCAAGTTTCATTTATTATCTTCAATACTTTTAGAGATATGCTCCAGACAAGCTTACTATTGCAAAAATTAGGAAGGGAAATAACTCTGTAATTACTTGTGATAGAGTTATGATTCTTGCACTCTGCACTTCTTCTGATGGCTGTCTATAAATGTATCAAGTTTCATTTAATTCCCTTCTATACTTTCAGAGATATGCTCCCGACAAGCTTTTTACTGCAAAAATTAAGAAGGGAGGGAACTTCCAGTAAATACTGGTGACAGGGTTATGCTTCTTGCATTCTGCAATTCTCCTCATGGCCATCTATCAGTGTATCAAGTTTCATTAAAATATCTTCAATACTTTTAGAGATATGGATCGATAGCCTTTGATGGTACAGTTCTGATATTTTTCTCAGAAAATAGATATGGAAGGAAGTCGACTATGACAATAAGAGAGGCAGTGATTGGATTAACCTTCTTTCTATGACACCCATTGTCATATGTGACCCATTTTGGGTCATAAATGTTCTGAGTATATACTTTTCTTGATCAGTAGACAAATTCTGCAACATTTGCGATTTTTTTTTTCTTTTTTTTTTTTTTTTTTTTTTTACAGATTGCTTGATAACCCCCAAGGGTGAAAGACAAGAGTTTGGAGGTTTTTTATGTTGACACTTTCAGTTTACTTGTGTTAGTAGGTTTGGAAAGGACTGGTCAAATCGAGACTGATCCTAGTAGTTGTAACACCTCTAAGAACCCATGATGTTATGTTCAGAGAGGAGCGATTAGTACTATTATGCACCAAGATTGACAAATTTTGGCTTGAATGTTGGAATCAGAACTATTGATGGAAAGATATATGCATGAAAATCATTCCAGTTCATGGATAGGACATGTATCGCAACATTTGGTTGTCCTGAACTGGTGAGACATATAATGAGAGTTTGTGATTGAAGCAAGTTGTAAACAAATCCACACTTGAAAATTGAGTTATATTGTGTTTTAGGTATCAATGGAGGATTCCCATATTCTATACACAGGTTGAGAGAATGGGTTCCTCTTTGTTTGTTGATATATGAAACTACTGTCATGTTGTCGTTCAATATCATGACACAAGAGAGTTGGATGTAATGTATGGCCTTTTAATGCAAAGCGAATGGCCATTATTTCCAGAATATTGATGTGTAGCTGAGACTGGTCTTCTGTCCAGTGATCATTAAAGGATAGTCTCATCTGTTTGATATGAGTATCCCATCCGAAATGACTGGTATCTGTAAAAATGAAGGACGCGAGATGTGTTGGGTAAATGTAGATCTCTTGAATGAAGGGATTGGGATCTGATCACCCTTTGAATGAAAGCAGATCAATTTGTAATCGGATTGGATGATCCAGAGGAAGTATTTGGTGTCTCCACACTGACAAGAAGTACATCTGAAGCAGGCTTAATAAAGGCAACTTAGAACCACGAAATCTGCTGTGGCACTGAGTTTACCCATGAGAGAAAGTTTGAGCCGAGACTTAAATCTGAGTTAGAAATTGTTTGATTGTCAAGAGTAGTGATTTCAAACAGTCTGGTGGTACAACATGTACTCTGACAGTACTGTACTGCAATTAAAGGTTTCAAAGAAGATGGATCCTTAGACTGTTATGATTCTGGAATTCCATGCCTATAAAGGTGAATTCTGAGATGGAATCAAATCTGACTTTTCTAGATTTGGAATAAACTTTAGAACTTTTCTCTTACCTTTTTTTTTTTTTCATAATTGCTATGTAGAAGATCTTTTATAAGCCAGTCATCGTGGTAGGAAAAGGGTGAGATGGAACTTTTATGAAGGTGAACGGCGATAATGTCCATCAACTTGGTGAAATTTCACGAACTTAGGGACATTCCAAAATGTAGTGTCCTGAATTTAAATACCTGATTGTCGAATATGAATCGCAGGTATTTCTTGACTGCTAATGAATTAAGATGTGAAATAAGCACTGGTCAGATCTATGAAGACAGCCTAGTTGTTGATATGAATCAACTGACAAATATATTTTGCTGTCTATATTTTGAAAGGTTGTTTAGACATATCGATATAGCATGGAGAGATTTATCACAGGATGTAACTCTCCTTTCTTTTGGGTACGACATGATTTCCCGGATTGGTTACCCTTTCCACCATCTGTTTTTGGAGGTTTCCTTATGTTTTCTCCTAATTGAGGACAGGAAGACTGACTCAGAATTATAAGAACAGCTGATAGTGGGGAAGGAGTGAGGAATGGAATCCTTAAAACTTTTTGGATGATAAAAATGACCCATTCCTTTTGATTTATTTCTCTCCAATGTTCCACAATGTGGGCCAATCTTCCTCCCACTGGAATATGCATGCAGTGGAAAGGAATGGCTTTCAGAACTTTGTGGAAGAATAGTCAGATTTAGAGGAGGGAAACTGTCGTATGTTACTGGTCCTCCTAACAGGGAAGTCTTTTCTCTCATTAGGAGCGAAAGAATGTGACTGATTTCTAGGTTTGTATGGCTGATTAGTTTTGGGCCTAAAGGATTTTGCTGAAGGTTTAGGCTTTCTGAAGGATCCTATAGAAGCATGAGGGCTTTGTAGTTTGCATAAGAGAAGTATGGGTGGAAGAAGCTAAGAATCTATGTTGTTGAGTTTCAAAATTAGATTTAGCTACTTCCTAGATCTTGTTATTGAACAGCACTTGAGAATTAATCGGTGCATTTCTCAAGGCATGCCGAGAGTGTTCCATTAAGAATTTTTAGAAGGCTATAACTGAACTGTGTTGAGCCTGAAGTAAATGAATGGCTAAGATTATAGATAGAATGGTAGCCTATTGACAGGCTTGGCATCTGCTTCCAGGAGTCTGGACAGGGCATTAACTGACATAGACCCTTGGTGAAGACATAGATAAGCAGCCAAAGAGAATAGCTCTGCATGAGAGTTAACTGCAAGATTCAGAATTTTCACTGGTGATACGTCTAATGACATTCATTCACCAGGCCACAAAACAACGAGCTCTTTTTTTCCATGTTTCCATATTCTTAATGGGAATAGAGTATTTCCCCTTTGTAGAAATATCCAGTTGTGATGCGTCAGAATCTAGAGAGAGGATAGTCTGAGTAGGGAAGTATTGTGGATGGCTCTTATAATATTTAAGTGGAGCCAATGATTTGACAATGTTCTGTGGACATTTTCAACCTTGACCAGGTTTATCGGAATCTAATTTGTTCTGAAAAATCTGATGATATTTTTGATAAGTTTAGACTGAGGGAGGAGTTGTAATTCAGTAGTATGAGACTCTATTGAAAGTTCAATACTACATAAAGGTTTCGAAGAAGATGGATCCTTAGACTTTTTAGGACGAATCTCCTCCAGAAGTAAGCTAAAGACCTCATTTATTGCTTTATCAAATGACCAAGAATCAGGTTCCGATTCTGAGTCCAATTCTTAGGGTAATTGAGGAACAAAAATATCCGTAGTAAATTCTGTGTTTCATAGGAAACCTAGTCAGGCTGTGAGATTGGTTCTATGACAGAAGCCTGAGGAGAGGGATGTTTTGACCTCTTATAACTGCCATAGTGTTTGGTAGATTCACTGGAGGAAGAGGAGGAAGGGCGATGTCTCCTCTTCCTATGAGACTGTTTAGATCTTTTTGATTTCCTGCTTCTTCCAAGAGAAGAAGATGATGATGAAGAGGAGGAAGATAATGCTGATCTGTATCTTCTCCTCTTTTTGTGTTTAGAAGCAGAGAGATCTCTTTTACTGGAGCATTTCTTAGATCTTCGAGAATCCCGTATTACTTGGTGGTTTGATTATAACATTTGGGTCAGTGTTAAAGTCTGGCTCTAATGGCAACAGAAGTCTTTGTCTGTTAGTTGAGCTCTGAAGTTCATTATTTAATGACTGATCAAAGCTCCAAGAATGTCTAGAAACCCATGCCCGGTGCCTGGTAATTGATGCCTGGTGACCAGTGCCTGGTACCTGGTGCCTGGAATGACTGGTGCCTGGTACCCAGTGGTCAGTGCCTAGTGACTGGTACCAGGTGCCTGGTGATCAGCACTCATTACCAATTGCCTAGTGCCTGATGACTGGTGCCTGGTACCCTGTGGTACCAGGTATCTGGTGACCAGGTGCCTGGTGATAATTTGCCTGATGACAAGGTGCCTGGCAATTGTCATTTATTACCTGGTGCCTGGTGTCCAGTAAATTTGACTACCTAGTACCTGGTGAAGACTGGTGCCTGATGACAGGTGTCTGGTGACTGGTGCCTGGTGGACTTAGTAGTTATGTTCTTTTAAATACAACAAGGCAGTCTGAAGGACAGCTATATCACCCGCCACAGAACGACAATGGAGCAGCCTCCAAATTCAAGGCTCAAACTGGTGACCTTCAATTGTGACCTTGACCTTGAGTCTGCATTGTTGAGTTATGGGTTCTGCACATCATCTCACTAAGGCGAACATTTGACCAAAATTTAATAAATATCTTTCAAAGGGTTCAGGAGATATGGAGTGAACATGAAATTCAAGGCTCAAACTCGTGACCTTTGACCTTGACCTTGAGTCAGAATGCTTGAGTTATGGGTTCTGCACATCACCTCACTAAGGCAAACGTTTGACCAAAGTTTCATGAAAATCTTTCAAAGGGTTCAGGAGATATGGAGCGAACAAGAAAGAGACAGATGACCTTTAATTGTGACCTTGACTTTGAGTCTGCATCGTTGAGTTATAGGTTCTACACATCATCTCACTAAGGCAAACATTTGACCCAAATTTAACAAGGCAGTCCGAATGGCAATGGAGCGGCCTCAAAGTTCAAGGCTCAAACTGGTGACCTTCAATTGTGACTTTGACCTTGAGTCAGCATAGCTGAGTTATGGGTTCTGCACATCATCTCACTGAGGCAAACATTTGACCAATGTTTAAAGAAAATCCTTCCAGGGGTAAAGGAGATATGGAGCCAATACCAAATTCTAGGCTCAAACTCGTGACCTTCAACTGTGACCTTGACCTTAAATCTGCAGAGCTGAGTTATGGGTTCTGCACATTGTCCAACTGAGGTGAACATTTGACCAAAGTTTAGAGAAAATCCTCCTAGGGGTATAGGAGATACAGAGCAGACACAAAATTCAAGGCTCAAACCCGTGACCTTGAACTGTGACCTTGTGAGTCTGCATGGTTGAGCTATGGATTCTACACATCATTTCACTGAGGCAAACATTTGACCAAAATTAAAAGAAATCCTTCCAGGGGTAAAGGAGATATCGAGTGGACATGAAATTCAGGGCTCAAACTCATGACCTTGAACTGTGACCTTGTCCTTGAGACAGCATGGTTGAGTTATTGATTCTGCACATCGTCTCACTAAGGTGAACATTTGACCAAAGTTTAAAGACAATCTTTCCACTGGTTTAGGAGATACAGAGCGGACACGAAATTCAAGGCTCAAACCTGTGATGTTGAACTGTGACCTTGACCTTGTGTCGGCATGGTTGATTTATGAGTTCTGCACATCATCTCACTGAGGCAAACATATGACCAAAGTTTAAAGAAAATCCTTCCAGGGGTATAGGAGATATGGAGCAGACAAGAAATTCAAGGCTCAAACCCATGACTTTGGACTGTGACCTTGACCTTGAGTCAGCATGGTTGAGTTATTGATTCTGCACATCGTCTCACTAAGGTGAACATTTGACCAAAGTTTAGAGAAAATCCTCCCAGGGGTAAAGGAGATACAGAGCGGACACGAAATTCAAGGCTCAAACCTGTGATGTTGAACTGTGACCTTGACCTTGTGTCGGCATGGTTGATTTATGAGTTCTGCACATCATCTCACTGAGGCAAACATATGACCAAAGTTTAAAGAAAATCCTTCCAAGGGTATAGGAGATATGGAGTGGACACGAAATTCAAGGCTCAAACCCATGACCTTCACCTGTGACCTTGACCTTCAGTTGGCATGGTTGACTTATTGGGTTCTGCACATCGACTCACTGAGGCGAACATTTGACCAAAGTTTAATGAAAATCTTTCAAAGGTTTCAGGAGATATGGAGCGGACAAGAAAGTGTTATGGAAGGACAGACAGACGGACGGACGGACAGACAGACAGATGGATGGACAGACAGACAGACAGACAGACAGATGTACAGATGAAGGCCATTTCTATAATCCCCCATCCGGGGATTCACTCACCTGAGTGTCATTGTCTGTAGTATATTCTAAAAGACTAAGATTTCTCTTCATAGGATTATGTATGTTTAAAATTTGTTCAAAAGAATGTTTTCGGATGACAGGCTGCGGGGTGCTGGACAGAAGCATGATCGCATGGTGCCTTATTGTTGAATGGGCATGTGAACTATTCTGATCGGCAGGATGAAGCTATGTAACCAAATATCAAAGGCCAGGGCCTTCTGGTTTCAGACAAAAAGATTTTTAAAGGTTTTCCCTCTATAAGTATATATAAAACAAGATGGCGGCCATGGTGGCCATCTTAGATTTCCAATAGGGACGATTTTAGCTATTTTTTATCTAAAAGTCACCATGATGCTTCCTACCAAGTTTAAAGTTAATAAGCCTTTCGATTCAGGAGAAGAAGCGAAAAATAGATTTTCAAGATGGCCACCATGGCAGACATCTTGGATTTCTGATCAGAAAGATTTTAGCTATTTTTGACCTATAAGTCAATCGATGCTTCCTACCAAGTTTCGAGTCAATTGGTTTTTTCAGTTTAGGAGAAGAAGCGAAAAATAGATTTTCAAGATGGCCACCAAGGCAGCCATCTTGGATTTCCGATCGGGATTATTTTAGCAATTTTTTATCTACAAATCATCACAATGCTTCCTACCAAGTTTCGAGTCAATTGGCCTTTCAGTTCAGAAGAAGAGGCAAAAAACAGATTTTCAAGATGGCCACCATTCCGATAGGGATGATTTTAGCTACTTTTGGTCTATAAGTCACCCCAATGCTTCCTACCAAGTTTGGAGTCAATAGGCTTTTGGGTTTAGGAGAAGAAGCAAAAAATAGATTCTCAAGATGGCCGCTATGGTGGCCATCTTGGATTTCTGATCAGCATGATTTTAGCTATTTTTGATCTACAAGTCATCCCGATGCTTCCTACCAAGTTTAAAGTCTTTCAGTTCAGGAGAAGAAGCGAAAAATAAATTTTCAAGATGGCTGCCATGGCGGCCATCTTGGATTTCCGATTGAAAGGATTTTAGCTATTTTTGATCTATAAGTCACCCAAATGCTTCCTACCAAGTTTGGAGTGGCAGCCATCTTGGATTTCCGATCAGCACGATTTTAGCTATTTTTGATCTACAAGTCACCTTGATGCTTCCTACCAAGTTTGGAGTCAAATGGCCTTTCGGTTCAGGAGAAGAAGCAAACAAGAGGACCATGATGGTCCTATATCGCTCATCTGAGCAAACAGATTTGCATACTTACTGTTGAAGTTTCAGCCAAGTTCACTGCTCTAAGAATTTATGTATAAATTTTATAGCCCTGTCCCCCCCCCCCTGCCCCCCTCCCCCCCCCCCACCCCCCTTCCCAAGCCATGTTTTTTTCTTTTTAACTCATCATAACGACTTGACAATCTTGAAAGAGGGTCACCAAAGGAACATTTCTGCCAAGTTATATTGAAATTGGTCCAGTGGTTTCTGACAAAAAGATTTTTAAATTGTTTTATATCGCTAAAAGCCCTACCCGCTAACGCCATTTTTTTTTTTTTTTTTTTGACGAATCGTGACAGGTTGAACAAACTTGGTAGAGGGTAACCAAAGGAACATTCCTGCCAAGTTAAACGGAAATCGGTTCAGTGGTTTCTGACAAGAAGATTTTTAAAGTTTTCTATTTAGATCTATAGGGAAAATAAGCCCCACCACTAGCAGCCATGTTTTTTGACAAATCAGGATTGCTTGAACATTCTTGGTAGAGGGTCACCAAAGCATTATTGAAATCAGTCAGGAGGTATTTGACAAGAAGAATTTGATGTTTTCTATACAGATATATACGGAAAATAAGCCCCGCCCCCTGGGGGCCATGTTTTTTGACCTATCATGAAGGCTTGAACAATCTTGGTAGAGGGTCACCAAAGCAACATTCCTGCAAAGTTACATTGAACTCGGTCCAAGGGTTTCTTACGAGAAGATTTTTAATTTTTTTTATATAGATATATAGGGAAAATAAGTCCCGCCCCCTAGCGGCCATGTTTTTTGACGAATCATGACAGCTTGAACAACCTTGGTAGAGGGTCACCAAAGAAACATTCCTGCCAAGTTATATTGAAATAGGTCTGGTGGTTTATGACAAGAAGACTTTTTAGTTTTCTATATAGATTATATATGGAAAATATGCCCCACCCGCTAACAGCTATGTTTTTTGACAAATCACGATTACTTGAACAATCTTGGTAGAGGGTCACCAAGGAAACATTTTTGCCAAGTTATAATGAAATCGGTCCTGTGGTTTCTGACAAGAAGATTTTTAAAGTTTTCTATATAGATATATAGGGAAAATAAGCCCCGCCCCCTGGTGGCCATGTTTCTTGACGAATCATGACAGCTTGAACAACCTTGAAAGAGGGTTACATAAGAAACATTTCTGCAATGTTATATTGAAATCAGTCCAGTGGTTTCTGACAAGAAGATCATTAAAGTTTTCTATACAGATATTTTGGGAAAATAAGCCCAGCCCCCTAGCAGCCATGTTTTTTGACAAATCATGACAGCTTGAATAATCTGATAAAGGGTCACCAAGGAAACATTTCTGCCAAGTTATATTGAAATCGGTCCAGTGGTTTCTGACAAGAAGATTTTTTCAAGTTTTCTATATAGATATAAAGGGAAAATAAGCTCCACCCCTAGCGGCCCTGTTTTTTGCTGAATCACGATTACTTGAACAATCTTGGTAGAGGGTCACCAAGAAAACATTTTTGCCAAGTTATAATGAAATCGGTCCAGTGGTTTCTGACAAAAAGATGTTCCAAGTTTTCTATAAAGATATATAGAGAAAATAAGCCCTGCCCCTTGGTGGCCATGTTTTTCGACAAATCCAAATGGCTTGAACAATCTTTGTACAGAATCACCAAAGGAACATTTATGCCAAATTATATGGAAATCGGTCCAGTGAAATAAGATCTATAGGGAAAATAAGCCCCACCACTAGCAGCCATGTTTTTTGACAAATCAGGATTGCTTGAACATTCTTGGTAGAGGGTCACCAAAGCATTATTGAAATCAGTCAGGAGATATTTGACAAGAAGAATTTTGATGTTTTCTATACAGATATATACGGAAAATAAGCCCCGCCCCCTGGGGGCCATGTTTTTTGACCTATCATGAAGGCTTGAATAATCTTGGTAGAGGGTCACCAAAGCAACATTCCTGCAAAGTTACATTGAACTCTGTCCAAGGGTTTCTTACGAGAAGATTTTTAATTTTTTTTATATAGATATATAGGGAAAATAAGTCCCGCCCCCTAGCGGCCATGTTTTTTGACGAATCATGACAGCTTGAACAACCTTGGTAGAGGGTCACCAAAGAAACATTCCTGCCAAGTTATATTGAAATAGGTCTGGTGGTTTATGACAAGAAGACTTTTTAGTTTTCTATATAGATTATATATGGAAAATATGTCCCACCCGCTAACAGCTATGTTTTTTGACAAATCACGATTACTTGAACAATCTTGGTAGAGGGTCACCAAGGAAACATTTTTGCCAAGTTATAATGAAATCGGTCCTGTGGTTTCTGACAAGAAGATTTTTAAAGTTTTCTATATAGATATATAGGGAAAATAAGCCCCGCCCCCCTGGTGGCCATGTTTCTTGACGAATCATGACAGCTTGAACAACCTTGAAAGAGGGTTACATAAGAAACATTTCTGCAATGTTATATTGAAATCAGTCCAGTGGTTTCTGACAAGAAGATCATTAAAGTTTTCTATACAGATATTTTGGGAAAATAAGCCCAGCCCCCTAGCAGCCATGTTTTTTGACAAATCATGACAGCTTGAATAATCTGATAAAGGGTCACCAAGGAAACATTTCTGCCAAGTTATATTGAAATCGGTCCAGTGGTTTCTGACAAGAAGATTTTTTCAAGTTTTCTATATAGATATAAAGGGAAAATAAGCTCCACCCCTAGCGGCCCTGTTTTTTGCTGAATCACGATTACTTGAACAATCTTGGTAGAGGGTCACCAAGAAAACATTTTTGCCAAGTTATAATGAAATCGGTCCAGTGGTTTCTGACAAAAAGATGTTCCAAGTTTTCTATAAAGATATATAGAGAAAATAAGCCCTGCCCCTTGGTGGCCATGTTTTTCGACAAATCCAAATGGCTTGAACAATCTTTGTACAGAATCACCAAAGGAACATTTATGCCAAATTATATGGAAATCGGTCCAGTGAAATAAGCCCTGCCCCCTGGCGGCCATGTTTTTTGACATATCTAAATGGCTTGAACAATCTTGGTAGAGGATCACCAAAGGAACATTTCTGCAAAATTATATGGAAATCTGTTCAGTGGTTTCTGACAAGAAGATTTTTTAAGTTTTCTATATAGATGTATAGGGAAAATAAGCCCCGCCCCCGGTGGCCATGTTTTTTGACAAATCCTAATGGCTTGAACAATCTTGGTAGAGGATCACCAAAGGAACATTTCTGCAAAATAATATGGAAATCGGTTCAGTGGTTTCTGACAAGAAGATTTTTTAAGTTTTCTATATAGATTATATAGGGAAAATAAGCCCCGCCCCCTGGCGGCCATGTTTTTTGACGAATCCAAATGGCTTGAACAATCTTGGTAGAGATCATCAAAGGAACATTTCTGCAAAATAATATGGGAATCGGTTCAGTGGTTTCTGACAAGAAGATTTTTTAAGTTTTCTATATAGATATATAGGGAAAATAAGCCCCGCCCACTAGCGGCCATGTTTTTTGACGAATCCAAATGGCTTGAACAATCTTGGTAGAGGATCACCAAAGGAACATTTCTGCAAAATTATATGGAAATCGGTCCATTGGTTTCTGACAAGAAGATTTTTTAAGTTTTCTATATAGGTATATAGGGAAAATAAGCCCCGCCCCCTGGCGGCCATGTTTTTTGACCAATCCAAATGGCTTGAACAATCTTGGTAGAGGATCACCAAAGGAACATTCCTGCCAAATTATATTGAAATCGGTCCAGTGGTTTCTGACAAGAAGATTTTTAAAGTTTTCTATATACATATATAGGGAAAATAAGCCCCGCCCCCTGGCGGCCATGTTTTTTGATGAATCCAAATGGCTTGAACAATCTTGGTAGAGGGTCACCAAAGGAACATTTCTGCAAAATTATATGGAAATCGGTCCAGTGGTTTCTGACAAGAAGATTTTTTAAGTTTTTAGTTAAAAAATTTATTTTTAGCTCCTGTGACCTAGATATCCAATGGACCAGAACCATTTGAACAACTCTGAAAGAGGACCAACCAAGGATCATTCCTGTGAAGTTTGGTCAAATTCCAATCAGTGGTTTAGGAGGAGATGTTGTTTAAAGATTGTGGACAGACGGACAACGACGACGGATGGTGAGTGATCACAACAGATTAGATTTTCAAGATGGCCGCCATCTTGGATTTCCGATCGGAACCATTTTAGTTATTTTTGATCTACAAGTCACCCCGATGTTTTCTACCAAGTATCGAGTCAATTGGCCCAGGGGTGTAGGAGGAGTAGGCTTTTAAAGCAATTGTTGACGCCGCACGACGGATGACGCACGACGGATGACAGACATTGACTAACCACAATAGCTCACCATGAGCACTTCATGCTCAGGTGAGCTAACAAGGAGGCAGAGAGTATACATTCCATTATAGATAATCATAGAGGGTATTGTTTCAAGTTGGAAGTGTATATACCGGTACTGTAACTATAAGACTGGCTTGTTTACTTAAACAACATTAGTGTTAATATCCAACATATGAGGGTAGTTCAATAAGTTCGTAGAACTCGGGATTTAACTCACAGATTGGAAGATGGTTTCAACATTATTTTTCAATATAATCCCCCTTTACTTCAATGCATTTGGCCCACTTTTATTTTAAGCAGTCTATGCCTTTGAAATAAAAGTCGTCTATTTGGTCCTCAAACCAAGCCTCTGTAGCAGCCTTGAGCTCACCATCGTCCCGAAATCTCGTTCCACGCAAGTGGGACTTCAAATTTCGAAACAGATAATAATCACTTGGGGCCAGGTCTGGACTGTATGGTGAGTGATTTAACTACTTGAACTTGCACTCACGAATAGCCGCTTGTGCAACTCTGGAGTTGTGCACAGGGGCATTATCATGCTCACCATCGTCCCGAAATCTCGTTCCACGCAAGTGGGACTTCAAATTTCGAAACAGATAATAATCACTTGGGGCCAGGTCTGGACTGTATGGTGAGTGATTTAACTACTCGAACTTGCACTCACGAATAGCTGCTTGTGCAACTCTGGACTTGTGCACAGGGGCATTATCATGCAAAAGAAGGACACCAGTAGCTAGCTTTCCCCTTCGTTTTTTCTTTAATAGCAACCCTTAATTGTTTAATGACATTGGCATAGTATTCTCCTGTAATTGAAATACCAGCAGGCTTGTAATCTATTAATATAATCCCTTTGGAGTCCCAAAACACCGTGGCCATTACCTTGCTGGCTGATGGTTGGGTACGAAATTTCTTAGGTGGGGGTGAGCCAGGGCGCTTCCATTGCATGGACTCTTTTTTAGTATCTGGGTCCCAGTGGTGAAGCCAAGTTTCATCTCCTGTTACAAGACGAGTGTGAAAGTCTTCTGGATTGGCATTGTACACTTCCAGAAGTTCTTGACTTGACTCCACCCTTTGCTGAGGATCTTGCATGTTCAGGTTTCTGGGTACCCACCTGGCAGATACTTTTGACATGCCTAAATGTTCATGGATTATAGTGTAAACACTTCCATTAGAAATACCACATTCTGGAGCAAGTTCGGCAACTTTGATTTGGCGATTGTTTAGCACAAGTCTCTCAACACGGTCGATCATCTCCTGGCTGATGACATCAGCAGGGTGACCTGGCCTTGGGTCATCTTCTAAGGAGTCTCACCCACATTTAAATTCTGCTGACCACTTTGCCACTGTGGAATACTTTGGGCTACTATCACCATACACATCAGCCATGCGCCGATGGATTTCTTTGGCCTTTGCACCCTCCTTAGTGAGGAACTTTATGACTGCTCTGAACTCAATATTCTGACTTTCCATTTTTGCCTACGGGTATAGGTTTTCAAACAAAAAGTACGAGCAAAAAAATGTACGTGTTGACTGAACGGCTGTTATCATTCAACTGACAAAGGTTTACACTGCACAAAAATGAAAAAAGAAATCCTGAATTGTATAGAAAAATACTGAGTTCTACGAACTTACTGAACTCCCCTCGTATCTCCCCCTTTCGCTTGAAAGTCATCTTTTTTTGATAACTGATGAACTTGTGTAGCACTTGTAAAGTTTGAAAGTATACCGTCCTGCAGCTTCTATCTGCCACTGTTCACTACAGTATAATCAAGTAGTAATTTGAGTCATTTCACTTTTCAAAGTAATCCTTAAAGTAAATGTTGATTATATATTTTGATACACTGCATGCAAAATTAACATGAATATTGTAGTACTGGACTCATTGAGACAAGCCTTTCTTTGTACTGTAAACCAGCAATATAGTTTCATTCATGAAAATTTTCCCATGAAAAACAATTAAATAAAAATAAAGCATTCCAAAGCAATTATTTCATTCATAGAAATGGCTTGTCTGAAAGAAACCAGACTTTACAGGACTGCAATCAGAGATAGGAGGTGATCCTTACTCTTATCTCTTAATAATCATTACTGCCAGGGGTTTATTATGCCCTGTTTATCTGCAATGATAACTAATTACACACAAATTTACACTTCCATTCATGAATAACCTAGGCAATCTGGAGGTCTCCTATTTCTCAATGGGTATCGCCTCTCTGGTTAGAAGGCTGCACACCGTCATTTGTTTGAATGTCATCCTTTTCGTTTATGTCCAGGGGTATATCTGGTACATATTCCGAGGATTTTGGCTTAACCAACGTTTTTATCATTTGATCAGCATGACGACACCAGTTATTATTTGTTTGCACTTTATATGAAAGTGGTCCAGTTTTCTGTGTAACTTGTGCGTTTGTTCATTTATCACTATTTTCACTGTAATCAGGCGCCATAACGTTGTCTTCAATGTTGAACTGAGGCTGTTTGTATCCACTTACATTTTTTAATTGTTTCTTTTCTACTGTGTCCTTTACATTCTGCTTTATCAAATCCAAATGAGAACGTAGGTTGCGTTTAAGAAACAGTTTTGCGGGACTCTTGTATGCTAGCAAGAAACTACCAATTTTCTGATGTAAAGATCCACTATCAATTGTAGCAGACTTAATTGCCATCTTAAAACTTTGCACAAATCTCACCACTAGACCTTGCAAAGCAGGGTGCCAAGGTACTGATGTTTTATGTAATATCCCATAGCTTCTTATGAATGTCTGAAATTGCTCTGATGTAAACTGACTTCCATTATCAGAAATTATTTCTCTTGGAAAGCCGTTCCTTGCGAACATCTGTCTCAGTACATCTATTGTCTTTGATGCGATTGTAGTTTTCATTCGTGTATTTCTGGCCATTTTGAATGCGCGTCGACTGCCAAAAGGAATATGTGTCCTACAATGGTCCAGCAAAGTCGATATGTATGGGTTCCCATGGTGTAGACGGCCATTCCCATGGGTGAAGTGATGACTTTGGTGGAGACTTTTGATTAACTTGACAACCAGAACAACACTTGGCTAACTGTTCAATGTCACTATCAAGTCCTGGCCACCAAAAGAAACTTCTACTTAGCCCGTTCATTTTAACAATGCCTATATCTCCGGCATGCAGTTCATTTAGCACTTTATTTCTCAGCTTTGTGGGTATAATTACTCGTATTCCCCACATAAGACATCCATGTTATACTGAAATTTCATTTCTACGCATGTAGTAAGGTTTCATTTGCTCGTCCTGACGTTTCTGTGTCCAACCACTGAGTACAAAGTCAAGGACTTTCGATGTGATAGTGTCACGACGTGTTTCACATTTTATGTCATTGGCACTGACAGGCAGACTATCAATTTGTGATAAATTGTATATTTCTACTGGATCATTTTCTTCTATTTCCTTAGTTTGTGGACAAGGCAGACGGGATAATCCATCGGCATTTGCTATAGCTTTTGAGCTTTTATATTCAATTTTGTAATATCCTTGCAAAAATATTGCAGAAAGTTGCAAGCGTGCTGCGGTTGTTGCTGGAATCCCTTTCTGAGGACCTAAAATAGCCAAAAGAGGTTGATGATCCATAACTAAAGTGAATTTCCTTCCATACAGATAATTGTAGAACTTCTTTATAGACCAAATTATAGATAAGGCTTCTTTCTGCACTTGTGCGTAATTTTTCTCAGCTGCACTTAAAGTATGCTAAGCAAATGCAATCGGTCTTTCTTCACCATTTTCCATCACATGTGAAATCACTGCTACAAGAACTACGCAGAAGAATCACAAGTAAGTCTCATTGGTAAATCCAGATTGTCGTGAGTTAACACAGTGTCTGATGTTATCAATTTCTTAACTTTTTAGAATGCTTTTTGTCTAGCAGCTGTCCAATGAAATTTTACATCTTTCTGTAATAGCTGGTTAAGTGGATGTAAAACACCTGCAAGATTCGGCAGAAATTTGACATAGTAATTCACCATTCCTAAGAATGCTCTTAACTGGGTTAGGTGAATTGACTATAGCCTCAATCTTTTCTTGACTTTTGAGCAATCCGTTCGAGTATTTTATGTCTGCAGTACGAAATTTCCTCCTGGAAGAATTTACATTTGTCCTTGTTGACACGTAAATTATAAATTTGCAACCTTTTTAGAACAGTCTGAAAATTTTTCAGGTGCTCTGCATTTGTTTTTCCAGTGATCATGTCATCTAGGATACAGCTTGTATTTAGTAGTCCATCCAATACTTGATCCATGGTATGCTGCCAAATCGCTGGAGAGGATGCTATTCCAAATACCAGTCGATTGTCTTCAGATAGGTCTTTATGCGTATTTATAGTAAGATAACTCTTGGAATTATCATCCAGTTCAAGTTGGTGGTAGGCTTAACATAAGTCTATCTTCATAAATTGCTGACCTCCTGCCAATGATGCGAATATGTCATCAGTTCTCGGCAGTGGATATTGATCAACTTTCAGTTGAGGATTTAGAGTTGTCTTGTAGTCACCACATATTCTGACTGAGTTATTTCCCTTGGGGACTGCCACGATTGGTATTGCCTAGTCACTGTGATCTACTTTCTGTATAATACCTTCCTTTTCTAGTCGGTCAAGTTCCTGGTCTACTTTTTCCTTTAAAGCATAAGGTACTGGCCTAGCTTTACAGAACTTGGCTTGTGCATTCTCTTTCAATGACAATGTCTTTCATGCCCTTGACTTTTCCATTATCTTCTGTGAAAACTGATTAGTATTTGGTAAGAATATCCCTAAGCTGATCTTCTGTAGAAATACTGGTCTGCAAAAGTTCAGTTGATGTCCAATCCAATTTAACATATTTTAGCCATGATCTACCAAATAATGCAGGACTGTTATTTTTCACCACAAATCAATCCAAGTTATGCTCTTGATCTTCATATTTCACATTCACATGCATTATCCCAGCTGGCTTAATTATTTGCCTTGAATATGTCCTGAGTGTAGTGTTTGTTGCTGATAACTGTCTGTGAGAAAACAACTGCCTGTACATTTTAATTGGGATCACTGATATGGCAGATCCAGTGTCTAGCTCCATTTTTTAAGTACTTTCCTTCTATCTTGGGTGTGATGTTGATAACATCTGCTCTCTTTACCATATTTATACTAACAGTAAGTAATTCCTCTTCCACAGTTTTCACATTTTCGGCTTTTTCTTGGATTGTTTTTCATTTGTCCTTTCTTTTTCAAACAAGCGCATTCGATGTGTCCTGTCGTTGAACAAAATCAAAGTTTTCGTCCTTGAAGAAGCATTCCTTTAGGGTGTGATATTTCCTGTTGCAGCAGAAACATGCCCTTTTCTCAAGCTTCGATGTTTTGCTGCTCGAGTCTTTCTTCTTGCTGACTTTATGCACAGGATCGGGCCTGTGTTGGTGTTGGAGCTCTATTGCGTCCTTCGCGGCTCTCTCCATAGCAGAAGAAATCTCTATTGCTTTTTGCAATGTCAAATTGAACACTGAGAGAAGCTTTTTCTGTATATTTTCATTTTTAATTCCACATACAAGTCTGTCACGCAGAGCATCATTGACAGTTCCTCTGAATTTACAGTGTTCCGTGAGTTTTCTCAATTCTGCCACATACACGGTAATAGACTCTCCCTCTTTCTGGTCCCTTTTGTGGAATCGAAAACGTTCGGCAATCACTAATGGCTTAAATGATCATTTAAAGGTGTCACTACCTCAGCATATGTTTTAGTTGAAGGTTCTGCTGGCATTGTAGAAGGCTGTACATTTTTCCGCCCATAACAGCCAACAAAGCTGGTACTTTTCTGTCATCCACAACTTGATTTGCCAAGACAAATTGTTGAATACGTTCGGTGTAACTTTTCTGTGTTTCAATTAATTCATTGTACTCTCCAACATTTCCAATAGAAAAATGTGCCATTTTAGTGAAGTATTAATTTAATCCAAGAAATCTGAAAAAACTGAGTTCAGGCAGACTAAATTCCGAAAACTCGTCACCAAATAATGTTATGTTCTTTTAAACACAACTAACTAGTGTGGGTTCTGGCTCTGAACTAATTTAATTAAGAAGGAGGCAGAGAGTATACGTTCCATTATAGATAATCATAGAGGGTATTGTTTCAAGTTGGACGAGTATATACTGTAAATATAAGACTGGCTTAAACAACATTAGTGTTAATATCCCAATATTGGTGGGTGATATGCTCATCCTTAGAACTGCCACCTGTATGGGTCCTCCCCCAAGCAGTATAGCCATGCGGGGGTGGTGCTCCCATGAATGTCTGAAGGAATGTCCTCAGATCATTCTGACTGGACAAGGTCCTTCTTCTTTGAATACTTCTTGGATGTACTAGTCTTAGTTTTTGCCATAGTGGCACGTCTGAGGCTGTGCAATCTTCTTTTGTCGACAAGAACTCATGTCTAAGTCGGCCAGTATTGACAGACAGAATAAATAATAAATTTGGAACAAGAAGAACAAGATAAACAATAAGTGTGACTATACCAAGAGGCCTTTAGATGACCACAACTACCTCTATCAGTAGGCATAAATAGTCACAAAAATATGTGACATCGTTACCGAGATGTAAGTATCACAAGACAGAGAGAAAATTTTCAAAATAACAACATATTCCGAGGAAGGAATTACAAATGAGCGAGAAACTATCAGGAAATATAAGATAACCGGGAATTAGAAAGAAATTTAAAGCTGGAAACTTATCACCCAGTTAAAAATTTTCTGTTGTTTTTTTTTGTCCACAGAAGGAAAACTGAACGCCTGATCAATACGGCGATAAAGGTGACGTCATACAGGTATTGCCTTAAGGAACATCTGGATTAAGACTAAAAACTTCTGTGGAAGATATAATGAAAAGAAGGAAACATTACATTATCCATAGGTTAATGTATTATGCAGTTAAAACAAACATTTTTCCAGATATGCCTTTGATCTACAGAGTTGAGACTGTCACTGAAATACTACATGTTACTCTACCTTGGCATCTTCAAATATTCCACAGTGTACAAGCCATACACAGATCATGGCTCCAGTTCGACCTTTCCCTCCTTTACAGTGTAAAGCTATTACATTCCTCTTGTCTGCCTCCATAAACTCCCTGGCATTGTTACAAAACCATACCATATCTCTGAAACATTAGTTAACTCTTAAATTGCCAATCAATATTTTGATATTTTTTATAAAAAAAAAGCTAGAAATGTGTCCACAGTACACGGATGCCCCTGCTGTGGGGTACATGACTATAAAACTGCAAAATTCTACCTGGTACAAATGCCTTAACCTGAGTCTAACAGGATCACGTACATATGTACGTATGTACACACATTCGTACAGAAGGACGTACATTCGTACTCACGTACCCACATATGGAAAACTGAAAAACTATATGCCCCTGGCATCATCCGCTGGGGGGGTGGGGTGGGGGGGGGGGACGGGTAGGAGCATAAAAAGGCTTGACATTCCATGTGAATCATTTGCTGAATAAAAATGATTCACATAAAATGGCAAGCCTTATTCTCTGAAAAATAATAACAGAAACAGAATGTCATCTGATACAATTTTGCTTGGCACTAAGGGTTAATATATGAGACATACCACACAAGAACTGATGCAGAGAGCATGAAAATAACACTTCATATCTCTCAATAAACTGTTTTTGTTTTGTTTTTTTCAACCAAAATGTATTGATATTTGAGCTGGGGCACAGCATTTCCTACAAGATTGCATGTGAGTGCTCAGCAAAGACTCAGATCAGCCTGTGCATCCATGCAGTCTGATCAAAATCTTTGCAGGTCACTCTGTAGGTAGCCAAGGACCCAAGGCCTTTAGGAGGACAGCAAGGACTCTGATCAGACTGCATGGTTTGCTGGATGATTTGAGTCTTTGCTGTGTGCATATGCAATATTGTAGGAAATGCTGTGTCCTGGCTCATTTTTCTTATCTCCTTAAAAACAAATACTTTGGTTCTAATTGATATTGTTGCCCCAGGTGATTCCAATGAGTACCAACAACTTATGTTTATATGGAGAAAAATAATTTTTCTGTATCCGCTATAATAGACACGTGAGGTTATTTAAAGTACCTAGCAGACTGAATGATGAAGAAAAGGAAGCTATCCAATAGCTGGAGAGCCAGCCCAGAGTAGGATTGTACAGCTGCACAGTTTGATCAGAGCCTTTCTATACTCCTGGACATAGCTCCTGATAAGAGAGGTATTCATAGAAATTTTTTCTTATTTCTCCACATAAACATTTTGTGGTACTCATTAGAAGTGCCTCACCAAGGCTCTTCTCATGAGTTCCAACAACATATGTTTTTGTGGAGAAATAAGAAAAATGTCAGTACTTTTTGGATAAATAAAGCACCTTATCTTAAGCTATGTTCTGGAGGAAGCTTGATACTGTAGGAGTTACAGGTAACAACACAGACTCTAATCAAACTGCACATAGGCACAGGCTGATCTTGGCCTTCAGTTTTGGCATATGTTCTCTTTTTCGTATGTTGTGGCTCATATATCCATCATTAAAACTACTGTGACCTTCAGTGTTTTTTTTTGTTTTTTTTTTTATCTAAAACAAAGCTTTCTGGCTGTCATGAGTGTTTGCAATTGTATATACCTATTTTAAATAAAAAATTCTATAAGCACGACACTAATCTTAAGTTCACTAAAAGGGTGGCCCAGTAATTGGTAACACTTTGAACCATATCTAACAACGGAACCAAAAAGTTAAACCTTCACCATTCTATCGTCTATGGGAAAATTCAACAGAAGACAAACTGATGACATGGTTCTTATTTTTCATAGAAAACAGGTTTTGACATTTCACACAAACTGTCTCCTAATTTGCATATTTTTCTGGGAAAAATAAGAAAAATATTTCAGTTTTTCATCTGCTGAAACTTTTACCTTGCACTGGATAAAACATTACTATTATCTTATATTTAATCTGTGTATCAAATCAATACATCCTGGCATTCAGGAGATTAAGTCTTTAGAAAAGTTTTAAACAAACATTGGCATAAGGCTTGTATGGAATAAAAAATACTTTGAGCAAGTATCTAACATTACGAGGGTGAGTCAATAAGTAACCAGCCTAACTTATTTCCGGTTGAGATCCACCTCTTCTTTTTTGATGTAATTGCCCTCTAGTGTGATGCACTTAGACCAACGGCGTTCAAGTGCCATCAGCCCAGAACTGAAAAAGTCAGGGTCCTTTCCATTGACCCACTCCTCAACTGCCGTCACGACTTCTTCATCAGACAGGAAATGAAGTCCACGGATATCCTTTTTCAAGTTTGGGAATAGGAAGAAGTCACTAAGAGCTGAGTCAGGCGAATAGGCAGGATGTGGTATTAATTCATACCCATTTCGCTCTACAGCATCCATTGCAACTTTGCAAGTGTGGACTCTCGCATTGTCCTGTTGCAGCAAAACACCTTTAGAGGGTTTACCTCGGCATTTTTCACAGCTGGCGGTTCTCAGCTTGTCTAACAAGTTTGCATAGTACACTCCAGTTATTGTACTTCTCTTGGGTAAAAAGTCCAACATAATAACGCCTTTTGCATCCCAAAATACTGTGGCCATCACCTTGCCAGCAGATGGTTGCGTATTGAACTTCTTTGGCCTCGGGGACCCAGGCCCTACCCACTGACGACTCTGAGCTTTATTCTCTGGCTCATAATAATGAACCCAAGTCCCATCTACAGTCACCAGACGCAAAAGAAAATCATCTTTTGACCTAAAACGCTTCAACAAGACGCTGCATACTGATGCTCTGGTTGCCATTTGCTCATCGCTAAGGGATTTGGGGACCCAACAGGCTGTTAGCTTGCACATACCTAAACAATCCAGATCCCGAAGTTTCTTACACATTTCTTCGTCGGTGGCATCCAGTGGGTGTCCAGACCTGGCTTCATCTTCTAAAGACGTTCTACCGCGTTTGAATTCCCCTACCCAGAATTTAACCTGAGCATAAGATGGTGCAGGAGACCCATAAACATCGGCTAACTCGCCGTGTATTTCCTTGCCTGTTTTACCTTTTAAATACAAGTACCGAATTACAGCACGGTACTCAACTTTAGATGAAAAGCATGCCTTTGCATCACTAGCCATGTTTGACATTCAATATCTTATTAAAGAATGACTCGATACGTGTACAAGTTTGTACCCATGTATAAAACATATATTGAAACAAAGCATGAAAATCGTGACCGTCTCTGTCCATCGGAAATTGAATAGGCTGGTTATTCATTGACACGCCCTCGTAATAGTCCAGGTATCAACTTAATACATCCAGGTTTTCTGCAGATATAAAATGACAATTTTGTAATTGTACTTTATGCAAAACTTTTATTCTATAATACTGCTTCATTATAGACAGGTTGAACTATTTTATTCTTAATGACTGACTGAGTTCAAATATTATATGACAATATATATGGTAATGTCTGGGTTGTTGATGGGCAGCTGTGTACTTTGTGTATTAGTCAGATCTTGCTGGTCAAACCACAGGTGGCTGGACTGGCACTGACTGGTCAAGGCACACTGTCAATCATGTGGTCAATACACAGAGGAGCTGCAGTCCAGCTAATTTCTTTGGATACGGAGAAGCAAACATTAATGCAATGCTGGAGAGCTCATTATTATTATTTATTTATTGATTTATTTTATTTATTTATGAAAACTGCCATATTTATAAATCATATTCATATATCAGTGCTCCAGCTAGCCCTATATGGAGGGGCGGGCCGCCCCTCTTGCCCTCTATTGCCGCCCTTCTTAAGCTACCCTCTGTCTTATCTCCTCCAGACATAAAACCCTACGTTTTGGTGAAAATTTCATGAAAATTGGACCAAAATTAAAAAAGTTATCAGTGTTTAAAGGTCAGTTTTATATGTACTCTATTTTTGTGGTATTTATTGTGGAATGGGATTATATTTTGTAACATGTCTTGATACTAAGCACATCAAATGATGGTGCCCTCATTCTTGTATGACCGCGCAAAAAAAATGCCCTACCCCGCACCCCTCTGCCCTCAAATCCTAGCTGGAGCACTGTATATATTTCTTGCATCTGATTCGGGTTGGGTGGTATGGAGGTCGGACCCTAAGTCTTATTTATTTACTGAACTCTTTAGGATTGCACTTCTGGTTTGCATCTGCTGCTGTATATATAATCTTTTCTAGGAAATTTCAATGTTAAGAGAAACTACATCTCGATATGTCTTGTCAAAGCAGAAATTTATGGATGTTTACAGTTCATTCTAAGTATATTTATGGCTTTCTGTTATGAATGAGGAATTGGACTATAAAATGACAAGGCTCTAAAGAAGTTTTCAGATACTGATAAGCTGTTCATAGAAGATCAAGGTTCACTGACTATGTGTTTTCCTGCGAGGAAAGTATAGGAATATGCTACAGATTGTATGCCATAGTTCAGTACATATTTCTAAGCATTCTGTACGCAAAAGTTTTAAATGTTAAGAAAACCTAACCTCAATATTGACCAAGTGTAATACATGGCTGTTTAGGTTCATTCAAAGTATATCCATCATGACTTTCTATTGTGAATGGAGAATGAGACTATAATATGACAGTGTTTAAAGAAATTCTCGGATGCTTATAAACTGTTTGAAGGTCAAGGCTCACTGATTGTGCATTTTCCTAGGAGGCAACCATAGGAATATGCTACAGATTTACACTATAGTTCAGTAAATAACTCTAAACATTCTGCACACAGTAAGTGCTCAGCCTCTGTATTCAGTAAAGAATTCAGCTGTGTTTATAATTCAGGATTAAGAATGGATATAGGACTAAACACTTGAAGAAATTCAAGTACGATACGTACAAAACTCAAAACTTTCCTGATCATACATACTCATTGGATGGTATTATTTGTGAGTCACTAAAGAGAATTTGTACAACAGTACAACAGAATAAAATGCACTGTCAGTATAGCAGTATATAAGTCTTGGCTAAATAGGACAAGCGATAACTGGAATCTGTTGTTGGAATACTTCTCAGGGGCCCAAAACTGTATCTGATACTTGTCCTGATATTTCTTGGATGCACCATATTAATATCGTTTATAGTACAGTACAGTCGCCACGGAAGTTTGACGGTTCTCGCATCATGCGTGAACTTTTTTAATTTTCCGTGTTTCTATTATGTAGTTTTTGCGTGAATTATGCGTGAATTTTGTGCGGATTTTGCATGAATTTTGCGTGAAGTTTTTCTTGCATGCGCGAGATTTTTTTAGCATAGCGCGAGGTTTCTGCGCATGAACTGATGTTTCGACACATGATACGATAACCTCCCCGCAAAACTTCTTTTCAGCCAAGAAAGATTTTTTTTTTCCTGGGAAAGATGGCTGCTCTCCATTGTTTTAGAAAATACACAAATACATTTAGTCATTTTCGTTTCTGGATAACTTCAACGGAGTATTATCGGTCTGTATAAACATCATCTAAATATTCCAAAATATTGCTATATGCAAGGCAAAACGTGAAGACCCTGATCAGGCGCCGCTTTGTGCGGCATAAAATTTGGATCTTCATGCTTAATGTTACCTTTTGACTATATCATTTTTGGGTATCTTCACTTACATTTTATTATTCTGTACCGGAAATGCGAATGTCCCAGAATTGTGTGTCGTTGCTCGGGGGCGTAGCTGAACAGACCACTTAGAACCTAAACTGGGATTACTAAATAACTCTTGTGGGACTCAGAAACAGTCTCTACCCAACATGAATAGCCGTTTTGATGCGCAGGCTGCTTTCTGGCATATTAAGCGCTAAGGTACTATTATGCTTGCCACCCCTTATCGCTTTTCAAAAGAAAATGGTAAACATTAAACATTATCTATCTGTCTATATCTCTTTAACGGCATATAGAGAGAGGTGGTATTTCTTCTGTTTCTTCACTTTCATTCTTGTTCTCTTTCTTCCCTGTCGCTTTCTTTCATCTCCTCTACTATCTCTTCTATCTCTTTTCTGCCTTTCTCTGGGAGGCGATAAAAAAATGACTCACAAGGGTTCACGTGTCGTTAAACCGCAACACAATCACGGCATATACCCTCAACTGAATATTATGTGTCACAATATTTTAACGGCGTGCCAGTGATATCAGTGACGAAATTCGGCGTCCAAAAACATGGTAGATACGATCAGCGAATGCTCTGATCAGAATGTGCAGCTGTGCACACTGACCCGAGTCTTCACTCGTCGAACAAGACGTTTTGGTAAACCCAGAGATTATAGGAGTCAAATGCGAGACTACTGATGTGCAGGCTGATACAAGTTTTTGTAGGATTTGTCATGCACACGCATATGCGAATTGTTTGTGCAAATCTTAACGCTTAGCACTCTGGGTAAAATTTTCAACAGATGACATTTTTCTCATTTTTCCAAGGAAACAGATTTGACATTTCATGCAAATTGTCTACATAGCATGGAATGACAAATCCAGTTTTCCTATTTTCTGGGAAATAAAAAAAAAATTAAAGAATTTGTCGTCTGCTGAATTAGCCTAGAGAGTGGTAATCCAGAAATTGTGGGTTCGATCCGCGTGCATCAAGTATTGTGGCCTTGAGCAAGACACTTTATCCACAAAACTTACTATTGGAGACTCTATCTACAATGTCTGCGAAGGCACATGACAAATTTCATTTTTTAGACGGTTTCCCGCCGATGCTCTTTTACTCGTTAAATATATTACGGTCTTTGTTCTGCATATCGAATATTGCAGACACAAAAACAGAACACTTTACATGATAACGAAAGTTCTGAAGATTGCTCTGTAAGCCAATCAATATAATGTTCTAAATGTATAATGTAAGAGAAAAACATACCATAATATTTACTTGTATCCTGATAAATGCGGGGTAAGGTCCTCACTCTGTAGGTTTACTGTTTGAAGGGAGCTAACTGCAATTGACTGTTTAAAAGGGGGCTAACTGCAACTGCTTTACGGACTGCATTTTTTATGAATCACGCCAGCAGATGCTTATGCATAAGTGGTTAACCACTGAACATCCTTCGCCAGAAACTTGTAACTTCCAATCTTGAAGCAAATGGAGGAGCGTATGACCATAGCAAATACATGTATTTCATGATAAACCGCAACAGAAGAATAGTGCAGCCTTGGTAGGGATCAAATCCGCGATCAGGTCTCGAGTTCGATTCCCGCCGGTGCGATAACATTCTTTTCAATAAAGGCGGTGGTAACAACTTCTAAAAGAAGGAGTATTCCAGAGAGAGAGATTGAGAGAGAGACAGAGAGAGAGAGAGAGAGTGAGAGATAGTTTGCAAAACTTAAGATTCTGGTCCGTCAAATTTAGGTACATCCGGCTATGAGGTTTAGACATTCCTGGAGAATAATGGCTAACTAATTTTTGTGAACAGTGAAGACCCTGATCAGACTCCGCATTCTATCATTTTGAAATGACTTTAATAATCTGTGTTGAAAGAGATATTAGACACCAAATCATCGTTAAGTGGTGATATAAATTGACAGCCCTAACCCTGGTCCACCATCAAGATTCCAGGCCTCCGAGCAGTGTAGCCAGTCCGTTTCTGTCTACCATGTCAAATGAGATGTATCCATACTCCTTAAGGTCTCCCTTAACCCTTGAAGTGCTTAGCACATTCAGCAGACGGCATTTTCATTTTTTTTCTTATTATTTTCCAGTGTAAATAAGGCATGACATTAAAAGTGAACCGTCTGCTGGGCAGACGATTCACGTGAAAATCTCAGCCTTATTTTCACTGTAAAGTGCTGAAAACAGATCAGCTTCTGCTCTAGAATTTTCAGCAGCGCTTCAGGGTTTCAAACTTTTTTCTTGGCAGCAGCAGCACGCACTAAGCTTGAAAATAATGATTTGAAAGGTGGGAATTTCTGACTTTAGAGGAAATCATAATAAATTACAAATGTAGTAAAAAACAAACAAAAAAACAGATGGTTTAAAGGGGTTTTTCTGCTGTTAAAATGACATGGAAAAAATTGGGCCAGTCTGGTTAAAAGTGCTTGTCACATGAAAACAAATATGGGAAGACTCAGTGAAGACCACCCCTAATTCGCCCAAAACTAAAATTCGGCCAGTTATAATCATCCGAGGCTTTGGACCAAATGCGCGGCCAGTCTTGAGCATTTTGGTTAGCAGCTGTTGTTCGGATACCCTTTAATATTCGCGGCTGAACACAAATCAGTCTCAAAGTTGGTTGTTGGAAACATGTAGCTGCAGAATTTTTTGTCTCCCACTTACACAAATACATATATTTACATAAGTGTGTGTATTTGTGCTGTCTGATCCTGCTGCTGCCCAGAATAGTTTAGAGCGTATATAATATATTGTATGTGCAGTGGTTAGAATCGTTGTCGGTCGGTAACTTGCATACTTGAAGAGTCTCAATAAAACTGAGACTCCCATTTTCTTATCTGTAGTGTGTTCTTTGTTTCCAAAGGCAATCTTTTTGATGTTTATTTTACCACACTGCAGCTGGTATTAGTGCCGTGTGGCGGCAGTAGAACGTCTCCCCGTACTTTACCATAGTGCAGATTATATTTCATTTCCTTTGGGATCATTGGGCCTATTGTGGAATCTTTGAAAATGGAGTTCTGCTCATGTATACACTAGAGGGCCTAAGCAGTGTTGCAAACTTCATTGCTGCTTAAGAAGAGTCTCAATAAAACCGAGACTCCCATTTTCTTATCTGTAGTGTGTTCTTTGTTTCCAGAGGCAATCTTTTTGACGTTTATTGAAGAAAAAAAAAAAAACAAACATAAAAGGGAAATGAACTAAAGTTTCTGTTACCTAATTCAGAGAGAGAGAGAGAGAGAGGCATCTGATCAGGGTCCCCACTGTTTACAAATAGTTTAGCCACTTTTGACTGCATCAGACGACTGTGTCATGCTGAATAAATTAAGATGCCATGCCCACTTCTAATTTCCAGCCAATCAAATTATTTGATCCGGGTTTTTGATGGAAATTCACATATTTAATGACAAACAGTGCAGATCCAGATCCAGATCTGGATCTACACTGTTTGCTTAGACAGGGCATGTCGTGCTCAGCAAGAGAAGGGTTAAACTATTATTTTTCAGAGAAAAAAAAGATTGACATATCAGACAATTCACATGAAATGCCAGTCCTTTATTTTTATTTATTTAGATATAAAGAGGGTAAGCACATGTAACTATAGGTCCTATCGCTAATCTACCACATGGTACCCTTTTTTCTCAGAAAAATAATAATAAAGATATAGTTTTGCATATCAAATGCTGAAGACACAAATACAGACAACTTAACATGATTGACGAAATTTCTGAAGATTTCTCTGTATGCCAATAATTATAATGGTCTAAATGTATATGATGTAAAAGAATCACATTGCTTATATTTATTTGTACCTTGATTAATGTGGGGTAAGGCCCTCACTCTGTAGGGTTACTGTTTTAAGGTAGCTAACTGCATATGCCTTACAACATGGTGATTGTCTCCCCTAACGAAAAAAAAAAAAAAAATCGTCTGACAGATTGCACATTGGTTGGGATAAAGCAACAACAAACAAAAAGAAAATGCAAGCAAATTAATTTTCTTACATTGGGTGAAAAGAATCAATAGCAAGTGAGGCAAATAAAAGAATATACACGGGGTACTAAACAAAAAAAAAACAAAAAAAAAAGTACCACCACGAGAACAGAATTTAGCCCATACATATTGGTGCCTGCCCCCACCGCCGATAGAATGAAATTAAATGAAAAAAAAAAATAGCTTTATTTACTATTGCATGAAAATATAAAATAGGGTAGGTAGGTCAGACTCTTTTTTTTAATACCCCGCCACATGATAGTGGTGGGGTATTATGGTTTCACATTGGATGTCCATGTGTCTGTCTGTCTGGCCGTCCGTTTTTTCGTTTCTGAATGATAACTTGAGTAAAGGTCAATGGATTTTCACCAAACTTGGTATGTGCATTGATACTGAGATCTAGTTTTGGATTGCTAATGGGCAAATTTCGACAAATTTTTACCTTATTTTAGTTATCTGCCCCGACATGATAATAGTGGGGTATTATAGTGTAACGTTTTTATTTATTGATGTATGTTATTATTATTATTATTATTTTCAATTTTTAGATAGGGTAGGTTGGTCACCTTATTACTTTTTATTTATTTATTTATTTTACGTTGATGTTCATGTACTTTAATTTTAACTTTATTAATAGTCTTCAAATAAACGGTATTCACTCGTCGCACAGGTCTTATTGTCCTAAAAGAGTTTTCCAAATTTTCATGATCCCTGTTCCCCCAAATTAGTTTCATTCCCTTGTTCTCTGCGGCGTCTGATCTGGGTCTACACTGTTTGCATAGGCCTATCTGTCCCAATATTTTGGTTCTTTGAATTTTGAATACGTGCCAGTTTTGTATGTTTCTATAAATTTTGTTTTTCTCCCGAAGCGGTTTCCCCCCACAATTTCACGTGACGTCACTGCTACGAGCACGTGGTTTCTTCATGCGGGGCAAGGAAAATGTTGCTTTGTGACTTTTGCATTTTCTGGGTATTTTAATAATTATAATGTTTTCAATATATAGATAATGTAAAAAAAATAACATTACTAATACCTATTTATACCCTGGTAAATGCGGAGTAAGGTCCTCACTCTTTAGGTTTTACTGTTTAAAGGGAGCTAATTGCATATGCCTGGAAAATAAATTTTACGAGTCGCACCCAATAGTTTTTATGAATCAGGGGTGGATTATGGATGATTTCTGAAGGGGGTTCGATTTGATCGAATTTCCGTATATACTCTACGTATTCGGATAGACAAGCCTGAGCAAACAGTGTAGACCCAGATCAGACGCTGCATAACACATTTAAACCTTCACTGAAATGGTGGTGTATTTAAGCAGAGATTTGTAATCTCTCCAAGAACTGGAGATTACATGTCTTTTTGTCACCACAAATGGCAAAATCTGACCGCTCTTGCATCAGAAGATGATCTGAGTCTTCACTGGTCGCACATCTTATTGTCCTAAAAGTGTTTTCCAAATTTCCATGTCCCCTGCAAGTTCCTCCTATAAACTAGTTTCATTCCCTTGTTCTCTGCGGCGTTTGATCCTGAGGTTTGATCTGAGTCTACAGTTTGCATAGACCTATCTGTCCCAATACTTAGGTTCTACTTTTAATACATGCCAGTTTCATATGCTCTGTAATTTAACAAACATATGTGTTTTTTCTCTCCAAGCAGTTTCCGCCACGATTTCTTGCGACGTTACCGTTACGAGCAAGCGGTTTCTTTCATGCGGGGCAAGGGTATGTCTGCTGTATTTTCTGGGTATTTTCACATATATTTTTGTACTCTATACTGAAAGTGAGAATGTCCCAGAATTGCGTGTCCTCACCCGGTGGCGTATCTGAGCAGACCCATGAGAATCTACGTAGGGATTACTAAATGGGTTCTGCAGTTCTTCGGCCAAGTGAGCCACCACAGGGCGACTTCTTTGACCATGTTGCCCTGTAACATATTCCCTTTGACAGACACTAAACACTGAGCTCTTAGAATTAAAAAACGTTATCACGCGACGAGGACCAGGCATTTTTTTTTTTTTTTCTGTACAATGAGAAAAAGTACTGGGGTCGGCAGCTAAAAACAGGGACGGACTCACCTTTTTTTTTTTTTCGCCCTATAATTGTTTGCGCTCATGTTGCATTTCTTAAACAAAATGAGCCTACATGTACATATCTCACAACTGCTGAATAACAAAAGCGATTTTAAGAGTCACTCAGTAAATTCTGATGTTGCTTCCTCCCCGTTTCATGCCCGAATTTCTGCTGCGGAGAATGTGCGAGCTTTCAATCGATCATGCGAGGAAAAGCTCACATGTGGATTTTTTAGACAAATGCGTGAAATATGCATGTATTTCGCGTGAACTTCGCGCAAATTTTGTAGGGCTTTGCGTGGACCTTAATCTTTTCCACGCATTTCCGTGCATCACGCGTAAATGCGAACCATCGAACTTCCACGGCGACTGTACTGTAGTTGTACATCACAGTATACAGTGCTTCAGCTCAGTTTTGTTTGTTTTTTAAGATGGAATGAATATTCTCTTACATTAAAATTTTCCTATCCGGACACAGTCAGAGAAATATCTTAAACATGAGCTCCATCAAGTCAGGAGTATAACATAACACTTAACTGTTGTCATACTTGGGAATGTTTACCACTCCTCAAAACTGTCTTCTAGAAATGTTAAAGCCCAGATGTAGTGAGACAAGTTGGAATAATAATGACATTCTACATTTCAATAAGAGCACACCATACTAATGGTGCCAAACATAAATCTTCTCCTGAAAAACTCAGCAAGTCAATTTGCTAAATGTTGACATGCATGAAGACGGCTAATGCTTGACAAGCAGAGCTGACCCTGATCAGACGATGCTTTTGCAGCCTCTAATCTGGATCTACATTGTTTGCTCAGGCTGGTGTATCTTCCAAATCCTTGGGGTAGATAGGTTAGTTATTGTATTCTTTTATAGGTTAAAGCTGCTCAAATTTAAAAACCATTAGTCATAGGAACATGTCCTTAGTATGGATTACAGTTTGCTAGTTGTCAATGTGCTTTAAGATGGCTGGATGATTGACAAGCAGAGTGGATCCTGACCAGATGCTGTTTTCTTAGGTGTCTGATCTGGGTCTACAAGTTTGCTCTGGCCTATTACTTGGGATAAATATGGTATTTCACTTATCCTTCTACAGGATAAATGTCGCTCAGATCTGAAATCATCTATCAAATGCATGTACTGACTGCTTGATACTTGATGAGTGGAGTGGAATATGATCAGGGACTGCTTTGCAGCCTCTGATCTGGGTCTACAATGCTTGTTCAGGCCTGTCTGTCCTGATACTTGTGATAGATAGGGCAGTTGTCTTATTCTTTACATGTTAAGTCGCTCAGATTTGAGAACCATAAATTTGTCATAATTTATGTATGTCTGTACAGTACAGTCGCCGCGGAAGTTCGACGGTTTTCGCATCGCACGTGAACTTTTTTAATTTTCTGCGTTTCTATTATGTAGTTTTTGCGTAAATTTTGCGCGAATTTTGCACGGATTTTGCGTGAAGTTTTTTCTTGCATGCACAAGATTTTTTTAGAGTAGCGCAAGGTTTCTGCGCATGAACTGATGTTTCGACTTATGATGCGATAATTTCCCCGCAAAACTTCTTTTCAGCCAAGGAAGATATTTTTTCATTGGGAAAGATGGCCACTCTCGATTGTTTTAGAAAATACACAAATACATATAATCGTTTTTGTTTCTGGATGAACTTCAGTCGAGTATTATCAGTCCGTATACATCTGAATATTCCAAAATATTGCTGTATGTATGGCAAACTGTGAAGACCCTGATCAGGCGCCACTTTGTGCGGCATCTGATGTGGGTCTACACTGTTTGCATAGGCCTATCTGTACCAATTCTTAGGTTCTAGTTTTAATACATGTCAGTTTTGTATGCATTTCTGACGAGAAAAGACTCTATAATTTAACACACATGAGTTTGTTTTTCACTCTTAGCGGTTTCCCACCACGATTTCACATCACGTTACCATTAGGAGCACGCAGTTTCTTTATGCAGGGCAATGGAAATGTTACTTTGTGACTGTTGCATTTTGGGGTATCTTCGCTTATATTTTTGAAATGCGAATGTCCCAGAATTGCGTGTCGTCACTCGGGGGCGTATCTGAACAGACCCATTAGAATCTACATTGGGATTACTAAATAGCTTCTGTGGGACTTAGAAACAGCCTTTACCCAACATGAATAGCCGTTTTGATGCACAGACTGCTTTCTCGCACATTAAGTGCTAAGGTACTATTATGCTTGCCACCGCTTATCATTTTTCAAAAGAAAATGGTAAACATTATCTATCTGTCTATATCTCTTCAACGGCATATAGAGGGAGGGGTCCGGAGGGGTGGGGGTGGGGTTATTCTGTTTCTTCACTTTCATTCTTGTTCTCTTTTTTCCCTGTCCCTCTCTTTCATCTCCTCTACTATCTCTTCTATCCCTTTTCTGCCTTTCTCTGGGAGATGACACAAAATGACTCAAAAGGGTTCACATGTTGTTAAACTCCAATCACGGCATATACCCTCAACTGAGTATTATGTTTCAAAATATTTTAACCACTTGCCAGTGATATCAGTGACAAAATTCGTTGTCCGAAAACATGGTAGAAACCATGGTAGATACGATCAGCGAATGCTTTGATCAGAATGTGCAGCTGCGCAGAATGACCCGAGTCTTCGCTCGTCGAACAAGATGTTTTGGTAAACCCAGAGATTATAGGAGTCACATGCGATTATAAAGGTTCTGATCAGACTACTGATGTGCAGGCTGATCCGTCTCTTCATACAAGTTTTTTGTTGTTTTGTCATGCACACTCGTACACGAATTGTTTGTGCAAATCTTAATGCTTAGCACTCCGGGTAAAATTTTCAACAGACAACATTTTCTCATTTATCCAAGAAAACAGGATTTGACATTTCATGCAAATTGTCTCCATCGCATGAAATGTCAACTCCTGCTTATTACTGCATGAAATTTCTGGGAAATAAAAAAAAAGAAGAAAGAATTGGTCATCTGTTGAATTAGCCCAGAGAGTGATAATCCAGAAGTTGCGGGTTCAATCCGCGTGCACCAAGTATTGTTTCCTTGAGCAAGACACTTTATCCACAAAACTTACTATTGGTTTTTACCTAGGAAGACTATCTAGAATGTCTGCGAAGACACATAACTGAAGATGGTTCCCCGCCGATGCTAGGTTTATATATGCGTCTCTTTTACTCGTTAAATAAATCATGGTCTTGGTTCTGCATATCGAATATTGCAGACACAAAAACAGAACACTTTACATGAAAACGAAAGTTCTGGAGATAGCTCTGTAAGCCAATAAATATAATATTCTAAATGTATACTGTTAGAGAAAAACATACCATAATATTTACTTGTACCCTGATAAATGCGGGGTAAGGTCCTCACTCTGTAGGTTTACTGTTTGAAGGGAGCTAACTGCAACTGACTGTTTAAAGGGAGCTAACTGCAACTGCTTTACGGATATGGAATAGGAAACGGCATCTTTTTATGAATCACGCAAGTACAGAGAGTAAAATGGGCATGCTTATGCATAAGCGGTTAACCAGTACACTGAACATCCTTCCGCCAGAAACTTGTAACTTCCAATCTTGAAGCAATGGGAGGAGTGAATGACCATAGCAAATACATGATACATGATAAACTGCTACAAAAGAATAGTGCAGCCTTGGTAGGGATCGAATCTGCGATCAGGTCTCGCGTTCGATTCCCGCCCGTGTGATAACATTCTTTTCAATAAAGTCAGTAAGGTGAAAAAGAAGGACCATTCCAGAGAGGAGAGAGAGAGAGAGAGAGTTTGCAAAACATAAGATTCTGGTCCGTCAATTTTAGGTACATCCAGCTAAGAGATTTAGACATTCCTGGAGAATAATGGCCAACTTATTTTTGTGAACACTGAAGACCCTGATCAGACACCGCGTTCTATCATTTCGATATCACTTTAATAATTTATGTTGAAAGAGACATAAGACACCAAATCATCATCATCATTAAGTGGTGATATGAATTGACAGCCCTAACCCTGGTCCAGCCATCAACCGTCCAGGCCACCGAGCAGTGTAGATATACTCCAGCTGGTCCGTTTCTGTCTACCATGTCAAATGAGATGTATCTATACTCCTTAAGGTCTCCCTTAGCCATTCAAGTGTTTAGCACATTCAGCAGATGGCATTTTCATTTTTTTCTTCTTATTTTCCAGCTGGAAAGACGATTCATGTGAAAATCTCAGCCTTGTTTTCGCTGTAAAGTACTGAAAACAGGTCAGCTTCTGCTCTAGAATTTTCAGCGCTGCTTCAGGGGTTCAAACTATTTTCTTGGCAGCAGTAGCACACGCTAAGCTTGAAAATAATAACTTGAAAGGTGGGAATTTCCGACTTTAGAAGAAATCATGATAAATTGGTAAAAAAAAAACAAAAACAAAAAACAATTAGATGGTTTAAAGGGGCTTTTCTGCTGTTAAAACCACACGGCCAGTGTGGTTGTCACATGAAAACGAATTGGAAAGACTCAGTTAGCATCACCCCTAATTCGCCCAAAATTAAAATTGGACCAATAATAATCATCCGAGGCTTTGGACCAAATGCGCGGCCAGCCTTGCGCATTTTGGTTAGCAGTTGTTGTTCGGATACGCTTTAATACTCGTGGCTGAACACAAACCCGTATCACACAACAAGGAAGGGGCATCGGAATGTTTTTTTGTTTTTTTTTGTTGTTGTTTTTTTTTCCTGTACTACGAGAAAAATTACTGGGGTCGGCAGCTAAAACCAGGGACAGACACACCTATTTTTTTTTTTGCCATATAATTGTTTGCGCTCATGCTGCATTTCTTAAACAAAATGAGCATACAATTACATATTTCACAATTGCTGAATAACTAAAGCGATTTTAAGAGTCACTCAGTTAATTCTGATGTTGCGTCCTCCCCCTTTCATGCCCGAATTTCTGCCGCAAAGACTGCGCAAGCTTTCAGTCGATCTCACGAGGAAAAGTTCACGCGTGGATTTTTTAGACAAATGCGCAAAATATGCGTGAATTCTGCACAAATTTTGTAGGGCTTTGTGTGGACCTTAATCCTTTCCGCCCATTTCCCCACATCACGCACAAGCGTGAAACATCGAAGTTCCGCGCCGACTGTACTGTAGTATAGATTCCATTTTGCTAGCTGTTAATGTGCATAAGACAGATGGATGTCTGACAAGTGGAGCAAACCCTGATCTGACACCATGTTCTGCAGGGTCCTATCTGGGTCTACCAGGTTTGCTCAGGTTTGTCTGTCTCAATACTTAGGGAAAAAGATGGTAGTTATTTGTTCTTTTTACAGGAAAATGTTGCTCAAACTTGAAGCAGTTTTCTGGGGCCTCATTTGATATTATCAAATTCGTATGGCCTTCTTGACTCCCCACAAAAAACTGGATTAACACTGTCTGAAATACGGAACACAATTTTGGCATCTATCTCTCAGTTAACTTTATGTGTGGGATCAGACCACCTTGCAGGACTGTTGTCTGTTATCAATCCATGTGCCATATTGTTGGGGAGTTAGAAAGTCGAGCAGCCAGACATTACTTAATCATTCACGAAAGGTCAAGTGAATCGCCCCGAAGGAAAAAAGCCAAACATTTTTATAAATTTTTTATGTTATATAATAAACATGGAACAGCTATATTCTTATGTTTTGTATAAAATGACAATTTTGTAACTGTAGTTTATGCAAAACTTTATTCTAAGGTTGAACTATTTTAGTCTTATAACTGACTGAGTTCAAATATTATATGATAATATATATGGTATTGTCTGGGTTGTTGATGGGCAGCTGTGTACTTTGTGTATTAGTCAGATCTTGCTGGTCAAACCACAGGTGGCTGGACTAGCATTGATTGGTCAAGGCACACTGTCAATCATGTGGTCAATACACAGAGGAGCTGCAGTCCAGCTAATTTCTTTGGATAAGGAGAAGCAACATTAGTGTAATGCTGGAGAGCTCATCCCACCCACCATCCCCGGCAGCACCACATTATTTATTTAATGCTGTTGTAGCTAATTTTAATATACTCTGTAAAATGAAAAATGAACATGGTATTATACCAATTTATACATGTTTGCCTTTATAATAGAAACTCTAGAAGTACATTAAATCATAAGCCGATCAATACATAAGACAATGGCAATAGTCTCGCTCTGGTGAATTGCGTACAAGGAATCCGAGCTTAGGTTTCAGTTTTTCACCTCTCCCTACACTGTGGTAAATGTCCATTCACTTCATGTACGCATTCTTACAGATAAACACTTACTGTGTAGTAGTAATAAGAAAAACAAATTTGTTTCATTCATCGATGTTGTACAGAAATGCCACATCTTTCTGAAAATCAATGTAACCAGGCCATTTGTATGCTTCAGGCTGGCGCAATGGTAAATGACTTTGCACAACATTTTGGATGTTCTCTTCAGACTATCCATAACCTCAATACCAGGTTTGCAATCACTGGTTCCGTCCGTGATCATCCACGTCCTGGTCAAGGTTGTGTAACGTCATAACAGGACGACCGCTATATTACGCTGACGCATTTGCGTAACAGATTTTTACCAGCAACGGCAACTGCTCGACAACTTGGGGTAATGCCCAAACAATCCAAAACCGTCTTAGGCAAAACAACATTCCTATTCGAGCTTGTATACCATACAATGGTCCAATTCTCACTGTCTACCACAGGGCCGCTAGGCTGTTATGGGCTCAATGACACCTGACTGGACCTGTCGTCAGTGGCATAACTTGATTTTCAGTGATGAATCGCGGTTCAGCATAAGCCATGCTGACGGCAGGGTCCATGTGTATTGATGCAGAAATGAAAGATATGCTCAATGCTGCATCAGGGAATGGGATAGATTCAGGGACGGGAGTGTTATGGTATGAGGAGGTATCATGGGCAACGTCAAGACAGATCTTGTGGTTGTACAGGGTAATCTCAATGCTCAACGCTATGTTAACCTCATGAATAATAACCGCCTTTCATTCATGCAGAATTTTGGACCTGACTTAACTTTTCAACACGACAACGCCAGACCCCATACTGCCCTCATAACTGCAAACTTTCTGGCACAAAACAACATGAACGTTTTACCTTGGCCGGCTTTATCCCCGGATATGAATCCTATCGAGCACATTTGGGATGAGCTTGGTCAAAGAGCTAGGACCAATCACCAGATAAACAATGTGCATGACTTAACACAGGCTCTTCAGCTGGAATGGCAGGCACTTCCTAAAGTTTTGGTTAGACATTACGTTAACTCTATGAGGCGGAGAATCCATGCATGCATTGCTAGCAATGGCAGCCACACACGCTACTGATAAATTGCTGCCAGGAAAAGCATAATTTCTTAAGAAAAAATAAAATCAAAATGTTGAAAATGATTTTTTCCCTTACATCTCTAAATTCTGATTTTTTTTATTTGACCTCTGTGCCATATTTCGCCAAATAAAAGCATGATATTCAAAGCAAAATCAAAAAATAAAAACTGCAATACAAAGTGATTGAGCTTAAGAATCACATATCATCATAGATATCACATAATGCTTCCTAAATAATGAAATATCTCCTTTTGAAGACCATGTATAGTTTTCAGTTTTACTCAGTATAATTATAATGTATATATGTCCATATATATGTAAATAGTCTTATTACATTGGGGTTGTTCACTGAGACCAGTCTGCCCAAACGGCCTTCTTGACTCCCCACAAAAAACTGGATTAACACTGTCTGAAATATGGAACACAATTTTGGCATCTATCTCTCAGTTAACTTTATGTGTGGGATCAGACCACCTTGCAGGACTGTTGTCTGTTATCAATCCATGTGCCATATTGTTGGGGAGTTAGAAAGTCGAGCAGCCAGACATTACTTAATCATTCACGAAGGTCAAGTGAATCGCCCCCAGAAAAAAAGCCAAACATTTTTATAAATTGTTTATGTTATATGATAAACATGGAACAGCTATATTCTTATGTTTTGTATAAATATTCAGAAAACTTTTAACCAAAAATATTTACTTCAAATTCCTAAGTCAGTGATCTAGAGCTTTAGGTCACTGAGTAAAGTAAGGCTGACACATTGTAAAACTTTGGACCAGTATCAAAACTCAGCCCATGTGTCATCTAAATCCATATAGGGATTAAGGAGACATTAAGACCTCTAAAACTTTAGCCAAAATATTTAACACGAAATTTCTAAGATTGTGACTTTGACCTCAAGGCCACTGAGTGAGTGTGAGTGTTACTGTGTAAATCTTTATAGATAATCTGCCAGCTGCCCAAACATGATGGCGAAATTTGCCACCTCTAAACATCTTCATAAAATATTAAAAAAAAATCACAAATGAAATGAGTGTCTCACAAATTTAACTGATAAACTTTAATGTCAAGGCATATCAAGTGGTTATTAATAGATAAAACGAATTTTATAAGTATGAAAAAACTTACATTCTAACTTGCCGAAATTTGAGACAAAACATTTCCCTTTGCTTTTTCAGGAATATATAAAATACTGATATCATTTTGTTTTACAATGTTCCATGCAGGGCAGCCAGAAAATGAAATATCCAAAGTCATTCAAATAAAGGGCTACAAAGTAGGCTACTCAAAGAGCTCTATATAATGTACATTGACCATGCATATATATGTGATTTTTGCTAATATTTTATGATGGCGTGTAAAGGTGGCAAATTTCACCACCATGTTTGGGCAGCCGGCAGATTATCCTTAAATAAGTATCTAAAACCATTCCAAGAATCAACCCAGTGAATTCAGAAGTGTGATACAGATGCCAGAGTGACTGTTCTTCCTGTACCTTTTAATATAGGTCTTTCTTGAATTTTAAAGACTGTTGACACTTTCCAGTAGAGTACTGGCAAGGTCTATTCACAAAATAAGGGATGTCACACTGTATGAATTTCAATAGCTAGCACAGACAATGTTCAAAATGCCTTACCCGGATAAATAATGAATATGCATGCCTAAAGGTGCAACATAACAACAAGAAGAACCCTGCTCAATCATTTGTTATTCATTAAATGGATAAAAATTATTCTTGAATAGTTTAGAAATTTTATGTTTATTTTTTGATGTGTTGATAGCCCATCATCAGTATTTTGGCCATTTCAGAACAATAATAAAACAAGCTCCTATAATGCTCCTCAATCTGAACTAACCTGACTTTTAAGCCCTATGAAGTCATTGAAGCAAGATTTACACAGGTATAAATAATTTTCCTAGCATGTAAATATTGCATCAGTGGTATGGGAGATGTTATTACATGGGTCAGTGAGTGGTCAGCCTTAACAAAACAGTTTTCAAGAGAATGCAATGTGCATTCAACCTTAGCAACAGTGCATTACTCTGGTCACGCATCATTACTGTGTTTAATTCGGGAAAGAAAGGGATATATGTTCAAGAGAAATAACTCTGACATGAAAATGCTTACCTGCCTACTTACAGAACGCTATTTTTGAAAACAATAAGAGGACCATGGTGGTCCTTAATGCTCACCTGTGCTGAAAAGTAGGTCAAGGTCATTCACTGTATACAACATTCATTAATCTGGAGGACAAACTCTTAATATATCAATGTCCCCTTATCTGCAAGTTGAAGGACGATCAAATTAAAATGGAGCTATGCAGCAAACAAGGTTAATAATAGTATAGGCAGCTTTAGCAATCAAGGGACATAACTCTATGTATCAGACTGTGTAGGTTTTCAAATTTTTCAGAAATCTTTAAATGGTTATAACATCATGTACTGTAACCTCAAAAGAATACACGCTGCTCAACCTCATGGTCTTACCATCCAATAATTTTCAGCTTGATAGGTAAAAACTGTACAAGGATTTGGCCGGAAATGTGTGAACTATCTTTAAAGAGTAATAACTATCAAATTTTGGTGTACTGCAACCTCAAAACAATATGCACTGTACCATCTCATAGTCTAACTACCCACCAAGTTTCCTCAACCTTGTTCAATGAAAACAGTAGGAAGAGTTATCCGGAAACCAAGTCATGTCTGAAAAATCTTTAAAAAAATAGTGATTACTCTATCAAAATTTGGTAAACTATAACCTCCAAACAATATGCACTGTACCACCACATGGTCTAACTGTCTAGAATGTTTCAACCCGATCCAATGAAAACTGTAGTTCCCCAGTATGAATTCATATCTTAACAATCTTTAAAGAGTAATGACTCTATTAAAATTTGGTGTACTGTAACCATGAAATAATATGCCCTGTACCACTTCATAGTCTAACTATCCACTAAGTTTCAACCTCCTTCGATGAAAACTGTAAAGGAGTTATCTGGAAATGGTCATGTCTGAAAAATCTTTAATAAATAGTGTTAACTATCAAACTCTGGTGTACTTTAACCTCCATTAAACCCTATTTGCAACAATGGATGAGCCAAAATTCAAAGATGGAAGAGCCCACTTAAGAAACTAGAGCAAGTGCCCAGAGGGTCACAAATACCCCCAGCCGGCGCCATTTCTTAATTATGAAGTATTTTAAAGTTAATGACAATGATATAAGGCAAGATATAGTTTACAATGTCAGTCTCTGAGTGAAACTGATCTATCATCCCAAGTACAACTTTCCTGGAGTAAATAGTCTTTAAGACATGAAGTGAATTTGCTGGGCCATAAAATATAGGTCACTGACCTACATATACTTGAGAAATTAATCTGATGGTCACACTGATGCATTATACCAACTATGATGTTAATCCATTAAATAATCTAAAAGATATTAAGCAAAATCACTAGACCATGAAATATAGGTTATACTGATTTATATTTACTTTGAGGTGAAAGTTTGGGTCACACTGTGTCATTATATGTAAATATGACATTTAGGTATCAAATAGTGGCAGAGTTAAGACAAAATCACAGAGCTATGAAATATAGGTCACATAATCCCAAAATATGATAGTAATACACCAAATTGTCTTCAAGAGTAACATAAAATCACTGGACTATGAAATATAGGTCACAGTGACCTACTTTTGCTTTTAGGTCAACTGTTGGATCATACTAATTCATAATCCCAAATAATGATGTTCATACATCAATTAACATTCAAGATATGCTGCAAAATTACTGGACCATGAAATATAGGTCAAGGTGACCTATATTTATTATGCTGTCAATTGTGGTGTCACACAGAACCAATATTCCAAGAATCCATGAAACAGTCTTCAAGATATAAGGCAAAATCGCTGGAGCATGAAAGTATGATCACAATGACCTTGATCTTATTACACTGAATGTTGATGTGATAAACATGTCTGATGCCCATCCTTCTTTTAGAAGTTCTTTGTATAAACAAACTGCAACATACTACTTTATTGAAGCATTAATCCATGAAATAGGCTTCAAAATATGTCAAAATCACTGAAGCATGAAAATAAGGTCACTATGACCTTGACCTTATTACACTGAATGTTGATGTGATAAACATGTCTGATGCCCATCCTTCTTTAATAAGAGGTTGTTTGTATAAACAAACTGCAATATACTACTTTATTGGGGTGTCCTAGATTTTGACATCTAGCCCCGCCCTGGGGCATGACCCAGGGGTCCAAAGATGTAGAATGGAAGAGAACCCTCCCAGGTACCCCTATACCAAATATGAAAATTTTTTTATCAGTGGCTGCAGAGTTATAAGTAATCAAAAACTTCGAAGTAAAACTTGGTTATAGAAATGGTTAACAGACGGAATCACAACTGACAGACGGACAGACGAATGGAACGGACGAAAACTATATACCCCTTCGGCGGCATACTTCGTATGCTGGGGCTATAACTAGTGATGAAAGGGTTAAATAAACAAAGTATGGAAAATTTACATCTGATCTTAAGTACAAAATTCAACTCCATCTAAACAAGAGGGCCATGATGGCCATGTAACACTCACCTGAGTATCATAGCACTTTGAGAACCTGACCTAGAACTGATCAAGGCAAACATTCTGATCAAAATTCAAAATGATTATATTAAGAAGTAACAATGTAGCATGTCTAATGGACTGTGAAATAGAGGTCAAGGTCAAATATGGATGACTGCACTCAAGAGGCCATGTTAAGATGTATGCATGTACTAAGTATCACTGGCTGTAGGAGCAATAGTTACTGAGAAACTGACCTAAACACAAACACTTCACAAGTACCAAATATCACTCTGTAGGACCAATAATTACTGAGAAACTGACCTAAATGGAAAAACTTAAGAAAGTCACTGGACAGTGAAATATATGTCACCTAGAAATCATCAAGACAAACATTTTGAGCAAGATTCATGATGATCACTTCAAAAATGTGATTTCTAGAGCGTCAACAAGGTTTTCCTTTGATTTGGCCTGGTGACCTAGTTTCTGATATCAAGTGATCCAGTTTTAAACTAGACCTAGAAATCATCAAGACAAATATTTTGAGCAATATTTATGATGATTATTTAAAAAATGTGGCCTCTGGAGTGTTAACAAGGTTTTCCTTTGATTTGACCTGGTTACCTAGTTTTTGACCCAACGTGACCCAGTTTCAGACTTAGAAATCATCAAGACAAACATTTTGGGCAAGATTCATGATGATTGCTTCAAAAATGTGACCCCTAGACTGTTAACAAGGTCTTCCTTTGATTTGGCCTGGTGACCTAGTTTTTGACTCCAAGTGACCCAGTTTCAACTAATACCTAGAAATCATCAAGACAAACATTTTGAGCAAGATTCATGATGATTGCTTCATAAATGTGACCGCTAGAGTGTTAACAATGTTTTACACTGATGTGGCCAGGTGTCCTAGTTTTTAACCCCATGTGACCCAGTTTTGAACTTAACCTAGAAATCATCAAGACAAACATTTTGAGCAAGAGTCATGATGATTGTTTAAAAAATGTGACCGCTAGATTGTTAACAAGGTTTTCTGCTGATTTGGCCTGGTGACCTAGTTTTTGACCCCAAGTGACCCAGTTTAAAACTTGACCTAGAACTCATCAAGACAAACATTTTGAGCAAGATTCATGATGATTGCTTCAAAAATGTGACTGCTAGAATGTTAACAAGGATTTCCTTTGAATTGGCCTGGTGACCTATTTTTTGACCCCAAGTGATCCAGTTTCAAACCTGACCTAGAAATCATCAAGACAAACAATTTTAGCAATATTCATGATAAGTAAGTAAGTAAAGACTTTATTTATAGAGGGTTACACATTTAGTGCATACAATTGGAGAACATGTAATAGCTAATCTTCCATGAGGCCCTCATTATTTACATATTTACACATGATTGACCAATAAACAAAGTAACAGATGATGAACAGTTTGATTGTGATTATGTGCCTGTTGGAGGTCAGGATTTATGTATAAAAAAATAATAATAATAAATAAATATATATTAGAGTGGAAAATGAAGTTTTTAAAAGTAAAACATATTTTAACAAGCAATACTTAACCTATAGATAATGTGCTACATTCTATTCTGCCCTTACCTTCCACAGAAAAAACAACAGAACGTCGTCCCATACAGTCTTAATCCAAAAGTCCCTTATGCAGTCACCTGTGTGATGTATTTCCGCTCTTTTGATCATGTGTCAGTTTCTTTGATGTAAATTCCTAAAGGGTAGAGCTAAGCGGGGATTGGGAGATCTTATCTATAGGTTAAGTATTGGTTGTTAAAATATGTTTTACTTTTAAAAACTTCATTTTAACTGCACAATACATTAACCTATAGATAATGTGCTAGAATTCGCCAATAAGGTGGGAAGGAGCTCCCAATTCTAACACAAAATATGTAAATCTCACCACTTCTGGATTAAGGCTTAGGAAAACTCTAAGAATAAGTTCAGTCTTGATATAATTCCAAGAGAAAACTCATTCAACATATATATAAGATATTAATTACCTTAATATATGTCCTTTCTTGTTTGGAGGCTGTTAGTCTTCTTAGGCATCCAAGGCACTGCTGACTTGGCCTCCCACCACTTTTTGGGCCACTACAACTGGGCCCAAATGATGTAAGTTTTGCAATTGTTGAGACATATCCCTTAGATAGAACTTAGCAAAAGTAGAAGATTGATTCCATACTGCTACTTTAAGAATCTCAATGAGCGGAACTTTATTGAAAAAGGCCCAAGAGGAAGATAGAGCCCTAACTTCATGGGCTTTAATTTTTAAAAAGGGAAAGTCTCTTTTGGTGAGTTTCCTGTAGGCAAGCTTGATAGTATAAGAGATCCATCTCGAGATAGAGGATTTAGAAATATCTTGTTTGCCTTTAATAGGTAAAAATAGTCTAGTTCTATTTTCACGATAAGGTTCAGTCATCTTAAGATAGAATTTTAGAGCTCTAATCAGACATAGAAGTCTATATGAGTGTTCCCTTTTACATGTATGGGCTAGATTAGGGATCACAATAGGATCTGGGCAAATGAACGGAAGCTGATTCTTAGCCAGAAACCCAGTTTGAACAATAAGAGATACGGATCCATCAGACTGATTGAATCTTAAGTGATTTGAATCCACTGCCAGGGCATGAATCTCGCTACATCTTTTGGCAGTGGCAAGAGCTAGAAGAAAGGCTGTTTTTAACGTTACATGAAGTCTAGAAGCCTTATGTAAGGGTTCATATGGGGCTTTTTGCACACATACCAAGTCCCAAGATAAATCCCATTTAGGAGAAAGAGATCTTTGTACAGGACGTTGTAACTCAAAAGATATTATTAATTCTGATAAGACAGGGTTAGATCAGATTCTATTACCAGTCTTAAATTTTAGAGTATTAGATATCAGAGACCTGTAACCTTTAATAGTACTAATTTGGTACTTTTTCTCAGAGAAAAGGTAAATGAGGAAGTCGGCTATAACTGTAAAAGGGGCCGAGACCGGATTAACCTTCTTTCTATGACACCAACAGGTATATGTGGTCCATTTCGCATCATAGACTTTCTGAGTTGAAGTTCGTCTTGATTTGGAGACAAAATCTGCAACGTTTTGCGAAAATTTTTTATCTCTGACTGATTGCTTGATAACTCCCAGGCGTGAAGGTTCAGAGCTGGAAGGATTTGATGTTGAAACTTTCCTTTTGCTTGTGTTAATAGATTTGGACAGAAAGGAAGATGAACTGGAGCTGATACAAGCAGTTGTAGTACCTCTGAGAACCATGCTTGTTGTGGCCAAAGAGGGGCTATAAGAACTATTCTGCACTGATATTGACGTATCATGTTTAGGACAGGAGGAATCAGTATTGTTGGAGGAAATGCATAAGCATGAAGACTGTCCCACTTCATGGAGAATGCATCTATTGCAAAAGCTTGATTGTCCAGAGCTGGGGAAACATAAAGTGGAAGTTTGTAATTTAAACGTGTCGCAAACAGATCCAGACTGGGATAGTTGAACATTTGGAAGATTGAATTTGCTATCAATTGACCGAATGCCCACTCTGTTTTGATTACTTTGTCTATTCTCGATAACCTGTCTGCCAAAACATTGAATTTGCCTGGGATTTGTCGAATCCTGACTATAATTTGATGTTTTAGGCACCATTGGAGGATTTTCCATACTTCCACACATAAGTTGGGAGAATGTGTTCCTCCTTGCTTGTTGATATATGAGACCACTGTTGTGTTGTCAGTAGAAATCATGACACAAGAATGGTGAATATATTTGAAGGCTTTTATCAAGGCGAGACAAATGGCCATTATTTCCAACATGTTGATATGGAGTTGTGATTGGTCTTCTGACCAGCGACCATGAAAGGATAGACTCATCGGTTCCAGATGAGCTCCCCAACCGTAATGACTGGCATCCATATAAAGGAATGTTTGGGGGTCTGGGGGGTGAATGGGTACTCCTTGAACGAATCGATTGGTGTCCATCCACCATTTCAAATGGAATTTGATCATACTGTTGATCGTAACTTGATGATCTAGCGGAAGAATGTGAGGTTTCCAGACCGACAACAGGCACATTTGCAGAGGACATAAATGCAATCTGCCTAGAATAATCAAATCTGCTGCTGCACTGAGTTTGCCCAAAAGAGAAAGGAAAGTTCATGCCGAAACTTGAGTCTGAGAGAGAAATATTTTGATAGTCAGAATAAGATCCTTTACTCGGTCCGCTGGTACTCTGACTATTTCCTGCTGAGTGAGAAATTCCATACCTATAAATGTGAACCTTTGTGCTGGTATCAAATCTGACTTGTTTAGATTTGGTATGAAACCCAGATTTTGAATCATTTGAAGAGTATATTTTGTGTGAGAGATTAGTCAATTGTGAATCAGATCTCTTATTAACCAATCGTCTAGGTATGGAAAGAGAGATACTGCAGGTATTCTTAAGTGGGCTGCTACTACATTCATTAATTGCATGAAAATGTACGGACTTAGGAACATTCCGAACGGTAAGGCCGTGAACTGAAATACCTGGTGTTCGAAGACAAAACGGAGATATTTCCTGGATATTGGATGTATTGGAACATGAAGATATGCATCCGTCAGGTCTATGGAGACAGCCCAATCATTGGCCCTTATGATTGCCTTACTGAATTGACTCCATTTGAAATGATGTTTATTTACGTACTGATTTAGCAGGGAAAGATCTAGTACCGGGAGTTCCCGGATTCTGAACCCTTTCCACTGCCCCTTTTTTGAGAAGCTCTGCGATTTCTTCTCGCAATAACGAGGAGGAAGATTGACTCAATTTTATCAGAACAACCAATAAGGGAGGAACTGACTTGAAGGGGATCATGAACCTGTTTCGGATGATAGAAAGGACCCACTAGTTGTCTGTCAATTCTTCCCATTGTTCCACAAAATGGGCCAACCTTCCTCCCACTGGAATGTCTGGACGTAGTAAGACTGGCAGTGGAAAGGGTTGGACATCAATATTTATGTGGAAGATGAGGCTTGCTTAGAGGAGGGGAACTGTTTCTGATTCCCACCTCTCTTAGCATATTCCTTTTTATTTGATGAATATGACTGAGTTTGATTCTTAGACCTATACGACTGCGTTTGTTGAGGTCTAGAAAATTTTGTCGGCTGCTTCAGTCTCTTAAAGACCGGAGGAGCCGGATAAGTCACTTTTTATTGTTGTTGCACAGAAGCAACTGAGGAAGTTGCCAAGAACCTTTGTTGCTGGGCTTCAAAATTGCACTTGGCAACTTCCCTAATTTTGTTACCAAATAGTGTTGTAGAATTTATTGGAGCATTCCGCAACTCATGGATGGAATTGTCCAATAAAATCTTAGACGTGGCCAGTACCGCATCACGTCTAGCTTAGAAAATTTCCGTAGCTAAAATCGTAGACATAGCCGTAGCATGCTTAATAGATTTAGCTACGGCTTCCAGCAGTCTTGAAAGCGCTGGAGTGGACATTGTCTGCTGTTGCATACATAAATATGCAGCAGAAGAAAATAAGTCCACATGCGAGTTTATCGCTACAAGTTTACAGGCTCTCTTTTCCCAAATTTCTAAGTTTCTCATCGGAATAGTGCATTTCCCTTTGTTGGACAAGTCCAACACGGAAGCATCCGATTCTAACGGAGGAATGTTATCTGTCGGGAAATATTGACCCTGCCTCTTATAGAATTTAGTCTGTGTCAGGGCATATACTAAATTTTGAGAGCATACCCAATCTTTGCCACATTTCTCCGTATCGATCTTGCTTTGGAGAAATTTGGCAGTGTTCTCAACAAGTTTGGATTGTGGCAATACTAATAATGGAGTCGCATGCGACTCCACATTAAATGTTCTATGCCAGATAAAGGCTTTGCCGGAGTATGCTCCTCGGATGGCCTTGGGCATAACTCCGGAGGCAAATGCCTGAAAACTTCATTGATTGCCCTATCAAAGGACCAGGTTTCGATTTCGGAATCCGAACCTGAGTCCTTTGAAGGGTGTTGCAAAGTCTGTTCAGGTAATATTGTTTGGACATTAGTTATTTCCACAGGTTGTAGAATATTCGTATTCTGTATAGCCTGTGGACTATGTCTAGTCCTTTTGTATCTGCCATAGTCATGTAATTGACTGTCAGATGAGGAAGAAGAAGAAGAAGATGTATATCTTCTTTTTCTCTTCTTATGAGAATGTTTTGATTTTTTTGATCTTCTGCTCTTTTTGCGAGAGTCAGAAGATACAGATCTAGAAGAGGAGGATGTAGAAGACAATCTACGTCTCCTCCTGTTCTTACTTCTATGTTTAGTTTTAGACTGATCCCTCCTGGACATATGTCCAGATAGGGGAGTCTGAGCTTGTCTGTTGTCCGATCTCCAGTCATTATTGGGCGGCTCCAGAATAACACTAGGATCGGACATGTTACTTAAGTCTGGTTCCAGGGGATGTAAGACTCTTTTAGCATTAGACTGATTGTTAGTGAACTCCATGCCTATGCCATGAGTTGCACTAACTGTAGGTTGATATAAGGTCTGTTGACCGGTGGCCGTTGGTTGATTGCCCGGTGACCAGTGGCCAGTGGTCGGTGAATATAAGTTCCCCTGTGTTGAGATTTTCTAAGTCTAATGACCGGAGGCTGGATGGTCGGTGACCTGTCATTGACTGACTGGAAATCTCATGTGTCATGCCCATTTGGCCGGTGGCCGGTGACCCGTGGTCTGTGACCTGTGCCCGGTGTTGGTCGGTGGCCGGTCCGTGACATCTTTTTGTCCACTGGACGATTGGCCGGTAGCTACTTGCCCGGTGGTCGGTTGCCCGGTGCCCGGTGGCTGGTGGACATTCTCCCGAGGGGACACGAACCCTTGGAGTTGCCACCTTTATGGGTCTTCCCCCTGGCAGCCGGGCCATGTGGGGTAGTGCTCCCATGATTTTTCTCTTCAACTGAAGAGTCAGACAAGGCTTGCGATCTCTTCTTCTTTTTGGACATGGCCAACCTTCTCTAAGTGTAAGTGCTTCTCCTCTCTTTTTGATCCCAGATAGAATTGGACCATAAACTACATGTGGAGCATGTTGATTCCCTGGAACAATGAGAACAACTAATACATTTACGATGATTATCCCAATGCGATTTAATATGACCACATTCACCGCAATGAATAGTCATGAAAGTCACAAAAACTCATTACGTCGAACGAGTGAAGGATAATTTCAAGAAATCGAAAAACGATTTAAAACAAAATTAGTATGAAAAGTGAAAGGCATGGTTAAAGGAACCAAAGAAAGAATGAAGAATAAATTTCAACCGGAGAAAAAGAAAGAAAAATAGAATTTTTTCACCCGGAGAAAAATTTCCTGTTTACTTTCTTTGTCCACAGAAAAGAAACTGACACATGATCAAAAGAGCAGGAATACGTCACACAGGTGACTGCCTAAGGGACTTTTGGATTAAGACTGTATGGGATGACGTTCTGTCGTTTTTTCTGTCATGAAAGATATGGGCAGAATAGAATGTAGCACATTATCTATAGGTTAATGTATTGTGCAGTTAAAACATTTGTTTATCGCATTTGGTTATAATGGATCAATGAAGATTCTTACCGAAACGAAATGTAAGAAATCTATGGAAACATTGTGTGAGCAAGGTGCATGATATGAATATTAACATTGCGGAGGTAAGAAAGATAATGTGAGGCCTGACCCTACAAGAACCTCAAACTAGCACCTAATCACAGTTCTACAAAATGGCAAATACAGTTAAACCTCAATAATTCGAAGTGCTAGGGACTGCAGGAATTTCTTCGAATTATTGGTAGTTCGAATTTCCGAAATCGGTTGTTTTCGGATATGTTCGGATTTTTTTATTCAATATTGTTGAAGTAATGGGAACATCTGCCTAAGCATTAAAGATAATGAGTTGCTTGAAGGTTGAGCTAATCATCTTTTACGCTTGACAGGCCTAAGTATGGAACCATAAAATAAAAAGAAAACATGAACTTACATTATTATTTACAACCGTTTACAATAACGAAAATGAAGGTTAAATGTAAAGTAATGAACCAATTTACTGACGAAATATTTAACCTTGCAAAACGTGGTGCAGAAAAGACAAACGTTGACAGCTAGCGAAGTTTTGTATCAGTCTGCAAAAAAACTGGCAAAAATGTGACCGTTAGAGTGTTAACAAGGTCTTCCGCTGATTTGGCCAGGTGACCTAGTTTTTGACCTCACGTGACCCAGTTTCGAACTTGACCTAGAAATCATCAAGACAAACATTTTGAGCAAGATTCATGATGATTGCTTCATAAATGTGACCGCTAGAGTGTTAACAAGGTTTTCTGCTGATTTGGCCCGGTGACCTAGTTTTTGATCCCAAGTGACCCAATTTCAAACTTGACCTAGAACTCATCAAGACAAACATTTTGAGCAATATTCATGATGATTGCTTCAAAAATGTGACCGCTAGATTGTTAACAAGGTCTTCCTTTGATTTGGCCTGGTGACCTAGTTTTTGACCTCAAGTGACCCAGTTTCGAACTTGACCTAGAAATCATCAAGATAAACATTTTGAGCAATATTCATGATGATTGCTTCAAAAATGTGACCTCTAGAGTGTTAACAAGTTTTTCCTTTGATTTGACCTGGTGACCTTGTTTTTGACCTCAAGTGACCCAGTATCGAATTTGACCTAGATGTCATAGGGGCAAACATTCTGGGCAAGTTTCATCAAGATTGGGTCAAAACTGTGGCCTCTAGAGTGTTAACAAACTAATTGTTGACGACAGACGATGGACGACAGATGACAGATGACGGACAGAGGGTGATCACAATAGCTCACCCTGAGCTTTTGCTCAGGTGAGCTAAAAAATCAGTGGATGTTCTTCCAAACACTTTCGTCAATGACCTGTTTATCAGTCATACTTATTTAGTATTCAAGGTAGTTGCGGTCATGGTACCTAAGCCATAATCCAAACTCAAAAATCCGTAAACGAATGACGAATCCAAATTTTCAGACCAACAGACATGGAACCCAGAATAAAGGGTATAATCAGGCGTCCGCCGATAGTAAGCATTACTTGGTAAGCAAGCTTCGCCCACCATGCCCACAGGCCTGAACGAAGGAAATGTCGGTAGAAGCGTATGTCCAGGATTTGGGAAGTCTACTTATGGCGTGTCATTGCCAAAACATCAGAAACAATTCTGAAAACTGCCACATTGTAGGGATTGACAAGATCATGATGTCTCCCATAGAACTTCTTAAGTGTTGCTACCAGTTTGGTTTTTTGATATCCCTGGCTCAACAACTTTGTAGTGAGCACTTTCCCATGCTCCATGAAGTCCTGATAATTTGAACAGGCTCTGGCATAATGGATTAACTGTGAAATGTAAACGCTGTATGCTGGTGCAGAAGGGATATTACTGCTCAGGAATGGAAAGTTAACAATGGGAAAATTGAAATCATCCCGTTTGTCATAAAACCTAGTAGTAAGCTTTCCATTGTCAATGTAGAGATAACAATCCAAGTATTAGGAGGAAGCTGCAGTCTCCGTTGTTTCCTTTATTTCAAGTTCATGTGGATAGATGAATTCCAAATACTCTGCAAATGTTTCGTTTTTCAGAAACAGTACATCATCTATATATCTGTAGGTGAAACTGAATTGTTGTGCAAGGTGTTTCTTGCCTGCTTTGAGGAGACTTTGTACAAACTCCGCCTCATACCAGTATAAAAACAAGTTGGCAAGCAACAGTGCACAGTTAGTACCCATCGGTATGCCGACTGTTTGCTGAAATATCTGTCCGCCGAACTCCACAAAAATATTGTCGATTAGATATTCCAGCATCTTTATGACATCTGCATCTGAGTATTTTTGTGGTGCATCAGAGTGATCCCGAACAAAGTATGTGTCTTTTTTGCCAATGACAACATACTGAAATTGACGGTTACCATTCTTATGAAAGAAACACTGGTTGATAATTTCCCTTAATTCAGATTTCAATTTATCATGAGAAATAGTAGTGTAAAGAGTAGAGAAATCAAAAGATTTTATACTGTTGACAGAATGAAGAGATTGTGCCTTTAGGTTTTCTAAAAGCTCTTTGGAGTTTTTCAGGATCCACATCTGATTAACACCACTTCTGGCATATGCAGTATCACAATATTTCTGAAGGCCTTCTTTAACTGCGGTTAGGATTCGTGTTAGAATCTGAGAAAGATGCTTGGTTGAGCATTTAGCCGAACCCGCAATATATCTCTGCTTGTACGGATTCTTGTGAAGTTTAGGAATCCAGTACAGTTTGGGAAGGTCAATATCTTCCTCTGGGAGGGAAATTCCGAATGTCAGCATCACCGAATGGTGGTTTGTAGAATTTCGTCCTTGGACACAATGTCCTTGGACATAGCAGTAAGATTAGGGGTTCCAGTCATGGTACTCATACCAAGCTCTTCCATTAAGCAGTTTATATAGTGTGTTTTGCAAACAAACACAATGTTGTTAGATGCCTTGTCGGCTGGAACAACGAAAACTTCTAATGGATTTCAGCTAACTCAGCAGCAACATCTGGATCATCAAACACCGATTCATGTCGGCGAGACATGGTTCTGCTGAGTACTGAGACACTCTATTTACCAAGGACATTACCGATTTAACCCATTCAGACAGGGGGTCAACCTCCACGTCCTCTTTCTTAGCCCAGCGTCGTGCATACTCTTCAACAGAATCCAAACTTAATTTGGAATTCTGTTTGCAAGTAAAAGACCTGGGTTCCCTGTATTTAGGGCCTTTGGAAAGAATGTCCCTGAGTTTGCTAATCCTGACTATATTGAGGTCTCAATATACCATGATAAAACAATGATACCATGATAAAACAATTTCAAAAACACAAAAAAGTCAATTTTAGAGACCTCTGAAAACCTTTATTTTCCTTACCTCACAGTTGGTACATTATGATCATCTATAAATATTCTTTCAACACGATTATTAAACAATGACACATCTTGATGGTCTCTCTCACCTACAAAGAAAACAACTTACATTCAAACAACATTAAAACTCATTATAATTATGTTTTTTTAAGCAATAAATAACATCAAAGGGCTTTTCGGCATCCTTTGGTTTGCTCAGGTTTCACTCATAAATTACACAAGGGCATTTACCGTTATTGCGGCTAAGTCAAAGCAGATTGACAAATACAATTTAAACTAGCCCTTAAAGCGCTAAGCAAAAAATTGTAGCAGACAACATTTTGAATTTTTTATTTATTATTATTTATTTTTCAGAGAAATAAGTCATGACATCTCATGTGAATCATCTGCTAGATGATTCACCTGAAATGTCAAGACTTTATTCTCTGGAAAAAAAATATATATATAAATAAAAGTAAAATTGTTTTCTGCTGCAGCTGTGACTGGTGCTTTAAGGGTTAATCCCAGATAGATGAATGAAAAATATGACACCTATTTAGTGCTCTGAAATAGCCAAAAGGCAAAATAATGATGACAACTTTGGTAAAACAGAATGTGTAAACGGGTCAGGGTACGGTCATGGCTAATGATTTTTTTGACTGCTGAGTTCCGTGGAAAAAGGGCAAAACTTTCAAAATTGGGGAAAGAAATACACAAAAAAATGGGAGCCACAGACCAACCACGTTATAACAGTTTCCGCATTATAAGGGACCGCGTTATAACGGCGTTCCAGTGTATCAATTAATAACTGCTACTCATTTTCAACTTTCAACTGATTCTTTGATATGCAGAAAAGCAACCTTTTTGTTTTTGTTGTTATTTTTTAATATATATGTTTATATTTTTTATATTTTTTAGTGGACCTTTTCTGCCATAGTTATGCTTCCTTTATATACAGAAAAATATATATTAGAAAAATCCCTACAGTTTTTTATCCAATTCCTTTCCTTTATTTTGTAGACTGTTTTTGCAGAGGGTGTGTGTGTTTGTGTGCTTTAGAGTTTTGCAGAAGGTGTGTGTGTGTGCTTTAGATTTTGCAGAGGTACTTTAGTTTTTGCAAAGGGTGTGTGTGTGTTTTAGATTTTTGCAGAGGGTGTGTGTGTGTGTGTGTGTGTGTGTGTGTGTGTGTGTGTGTGTGTGTGTGTGTGTGTGTGTGCTTTAGATTTTTTCAGAAGGCGTGTGCTTTAGATTTTTGCAGTGTGTGTGTGTGTGTGTGTGTGTGTGTGTGTGTGTGTGTATGTGTGTGTGTGTGCTTTATATTTTTGCAGAGGAAGTGTGTGTGCTTTAGACTTTTTGCAGAGGGTGTGTGTGCTTTGGATTTTTGCAGAGGGTATGTGTGAGCTTTGGAATTTAAGTTATGCCCATTTCACCAGATGATGATGATGATAATGATGATTTCAGTTTGTACAAAGCATCAAGCCTTAGGGGATCATTTGTGTAAAAATGGTTTGTCAATACTGCATGAGTCGAGTGGGCATATGGTTGGTATTAGGGCAACACAAAAGAAAGAAAGGGAAATAAAAATATTTATGAAAGACAGAATTGTCCCTCAACTTAGCCCTTCCCAGAGGGGATACCAACCACCAAAACACAAAAGTCATCTCCACTGAAAAGTGAGTCCTGGGCTCACATCAAGGCAGAAAGGAGCTCCTGGATCTGTTCAACACAAAAATACTTGACTTTGCTTCTGCTGCTGGTTTTGTTAAGTTCTCCTTTTAGTCTGTGACATGTGTTCGTATAAAGATGTATGTAAAATGTAGATATCTGATCATTAATACCAGAGTTATTCCCCATTATGACTTTTGAGAGTTATTCATTATACCAGAAGATCATAATATCCTCTAAATAATGAGAACTGAAAAACAAGAGACCCACCAGCCATGATTTGCTCACATGAGTAAAACAGCCATTGCATATCTGCATATGCCATGCAATATTCTTCCAGTATTGCCACAGCAACTAGGTCACATTTGACTATGCTGTAAATGGTCAAAGGTCATTTTACAATCATCATTCGAACATACTTAGTAGATTATTCTGTACAGGTAAGTTTGACCACTCGGATCATTCCCTCTCTCTCTCACTCTCTCACAACGATAACCAAACAAAAATATTTACAACTGCGAATACAATATATACCCTCTAAAATAGTGCTGGCAGTAGCAGGATCAGACTGCAAAAATGCACACATTTACATAAATATTTCTGCTTCAGAGAGCCAACTCTGCGACTGATTTAATGTTTCAGCCGCAAGTATCAAAGGGTATATCCGAACAACAGCTGGTAACCCCAATGCGCAAGGCCAGCGACGTATTTAAACCAAAGCCTCGGATGATTTCTAATCGCCCAGTTTTAGTTTTGTATTAAGGGTGGTGGTCGCCTGAGTCTTCCTATATTCGTTTTTATGTGACAAGCACTTTTATCTAGGCTGGCCCATTTTTCCCGTGTCACTTTAGCAGCAGAAATGTCCCTTTTCAAACTACCTTGTTGTTTTGTACCACTTTATCATGCTCTAACTGTTTTAGTATTTTACAGCGAAAATAAGGCTGAACATTTCATGTGAACATGTGAATCGTCTGCCCAGCAGACGATTCACATGTAATGTCATGCTTCATTTACACTGGAAAATAAGAAGCCGTCTGCTGAATGTAATAAGCGCTTCAAGGGTTAAAGTATGGATACATTTCATTTGACAAGGCTGAAATGTATCTACATTGCTCAGATGGAGGCCCGGATGGTTGATGATTGGACCAGGGTTAGGGCTGTCCATTTAAATGATGATGGCCGTGATGGCCGTCTTATGTCTCTTTCAACAAAAAAATATTTGTCATATCAAGATAATAGAACGCGGCGTCTGATCAGGGTATTCACTGTTTGCAAAAACGGTTTAGCCATTTTTCTCTAGGAATATCTAAATCTCATAGCTGGATGTACTTAAAATGGACAAACCAGAATCTTATAAGTTTTGCAAACTCTCTCTCTTTCTCTCTCTCTCTGTAACTCTGGAATGCTCTTTCTTTTTACCCTCATGCAAATATGATATGTCTCCTTTCGAGCTATAAGTTCTTTGCACTGACTTTATTGGAACAATATCGCACTGGCGGGAATCGAACGCGATTTGATCCCCACGGATTGTAGCGATTTATCATGAAACACATGTATTTGCTACGGTCATTCGCTCCTTCCACTGCTTCAAGATTGGCAGTTACAAGTTTCTGGTGGAAAGGTATTCAGTGTACTGGTTAACCATTTATTGTATAAGCATGCCCCCTCTTTATTGGCGCGATTCATAAAAAATGCTGTTCCCCATCCCATTTCGCATGGGTCTGACTCATAAAGCAATTGCAGTAAACTCCCTTTTAATAGTCAATTGCAGTTAGCTCCCTTAAAACAGTAAAACCTGCAGTGTAAGGACCTTACCCCGCATTTATCAGGGTACAAATGAATATTATGTTACGTTATTCTCTTACAGTATATACATTAATAACATTATATTTATTGGCTTGCACAGAAATCTTCAGAACTTTCATTTCCATGTAAAGTGTTCTGTTTTTGTGCCTTCAACATTCAATATGCAAAACAAGACCATAATTTATTTAACGAGTAAAAGAGACGCATGCATAAACCTAGTATTGGCGGGAATGCGTCTTCAAAATGGGCTCTCTGGGCTAATTCAGCAGATGACAAATTCGTTATATTTTTTATTACCAAGAAAACAGGATTTGACATTTCATGCAATGGAGACAATTTGCGTGAAATGCAAATCCTGTTCTCTTGGAAGAATGAGAAAAATATTTCAAAATGTCTTCCTTTGAAAATTTTACCCAGAGTGCTAAGCCCCTTAAGGTTTGCACAAACAAATCGCGCATGAGTCTGTGCATGGCAAAACCTATAATAAAACTTGTACGAAGAGAAGGATCAGCCTGCACACTCTGAGCCTGCACATCAGTAGTCTGATCAGAGCCTCCGCTAATCATATGTACCTCATATAATCTCTGGGTTTAACAAAACGTCTTGTGCGACGAGCAAAGACTCGGGTCAGTCTGCACGACTGCACATTCTGATAAGAGCATTCGCTGATCGTATTTACCTTCGATAGCCGGGCTGTCCAAAGCGGGATAAATAGTGGGACTGCAACAGCACATTCTGATCTGACCCCTCGCTGATCGTACAGTATGCACCTTCTTTGGACTCGGGGCTATCCAAGAAGCTTGCTTTATATAGTGGGTTGATGCACAGACTGATCTGAGTCTTTGCTGGTCGCACGTACATTGTAGTATTGTAGGTTTTTTTCCGGTTCAATGTATGTACATCATACTTCAGACATGAGAACTTTTACTATTTGTACCAATGTAATTTTGGTTTGAACTGGAGTTAAACGGCCCAGTCAACACTATTTCGGTCTTGTCAAGCCGGCACACTTTTCCGGGGTGGGCTAATTCATAATCTATTAATCATTTCAGCAGGAACTGGCAACTGCCCTTTTTTTCTTTTGTAAACTTTGATGATAGAGCCTATTTTTGGAGTTATGGCCCTTTGAACACTGAACATATTTTAGTGATTTCTGTAATATATTTGTGTCTGCTCTGTAACTTGAAAACTATTTTGAGATATTTTCTTGAAGCTTAATTAATTTATTAACAGAGTTATGGCACTTGCTTGATGTAAGTGCAGTGGTGGGGCATGGTGAAATGTCTGCAGCCCTTTTATTAGATATTTAACAGCCTGAAATATTGGGAAAGGGTGCCTCGGTGGTGTAGCGGTAAAGCTGCTCGCCTTCTCACCCAGGGGTCATGAGTTTGATTCCAGGCTTCTCAAGCCTTCCATATGGGACTTTAAACCAAGGTCCACATCTCTGTATGACCTAGTTGTTAGTGGGACGTAAAAAACTCACTCATTTGAATTGTCATTAGCTTCTATGGCCCCTTGTGTGTGTAAAGTGTGTTTTTGTGTGACAGACACCTTTTTCACATGGGCTGTCTTATTGATTCAATGCCTCTCTGATAGCAGAAGCACCCCTTTAAGTAGATTTATATTGACACGTGTGGTTGCTGTACGTGAGTGAGAATTTCCTGGTCTTTTACCACAGTACGTCATTTACACTGAGCGCGTGCGGTTGTTGCATGGGAAAAGGCAGTTACAGGAATACCAAACATAAATACGTAATTCGTCAATTGGGGGCAGATGTTTGATTCTCATTGTGATTTTTGTGTTTGTTTTGTTTTCTATGGCACATTAAGTAAAAATGACTATGCTGGACCCACTTGTGTGGCCGGACCAGACTAAGCCACAGAATTCGGTACTTTATCATATGGAGCTTTGGCCCATGTTACATGCTCGAACAGTGAATGGGGGCTACCGGGGTTTTCTGTAGACCAAGGGAACACCCAAATATATTCAGGCATCAAGGCAGCATTGGTTAATATTTTAAGAGAACAAGGGAATGAACCTACTTTTGGGAGATCGGAATTTGGCAACTTGGAAAACACTTTTGGGACAATAAGACCTTTGTGACCAGTGCAGACTCAGATCAACCTGCACATCTGCATGAGCGTGGACGATATAACCTTTGCGCTGACTGTACTATATGATGGAAAAATAAATATATAAATATATATATTTATTAAATATATAACTAAATAAATTTATTTATCAAATAAAAAAAATAAATAAAAATCGGACAGGTATTTTGTCAAATTACTCCGAGGAACATTGCACAACTTAGTGAGAAATATTGCCTCCGGGTACGATAATACGACTCCATGTAACTTTGCGTACCGCATACTTTACGCTGAACTTGCGAATGTTTTCCGCCGAGTATATGTGCTACTGGGAATTATTCCGAGTGTTTTTGGGAGGTTCACAAAACGCCGAGATTCGCAGTAAAGAGTTTTTTGGTTTTCTGGTCCTGAATTGTACTGTATATAACAAGGTTCTGTCTCAAAGCTTTCTTGGTTCTGGAGAAGATTACACAATTCTGTACATTTATATAGCCTAGGGTCAAGAGTAGATAACACCTGGGGGACAAAATTTTGACTGTAACTAAAAAGTTTTACTACTTTACTCACACATTGTAAGTTTCAGCCATTAGTCTTTAATACATTTTGAGAAAATGTTTCAAAATTTTCCCCATACAAATGTATGGGGATGCAAATTTGACCTTGCCATAAAAAAGGTCAAAGGCTGTCCTAGGATCACCATTTGAACATGCATGGTAAACCTTGAGTCTCCAATGCTATATACCAAGATTCAACCTCAAACTTTCTTGGTTCTGTAGAAGAAGATTTTAAGTGTTTTTACCACATATGGGCATGGCAACAATCTTGTTCGATGATGCAGAACCGTTTGAACAAATTGTCAATAAACCTTCGACAGAAGGCCTCGTGTGAAGTGTGGTGAAAATAGTCAAGTGGATTTAGAGAAGAAGCTGTTTAAAGATTACATAATTCTATACATGTATATAGCCCAGGGGCAAGAGCATCAGGGGACAAAAATAACCATCAGGGGACAAAATTTTGATTGTAACTGAAAAGTTTAACTATTTTAATCATACATTGTAAATTTCAGCCATTAGTCATTAACACATTTTGAGAAAATGATTTTTCAACATTTGTATGGGGCTGCAAATTTGACCTTGACTTAAAAGATCAAAGGTCAACCTATGATCATCATTTTGTACATTTTGATTACGTTAGGGTTTAATGACACATCAACCCTTGTGGGTCATTTTGTGTCATCTCCCAGAGAAAGGGAGAAAAGAAATAGAACAGATAATAGAGGAGATGAAAGAGAGGGATAGGGAAGAAAATCTTCAGTCCCAAATGCTATATACCAAGACGCAGCAAGCCATAAAGCTTTCTAGATTCTGTAGAAGGTTTTTATGTGTTTTTACCACATATGGGTATGATGGTCATCTTAACGGACCATGACCATTTGTACAAATTTTCAATCCCCCTCAAACAGATGGGCTCCACATAAAATTTGAAGAAAATTGGCCCAAGGGAAAGTTGAAGAGGAGAAGTTGTTCTCAGCTGTGGACAGATGACAGACAATGGATGGACGATGGACAGCCAGCGATCACAACAGCTCATCCTGAGACTTTGACTCAGATGACCTAAAAATATGTAATTAATTTCAGTGTCCAAGAAATTAGGGCTCAGAACAGCATGTAAACACAAGGCAACTAAGATTTATAAGTGCGTCCAACAGGAACTGCAAAGCAGTTCCCCGAACTGCAGAGCGGTTCGGCGTGCAGACGCACTACTATAGACTACAGATGTGATCAGTGATGTGTGTGACCAAAAATGTGATGGTCCAACAAACGCTTGGGTGGTTCGGTGCTTATCCTGAAAAACAATCAGCGTTCTATGATTTGGCAGAGATATTGACACGGCGACCGTGCCGATAATAGCAACAAAACAGCCAATAACGCCAAGTATTCCAATTGCAAGGGGTTGAATCACGAGACTAATGACGTCAGCCAACAAAATTTGCAACTGCAGCCATTTTGAATTTTGTCTCCACTTCGAATTTTATTTCTATCAGTTCTCCATCTGTTTACAAGCTAAGCATGATTCGTTTTGTGCATAAGGTACACTTTGATGTAGATTTTTAGATAACACATAGTCTTTACACTCTTTTCACGTGATAAGCTTAAAAAACTTCGACACATGTAAGGGAACGATAGTATATTGTCGTTGTACCTGTCATTGGCATACACTAGTTTTCGGTATTCCGAAAGCATGGCCCCCGCTTATCAGGGCCCGCGAAATAGATGTGCTGCCTAAAGCCTCCATGGCAGAGCTGCTAGTAACTAAGCAGGACCCGAATTCATGTGATCGGGTCGGGTAAAAGTCCCACAAATTTGGAGGCAATGTCTCTGAACTACTGAAATATTGTTGACTTGGACGTTATATAGCAATTCATGCAATGGATTAGAAATCAAGCGTGGTCTGAAATCGAATTCAGTTAGATCTGGCCAACTGACCTATGAAGCATGTGATGATAATTTGGACGCATGGATATAGGTACCACCTATTAAATTAATATTAAAATTTATATGAGTACCTAAGTGTTTTCATGGAGCAAAATATGTTTCTGGATAGCCCTTTTATCTAGAGCTATGTCAGCTGAATCAGAAACAATCTTACTGCCTTGGTAATGACTGCAATGAACTTTGTTTATAGCAGTCTCAGTACCATAGCAAGCATTACACTCATTGTTCTCGGCAGTTCTGGGTTCAAATCTGGTGAAATTCATCTCAGGACAATAAAATGTCTCATAATATATCCTTGTCCCAAAAATATCTGTACTACTGTTGATGGCTCATTTCAACACTGAAGCAGATTATATAATAAGTCACAAACAAGGTTTAAAGTAATGAGCTGCAACATGAGAATATGTACCTTCAGACATGTGAGCCAAACCAAAACTCAAATCAGCCTGCACATCTGCACACTCTGTTCAGTCTTTATTGAAGAAATTTTGCATCTTTAGCTGTCTAAAATGTATGCAATGAAGATTCTGCACATAATCCTTGTGAGGGGAAGTTACAGTATGAAAAGATAGATAAAGATAGATAGACTACATGAAAGTGCAGGCTGATCTGAATTTGCACTGGGCACACATGTGTGAAGCTACAATTTCTGATGTTGTCACTCAAATATTACTTACTGCATAGATTGTAGATTCTGTAATGATCAGGGTGTTTTGTATTGAAGAACCTAGCAACTTCCTGAAATATGTTCAACATTTACTATTTTTACTCCGTTTGGACAGTCAGGCCTGAGCAAACAGTGTAGACCCAGATCAAACATTGCAAAATAAGCATTATATCAGGAGCTGCACTGTTTGTCACTCATAAAACATCAACAATAAAAGTAAAAAAAAAAGACGTTCAAATTTAAGACAAAATATTGTAAGAAGTTAAGGGGTCTGAATATTAAGAGTAACGGTAATTACACTAAATATCTGTAGCTGTGCATGAGTAAACAGTGCAGACACAGACTAGATGCCACAAAATGTGACATCTAATCAGGGTCTACACTCTTTGCCACCCATACAGGAGCTTTTAGATGCATCAACAAGTAAAATGATGTTTTCCCAATTTCTGGGCAAGTAAGACATAGACTGGGCTCACATCTGAAGGCAGCCATTCTCTTTAACCACTTAATTTTTACATACGGCCACAGCACACATGGTCAACAATTTTGCTGACACTTTCCTATTTGTTGTGACATAAAATCAAGCTATCAACACTCCTTTCTCCTTTCATCAGATGAATATTTTGGCTAAAAATGTGATAAAAAATTGCCTAAAATTGTCTGATTTTCAACTAAAATAGATACTGCCAGAAGAATGGCATGCTTTTAATGTTTACACATATAAATATATGGTTCTTCCTTGGCTGAAGCAAAAATTTACTTTATATTTGGAAAACCTTTGTTGTTGTCAGCCATCTTTGGAGTGGATGGGAGTTTCAGTATATTGAACAAGAGGATCTTTGAGCAGATTCAATGAAGTTTCAAGAGTTTATGCATCTGCATGCACATGTGAGTGTACTTCTCCTCTATAAAATTTTGAAAAGACATGTTTGGGAATGTATGGTTCCTGAAGCATTACCATAGCAACAATCACTGTACCATCACAAAAAGCAAAATTGTAAGGATTTCTTTCATAAAGCGTCATTGTAGGAGCATATTTGCTATTTTCTTTCAGAATGTCTGGCTATATTTCATAAATTATCTTGGTAAGGTCAAGGTTAAGGTTACAGAGACAAGAAATGGGCTCAAAATGTTCCATTTTTTCTCTATTTTGAGTTTATATTTACACAATTTTTGGTGATATTGTCATTTTGAGTTTATATTTACACAATATTTTGTCATATTGTCATTGTATATATTAATACCATTACAGTGCCCTTCACATACAAGTAAATTGCTTCTGCAAAAATGCCCCCAAGGTTAAGGTCAAGGTCATTTAAACTAAAAAAAATCATCATTATTTTTTAATAAAGATTTTGAACAGCTCCAATATTTTTAAAAATGCGTTTTGCTTCTAAATGTGGAAATATACCAAACTTTTTTTTAGAAAGTATGGCTCTTTTTCATGAATTATTTACAAACCTTCAAGATCAAGGTCAAATGAGCAAGAAATTGGTTCAAAATCGCGTATCTTTTTTTTCCCCCTCTAATATGAATTATTATTAGTTAATTAATATTAGTTTGTTGTCATACTGTCATTATGCTTAGTCTTTGTTAAAACTATTACAATATCCTTCAAAATCAAATACAAAAAGAATTGCTATTACAAAATACTTCTAACATCAAGGCCAAGGTATTTAAACTGAGTATTTTAGTTTATAAAATGAAAATTTTGGTATATTTTTTTTACTTGCTTCTTATTTCTTATTTCTCTTCTTGTAGCAAACTATATTGTCTTTCAGAAAGATTGAATACTGACTGTATTCCTAAATTATCTTCTTAAGGGTTAAGGTCATGGACACAGAAACAAGAAATTGCTCCCAAAAAGGAAGTTTGTCTATAATTTCTTTTGATATTAATCTATTTGGTCTTCATTAATTAAAAGTTAGTGTTTTTGTTGGGTTTTTTTTTTTCATACATTTTACTGCAGTATGTCTTATGTTTGATATATCTGTGCTGACTTCTTGTCCACCTGTTCCTTTTTTTTTTTTTTTTTTTTTTTTTGATTTGGGTTTTACGGCCCTTTCAAGAATATTTCACTTATATCGAGCCGATCGTTCATCGAAGGTGGGCGAAAACCGGAGAACCCGGAGAAAAATCACCTGACCATCCGTAAGCAGAACTTGGCTTTCCCACATATGACCCGAGCCAGGCTCGAACCACAGCGGTGAGAAACCTAATGGATTAAGAGTCAACTCTCTTATCCACTAGGCTACAGGGGCCCGTTCCCACCTGTTCCTTACTGTACTAATATGACTGACTTTATATCTACTCACAAGGTCAAGGTCATCTCAAGGTCTCAACAAGACCTGTCGCCAGACAGGATAGCTCGGCTGATATTGCACAATTTGTTTCTGGAAACTTCTAAGTCCGTGACCTTGATTTTGACATGACCTGGGTGTGTGTGTGTGTGTGTGTATGTGTGTGTGTGGGAGGGAGGGGGGAAATTGCACTGTGCAAAACTTTCATCAAATATGACTGTGACCTTGACCTTAACATGAACTAGGGGGTGATAGGATGGAACTGGGCAAAATTTTGGACCCATATGTATCATCAAACCAAAGATGAATGAAATCGGTGATAAGGAAATAATGAGATCTTAAAAACTTTAACAAAAACTTTAACATTTAAATTCTAAGTCTGTGATGTCAACCTCAAGGTCACTGTCATGAGTGCTGATGGTCCTGATAACAACTTTTGACCAGTATCTATCATAATACCAAACAGGAACTAAATCCATCATGTAGTTTAGAAGTAATGGGATGCTAAAAACTTTGACGTAAAATTTTAACATGAAAATTCTATGTCTGTGATCTTGACCTTGACACAACCTAGGGTGGTGGGGATGGTACTGCGCAAAATTTTGGACCAAAATTTATAATCATACCAAAGTTGAATGAAATCGGTGATAAGGTTAGGAAATAATGTGGTCTTAAAAATTTTAACAAAAACTTAACATTTAAATTCTAAGTCTGTGACCTCGACCTCAAGGTCATGGTCATGAGTGCTGATGGTGCTGATAAAAACTTTTGACTAGTGTCTATCATAATACCAAATAGGAACAAAATCCATCATTTATTGTAGAAGTAATGAGATCCTAAAAACTTTGACATAAAATTTTAACATGAAAATTCTAAGTCTGTGACCTTGACCTTGACATGACCTACAGTGGTGGGAATGGTACTGCGCAAAATTTTGGACCAATATGTATCATCATACCAAAAAAGAAGCAAATCGGTGGTAAGGTTAGGAAATAATGAGATCTTAAAAACTTTAACGAAAACTTTAACATTTGTGGACGCCGACACCAACGCCGACGCAGGGGGTAGTACAGTAGCTCTCCGTGAACATCGTTCAGGTGAGCTAAAAACTCAAAACCTGACCAGTCTTGTATAAGACAAACCAGTGTACGGACAAAATCCACTCAGGACAAAACCCCCTTCGTCAAGTTTGGCAGGGTGGACAAACCCCCTCCATGGGCAGACAAAACCCCCTTCAAGGGTGGACAAACCCCCTTCATGTGCAGACCAAACCCCTTCAATGGGTGGACAAAACCTCCTGCAGTGGTGGACAAAACCCCCTTTTTCTTATTTTTATTTAAATTAAACCTGTGATATATTTACTACTAGATTGTTATAAATCATCCATTACATCACATTCTAAGTATACTCAAATAGCATTACATCACATTCTAAGTATACTCAAATAACATTGTGCAATTTGTTTCAGAAATCTGGTAAGTGTTTTGTTACACATCTCCAATTAAACCAACAAACTGTTAAGTATTTAAAATACTCTCAAAGACTGTATTCCTTTTGCATTTTGAAGTAATTTCTTAATGACATTGTTATGAAAGTTATTGACTCAAATTAAAGAGTGAGTAATTAATTTAAAGTTGAAGTTTATATAACTTGAATTGATACTTGGAAAGATTTTATTTGATGTTGATTAGGTAATTAAATATATGCAAGCAGGTACCAAATATGATTTTTTTTTCCAGTTGTATCAGGTTTTAAAGGGTACTCTGAATTTTGCCTGCTACATAGGCTAGGACTATTTTTTGGGGTTTAGAATTGTCATTGTACCTGATTTTTATTCAGCAGCCACAAAATCTTATATTGGTTTATTTTGGCACTCAAGGGAAAGTAACTCTTGTTTGTGTTGAGGTTTTACGGCCCAGTCAACCCAATGGGTCTAGCGTGGTCAGTTTATCTAACCACACGTTTACTGGGCAGGCTTAGTCCTCTAAGCAGTTAACCAGTATTGTGCACATTCTTTCGCCAGAAACTGACAACTGCCCTTCTTGAATCAGCAGAAGGGAGAGAATGACAGTAGAAAATATTTCATGATCAATTTCCACGAAAGAATGTTGCCGACCTCGGCGGGGGTTGAACCAGCAACCTCCTGGTCTCCAGTTGGATGGCACATGCAACTCCAGTTGGACGGCACATCCAACTGAGCCACCGAGGCTGGCAAAGGTTAACTCTTAAGTGAATGTTCAGATCTGGTTGGCTTTCGAAGTTTTCTGAAACTTGATGTCTGTCCTGATTAACTCAAAGTTTATTATCAATTATAATGATTACATTTTTGTAAGAAGAAGGAGGTGACTTCTCAGTATGCCGGTATTAACACATCTGACCACTAAGTTGCAACAAATCCTGCAAGTAAACTCAAATGAGTTCATTTACAGAAAATGCACACTTTCCCACTATTGTCTTGTCACTCATTACATGCTTGATATTGTCTTGCTTAAATTTAATTAGCAAGAAAACTGGCATAATAATAATAAAAACAAGAGGACCATGATGGTCCTATATCGCTCACCTGAGCAAACAGCTTTGCACACTTACTGTTGAAGTATCAGCCAAGTTCACTGCTCTAAGATTTTTGTATAAATTTTATAGCCCTGCTCCCCAGTGGCCATGTTTTTTTTCATGCATCATGATGGCTTGAACTGAATCTTGAAAGAGGATCACCAAAGGAACAATTCTGCCAAACTAAAATCGGTCCAGTGGTTTCTGACAAAAAGATTTTTAAAATGTTTCATATAGCTATATAGGGAAAATAAGCCCCACCCCCTAATGGCCATGTTTTTTGAAGAATCACAACTGCTTGAACAAACTTCGTAGAGGGTCACCATAGTAACATTCCTGCCAAGTTATATTGAAATCGGTCCAGTGGTTTCTGACAAGAAGACTTTTTAAAGTTTTCTATTTAGATATATAGGGAAAATAATCCCCACCCCTTGCAGCCATGTTTTTTGATGAATCATGATTGCTTCAACAATCTTGGTAGGGGGTCACCAAAGCAACATTCCTGCCAAGTAATAATGAAATCAGATAGGTGGTTTCTGACATGAAGAATTTTAAAGTTTTCTATACAGATGTATACGAAAAATAAGCCCCGCCCCCTGGCAGCCATGTTTTTTGATGTATCATGAGGGCGTGAACAATCTTGGTAGAAGGTCACCAAAGCAACATTCCTGGCAAGTTACATTGAACTTGATCCAACAGTTTCTTAAGAGAAGATTTTTAAAGTTTTCTATATAGATATATAGGGAAAATATGCCCAGCCCCCTAGCGGCCATGTTTTTTGACAAATCATAATGGCTTGAACAATCTTGGTAGAGGGTCACCAAAGAAACATTCCTGCCAAGTGATACTGAAATCGGTCCATTGGTTTCTGACAAGAAGATTTTTAAAACTTTTCTATATAGATATACAAGGAAAATAAGCCCCGCCCCCTGGCGGCCAGGTTTTTTGATGAACAATCTTGGTAGAGGGTCAACAAGGAAACATTTCTGCCAAGTTATAATGAAATCAGTACAGTGGTTTCTGACGAAGATTTTTATTTTAAAGTTTTCTATATAGATATATAGGAAAATTAAGCCCCGCACCCTGGCAGCCACGTTTTTTTGACAAATCATGACGACTGGAACAATCTTGGTAGAGGGTTACAAAAGAAACATTCCTGCTATGTTATACCAAAATCGATCCAGTGGTTTCTGACAAGACGATCATTATATAGATATATAGGGAAAATAAGCCCCGCCCCCTAGCGGCCATGTTTTTTGACGAATCCAAATGGCTTGAACAATCTTGGTAGAGGATCACCAAAGGAACACTTCTGCAAAATTATATAGATATCAGGCCAGTGGTTACTGAAAAGAAGATTTTTTAAAGTTTTCAATAAAGATGTAAATGGAAAATAAGCCCCGCCCCCAAATGGCTTGAACAGTCTTGGTAGAGGATTACCAAAGGAACATTTCTGCAAAATTATATTGAAATCGGTCAAGTGGTTTCTGACAAGAAGATTTTTAAAGTTTTCTATATAGATTATATAGGGAAAATAAGCCCCGCCCCCTGGCGGCCATGTTTTTTGACGAATCCAAATGGCTTGAACAATCTTGGTAGAGGATCACCAAAGGAACATTTCTGCAAAATTATATTGAAATCGGTCCAGTGGTTTCTGACAAGAAGATTTTTTAAAGTTTTCTATATGGATGTAAAGGGAAAATAAGCCCCGCCCCCTGGCGGCCATGTTTTTTGACGAATCCATATGTCTTGAACAATCTTGGTAGAGGATCACCAAAGGAACATTTCTGCAAAATTATATTGAAATCGGTCTAGTGGTTTCTGACAAGAAGATTTTTAAAGATTTCTATATAGATATATAGGGAAAATAAGCCCCGCCCCCTGGCAGCCATGTTTTTTGATGAATCCAAATGGCTTGAACAATCTTGGTAGAGGATTACCAAAGGAACATTTCTGCAAAATTATATTGAAATCGATCCAGTGGTTTCTGACAAGAAAATTTTTTAAAGTTTTCTATATAGATATATAGGGAAAATAAGCCCCGCCCCCTGGCGGCCATGTTTTTTGACGAATCCAAATGTCTTGAACAATCTTGGTAGAGGATCACCAAAAAACATTTCTGCAAAATTATATTGAAATCGGTCTAGTGGTTTCTTACAAGAAGATTTTTAAAGTTTTCTATACAGAGATATAGGGAAAATAAGCCCCGCCTCCTGGCGGCTATGGTTTTTGACGAATCCAAATGGCTTGAACAATCTTGGTAGAGGATCACCAAAGGAGCATTTCTGCAAAATTATATTGAAATTGGTCCAGTGGTCTCTGACAAGAAGATTTTTAAAGTTTTCTATATAGATATAAAGGGAAAATAAGCCCCGCCCCCTGGCAGCCATGTTTTTTGACGAATCCAAATGCCTTGAACAATCTTGGTAGAGGATCACCAAAGAAACATTTCTGCAAAATTTCTGCAATGGTTTGACATTACAGACGGACGTATGTACGCACGTACTTACGAGGTGGACGTTATAAAGTTATCCCTTTGATGTTTCTTTGATCTTTTTAACCCCACAACATCAATAGTTTTTAACTCCACAATGCAAATTTGACCCCACAATAATGGAATAAATAGAAATCAACCTCATTCTGTGAAATTCTACAGGAATGCTAATCTCAGAATGTCATGTGGGCATGTACGGATGGATGGATGGCTGGCCAGATGGACAGACTGGAGGTATCACAATATCCCCGCTTTTTCTTCAAAAAGCAGGGGGATAACAATAATAATAATAATAGATTAAGATACAGCAAAATATATCCTAGTTCGACTGGGTTGAATAATAAAACAAGAGGACCATGATGGTCCTATATGGCTCACCTGAACAAACAGATTTGCATACTCACCCAAGTTCACTGCTTTAAGATTTTTGTATAAATTTTATGATCAAGGGAAACATGATGGTCCTATATTTCTGATAAATTATATTGAAATTAGTCCAGTGCTTCTAACAAGAAGATTTTTAAAATTTTCTATATAGATATATAGAGAAAACAAGATAGCAGCCATGGAAGCCATCTTGGATTTCTGATTGGACCAATTTTAGCTATTTTTTATCTACACTGGGGGGGGGGGGGGGGAGGGGGTGGGGGGGTGGGGGGATGGGGGAGGGTGGAGAGGTGGGACTCTCTTATCTATAGGTTAAGTATTGCTAGTTAAAATATGTTTTACTTTTAAAAACTTCATTTTAACTGCGCAATACATTAACCTATAGATAATGTGCTAGAATTTGAAGATTAGGAGGGAGGAGCTCTCCTATTCTAACACAAATAATATATAAAGTCCCTATACTTCTAGATTAAGACTCAGGAAACTCTAAGGAATCAGATACATTCTATTTCCATATTGTAATAGTAAGAATGATCTAGATTCACTCATAACATATCTTTAAGGTGTTAATACCTTATATGTTAATAGAAGACTCTAAGGTTGCTAATTCTCTAGCCTCAGAGGCCTAATTACTGGGCCCCCCTTTCTTTTTTGGGTAAAAACAGTTGGCCCCAAAAAAGAATTAATGAGTCATTGAGACATAACCTCAATATTGCACTTCAATTGCAACCTCAAGAATACTGTTGATAATAAGTTTGAAATTAAACTTGTCGAACAGATGTCTAGACAACACGCTGTCTATCTTTAGAGGTGTTTTATTTAAAAAAAAGGCAAACATGTATAAACTGGTATAATACCATGTAAAGTTTTCATTTTTACTGAGTATATATATCTTACTAACGATTTACTTTATTCCAGAGTTTGGAAAGGACACGAATAACCTAAACTCTTTCAATGGGTATTAATAATTATCAACATATAAATCTAATATGGGACTAATAGCACAATTTACCGGCTATTTCAGCGTTCTGGGATCATCACATCAAAGCCGTAAAGTTATGCTGATGATAAAGTCAAATAATAGCTTTTTCAACAAACAAGGGGATATAACAATCAAGAAGCTGACAAGAAGGTCTACAAGAATATTGATTCCAAGCCTTCAGAAGCTACCACCTTGCAAAGCAGTTTAGAAGTTTAGAAGAGAGAACGCTGATGTTGTTGGTGACAAACCGGTGAAGAATGATGCAGGGGAGATGTCAATGAGCGAAGACTCAAAGCAGACAGCCTGGTTAGAGCACTACCAAAGACTTCTCAACGTTGTTTGACTGGGACCCAGACCACCTGTCTGATGAACCACCAGTGGAAGACCCTCCCATCCCAATCACCTTTGATACGGTTAAGAAGGCTATCTCTCAGATGAAGGCAGGCAAAGCAGTGGGCCCATCAGACATAGTGGTGGAGATGATACGAGCAGCCGGTGATTCAGGGGCCTCCATGATCCATGACCTTACAGCTGCAATCATTTGCAATGGCAAGGTATTCTCTGACTGGGAGCAGTTTCATTGTCTGCCTCTAAAAGGGTGATGCATTGGAAAGGGGAAACTACCGCAGTCTCAAGCTGAGAGAGCAGGTCATGGAAGTCCTGGAGAGGATTGTGGATGGCCTCATCAGACAGTTGGTGTCAATTGACGATTCCCAGTTTGGCTTCCTCCCAGGCAGAGGCAGAACAGACACAATCTTTGTTGTCAGGCAGCTGCAAGTGAAGTATCTAGCTGCCAACAAGAGACTCTACATGGCTTTCATAGACCTGGAGAAGGCGTTTGATTGAGTGCCTCGGAAGGTCATTTGGTGGGCGCTTAGAAAACTTGGTATGGAGGAGTGGATTGTGCGACTGGTGCAGGGGATGTATGCCAATGGAAGGAGCCGTTCCCATGTTGGTGAGGGGTACAGTGAAGAGTTTGAAGTGAAGGCTTGGTACTCAGCCCGTTGCTCTTCATCATTGTGCTTGAAGCCTTGTCACGCGAGTTCCGCTCTGGGGTCCCCTGGAGGACCTCTTTGCCGATGACTTGTTATCATCGCTGAATCGCTCGAGGAATGTGTCAGGAAGGAATGGAGGAGAAAGGACAGAGTAAATACAGGAAAGATGAAGATCATGATCTGTGTACAGGCCTGGACCTCCTGCAGAGTTCAGGTGAGTTTCCATGCGCCGTCTGTCGCACTAGAGTGGGCAGCAACAGCATCTTCTGCAATGGCTGCAAGCACTGGGTGCACAAGGAATGCAGTGGGCTCAGGACCCTGATTACAGACGTACATGGGCCAGGGAACTGCTTGCCCCTTGGATGGCAGTCCACAGAGGGAAGTCCAAGTTGGACCTGAAAAGCTGGAGGTGGTAGCTTCCTTTTGCTACCTAGGAGACATGCTCTCAACCGCGGGTGGCTGTGAACTTTCAACCACAACACGTGTGAAAACCACCTGGAAGAAGTTCAAGGATCTGCTACCAGTTCTCTCTTCCCGCCACCTCTCTTTCAAGACACGTGGCCATGTGTACAGCTCTTGTGTGCGAAGCGCAATGCTCCATGCCAGTGAGACTTGGGCATTGACAAAGCCAAACCTCTTATGTCTGCAACGAAATGACAGGGCAATGATCAGACAGATCTGCAATGTCAAGCCGCAAGACATTGTCACCACCAGATCCAATGAGCTACTTGCACAGCTTGGCATTGAGGACCTGGACCTCATTCTGAAGGAGAGAAGGCTCCGATAGTATGGACATGTGGAACGCTCCAATGGTGCAGTCAAGACAGCCTTTCACATACAGGTTGAGGGAAAGCGTGGGCCTGGGAGACCCAAGATGACATAGAAGCAGCTGACAGAGAGGGATTGCAGAGAGTGGAAGCTCTAGGCTATCGACCCTCATGACAGACATACCTGGAGATCTGGTGTGAGATCTGCCATGCGTGCAGCAAGCCAGCCACCTGGAAGGGGGCCCACTGAAGTGGATGTTGCCCCTGTACCTGCATGTTAATCAAAAATCCAATGATGATGATGATGATGATAACTCTTTGATAAATGATGTGATCTGGCCAGGTTTTGAATTTGTCTGAGATTCCATCCATGTCCACCTTATCTGCAAGTTTCAAGGAAGATCTGATCAAAACTGAATGAATTATGCTGATGACAAAGTCAAACAGAGACTTTTTCAGCAATCAAAGGGATGTAATTAATGATCCAATCTGGACAGTTTTCAAACTCATCCGAGATTTTATCCATGTCCCCCTTATCTGCAAGTTTTGGGAAGCTACAATCAAAACTGAACAGGTTATGCTGATGACAAAGTCAATCAGAGGCTTTTTCAGCAACCAAGAGGAAGTCACTTTAAGATGAATGATTCTATCTGGCCTGTTTTTGAACTTATCCGAGATTTCATCCATGTCCACCTTATGAGCCAGTTCTAGGAAGATCTGATCAAAACTAAATGAGTTATGCTGATGACAAAGTCAAACAGAGGCTTTTTTTTCAGCAATCAAGGGGATGTAACTTAGATCAACGGCTGGATCTGGCCAGTTTTTTTTAATTTGAGATTTCGTCCATGTCCATATTATCTCCGTGTTTCAGGAACATCCGATCAAAACCGAAGGAGTTATAGTGACGACAAAGTCAAATAGAGGCTTTTTTCAGCAATCAAGGGGATGTAACTCTAAAATTAATAAACAGATCTGGCCAGTTTTCAAACTTGTCTGAGATTTCAACCATGTCCACCTTATCTGCAAGTTTCAGGCAGATCCAATCAAAACTGAACAAGTTACGCTGATGACAAAGTCAAACAGACGCTTTTTCAACAATCAAGGGGATGTAACTACGATTAATGATTAGATTTGGCCAGTTTTTAAACTTGTTTGTCCACATTATCTGCAAGTTTCAAGACTTCAGAACTGAAGGAGTTATGGTGATGACAAGTATTTTCCCATTGTAAGTCTATGGGACCTTGTGGTTGTGATGGTAACCAAGGTTTTCATTGGATTTCCATGAAAAGCTTATACAATCAATGCCCCACTAGAGGCATGCTATAGATAAGAAATGATTGAGATCAGTCTGCAGACTGTGGAGATATAACTGGTCAAAGGTGCTGAAGGACGATGGACAGACGGACAGAGAGATGACGGATGACAGACAGACTACTATCCTATAAGCTCCCCTGGGGCCTTCAGCCCCGGTAAGCTAAAAATCCCTATATAGTGTAATGTTAAATTTGAATCTATGTTTAATTTATTCTATAATGTTGAATGCAAAGAAAGCAAACTGAAAACTAACATCAGACTGTATGGGGACATTTTTATTAATAAACCTACTATGGCTATGGCGCCTCTCTGTATTGTATTTATTGTACAGTCAAACCTGTGTTAGTGGTCACCTCTATTAAGCAGCCAACCTGTATTAAGCAGCCAGAGGAAAGTTGCCCCAAAATTCATATACCTATATATTTGTACTGTATTAAGCAGCCACCTGCCTTCAGCAGCCACTTTTTAAGCTTCCCATGGGTGGCTGCTTAAGACAGGTTTGACTGTATTATATTGTACTTTGTTGTAGACTTTCTGTCCTTAGTAGAACATCGTCTTTAACTAACTGGTAGGGAAAACCTCAATATTAATACCCACTGACAGGTTTGAATGCCCTAACTGTTAACCATAGTTGATTGGTTGATGTAATAACACTCAATAAACAACACCACACGTTACGATGACGGCTGATAGAGGTCATGGCAGAAAACAGACACACTTTTGCATCGTATAATTAATAATGTTTAATGAATCTTTACAAATAAAGTACAAAAATAATCAAGCAAAATTAAAATTGCGTTTCACTCACTAACTTTATCACCCAATGAATGTCAAAAAATCAACTATTGATTCTTAATAGCACAATTTTTATAGAATTATCAAAGATTACAAAGATTTTATGGTTTAAATGACCTATACCTTAACCTTGGTGGTATATTTGTAGAACCCATATATTTGTCATTTGAAGGGCATTGTAATAGTAATAACAAATTAACTGTGGAGAAATAAATTTAAGCTAGAGAAAAAATAACCTTTGTTTCTGTGGCCTTAACCTTGACATATCTGGATAATTTAGATAAGATAGCTGAACTTCATGCAAAACAGTGTATGTTTGCAACATATTTTCATGATGAGAAGCAGTAACCTTTGCCTATACAATGTATTTCACAAACATTATAAAACAAGAGTTGTCAGAGGACAACGCAGCTCACTGGAAAGGGCTGGTCAAATAAGAAAACAATCTTTAAATATTAAAGATTAAATGCAGAACTTAAACACAGCTGTGAATGACAGAGTATGACCTGACTTTGATGTCGGACAAATGTCAAACTGAGGGATGGGGTATATGCCATTGAAACATCTTCCCTTAGGTTGGTGTGGACAAAATATCAAAGCTATATCTTACACGCTGAATCCCTTAGGTTGGTGTTGACGAAATATGAAAGCTATATCTTACATACTTCCGCAGTCATGCACACTTTTCAAAACTTAAACACAGCTGTAAATGACAAAGTATGATCTGACCTTGACCTAGGCAGAAGGTCAAACTGAGGAAGGGGTGTATACTATTGAAAGGTCTTACCCTAAGGTAGGTGTGGGCCAAATATTAAAGTGGCATCTTGAATACTTCAGCAGTTACGAACACTTTTCTAAACTTAAATGCAGAACTCAAACATGGGTTTAAATGACAAAGTATATCCTGACCTTGACCTAGGCAGAAGGTCAAACTGAGGAAGGGGTGTGTGCTATTGAAAGGTCTTACCCTAAGATTGGTGTGGGCCAAATATTAAAGTGGTACCTTGAATACTTCAGCAGTTACAAACACTTTTCAAAACTTAAATGCAGAACTCAAACATGGGTTCAAATGACAAAGTATGACCTGACCTTGACCTAGGCAGAAAGTCAAACTAAGGAAAGGGTGTGCTATTGAAAGGTTTAACCCTAAGGCTGGTGTGGGCCAAATATTAAAGCTCTATCCTGAATACTTCAGCATTTATGTACACTTTTCAAAACTTAAATGCAAAAGAAACATGGGTGTAAATGACAAAGTAAGAACTGACCTTGACCTACATAAAGGGTCTAACTTGGGGATGGGGGTGTATGCTACTGAAAGGTCTTACCCTAAGGTAGGTGTAGGCCAAATCTGAAAGCAGTACCTTAAACAGTTAAAAAAAACTATGCACACCTTTGAAAACTTAAACATTGTGCTAACGCGGACGCGGACGCCGACGCAGACACCAACGACTGGGTGACAACATAAGCTCTCCAGGGACACAGTCTGGGCGAGCTAAAAACTGATTAAAGAAGAAAAATATTTCTGTTCTAATGACCTTGACCTTGGATGAATTTTTGTAGAAGCAATTTATTTGAGAATAAATAAAGAAACAGGACCAATTTTTAGCCATTTTCTTTGTTTCTTTAACCTTCACCCTCATTATCCCTGGACAACTGGATAATTTCGATAAGACAGCTAAAGTTAATGAATGACAGTAAATTTATGCAACACACTTCCATGATGAGAGACAGAAACCTTTAAAACTATTGGAGATATTTCACAAACATTTAAAAAAAAATCATCTAATAATGAAAATGGTTTCAGTGACTGTGGATGTATTTTTGAAGAAGCAATTTATTTGTCATTTCAAGGGCACTGTAATGGTATTAATATAGACCAAGCGCAATTGATATGACAAAAAACTGTGGAGAAATAAACTTAAAAAATATTCTTTGTTTCTGTGACCTTGACCATATCTGGATAATTTAGAAGATAGCTATATGTTATGCAAGGCTGTTTATGTTTGCAACATATTTCCATGATGAGAAGCAGAAATTTTTCAAACCTTGGAGATATTTCACAAACATTACAAAAATTGATTAAGGATGAGAATGTTTCTTTGACCTTGGATGTATTTTTGTAGAAATATTCTATTTGTCATTTGAAAGGCATTTGTAATGGTATTAACAAATACCAAGCACAAATGAAATGTGACAATAAACTGTGGAGGAATAAACTTAAAAAAGAGAAAATTGGCCTAGTTTTTGCCATTTGCTTTGTTTCGGTAACCTTGACCTTAACCATATCTGGATAATTTAGATAAGATAGCTATACTTAATGAACGACTACGATGAGAGGCAGGAACCTTTTAAAATATTGGAGATATTTCATAAACATTACAAAAAATGATTTAATGATGAAAACTATTTCATTTATAATGACCTTGACCTCAACCTTTGATGTACTTTTGTAAAAAAAAATTATTTGTCATTTGAAGGGCATTGTAATGGTATTATTCAAGACCAACTGAATATGACAATAAACTGTGAAGAGATAAATTTAGAAAAGAGAAAAATAACCTATTTTAGTAATTTTCTTTGTTTCTGTGACCCTGACCTTGACTATAACTGGATAGCAAAATAATACAATATTTAGTGCAGTCCATGACTATATTAAGCAGACAGAAAGATTCTTTTGTAGCTAAATGTTCTTTCACTCTCTCACAATATTAGCTAATCTGTAAAGGGTACAGTCATTGCAAGCTGAGCTGACCCAGATCAAAAGCTGTAGTTAGATTTGGTTCTACAATGCTTGCATATGTATGCTTTTTTTTTTTTTTTTTTTGTTTGTTTTTTGTTTTGTTTTTTGTAATCTATTTGTGCGTTACATACACCACTTTATAATAAATTTCATTGTAAATTAATTTGACAACAAAACTCCATGATCTTCTATTCTCTTTTTTGTTACCTAATATCATTCTTCTTCTTCTTCTCATTACATTTTTTTGTTAATTGATTTCAAATTTAAATTCTAGTTTATATGCTGTTGTGTTACATATTATGTGTGTTTTGTATAGTAGGGGATGGATGAATCTAATGTTGGTATAACTTGTGGTCCAACCCCATTTCCTTGTTTATTGGAAATAAAATATGTTTAAACTACCTATAACTGGATCATTTAGATAGAAAAAGATATCTATACTTAATGAAAGACAGTTAATTTGTGCTTCACAAACATTTCAAAAAAATGATTAAATGATGAAAACTGATTCATTTATAATGACCTTAACCTTGGATGTATTTTTGTAGAAAAAATTATTTGTCATTTGAAGGGGTTTGTAATTGTATTAATAAAGACCCAGCACAACTGAAATATGACAATAAACTGTGGAGATATAAACTTAAAATTGACAGTTAATGTTTGCAACATATATCAATGATGGGAAGCAGAAACCTTTTAAACATTGGAGATACTTAACATTCATTAAAAAACTAGAAAAAGTGTCCATAGGACACGGATGCCCCCGCCAAATGCCATTCAGAAAAAGGGTTTATATGTAATTGTAACAGGTATAGCATGAAGTTATTATTAAGGTAGATATCATTTTTAAGAGAATACAATTAAACCTTGAAGAAACCTTTGCTTTAATCAATAAGTGCTATGATAATAAAACATAAATTTGCATGCACCTGTAAAGTTTCATGAATATATTCCATACGGTTTAGGAGTTATGGCCCGGACACGAAGTGGGACGGACGGACGGACTGGACGGACAGGGGTAACACTAAATGCCCTTCCACTATTCTTCAAATAGGGAGAAGTTTCATGAATATATTCCATACGGTTTAGGAGTTATGACCCTGACACAGCTTACTATATGGAACTAAGTCAAAGGGAAATAATTAAGAAAACCAAAACATGCAAGAGTTGTCTTCCTTGTTCATGACACATTGTCTCAATGTGATGCATGCACCCATAAAGTTTCATGAATATATTCGATACGGTTTAGGAGTTATGGCCCGGACCCAGTTTACTATATGGAACTAAGTCAAGGGAAGATAATTCAAAAACGAAAAACGCAAGAGTTGTCTTCCTTGTTCATGACACATCGTCGCAATGTGATGCATGCACCTGTAAAGTTTCATGAATATATTCCATATGGTTTAGGAGTTATGGCCCGGACACGGTTAACTATATGCAACTAAGTCAAGGGGAAATAATTCAAAAACCAAAAATGCCAGAGTTGTCTTCCTTGTTCATGACACATCGTCTCAATGTGATGCATGCACCTGTATAGTTTCATGAATATATTCCATACGGTTTAGGAGTTATGGCCCGGACCCAGTTTACTATATGGAACTAAGTCAAGGGAAGATAATTCAAAAACAAAAAATGCAAGAGTTGTCTTCCTTGTTCATGACACATCGTCTCAATGTAATGCATGCACCCATAAAGTTTCATGAATATATTCCATATGGTTTAGGAGTTATGGCCCGGACACGGTTTACTATATGGAACTAAGTCAAGGGGAAATAATTCAAAAACCAAAAATGCAAGAGTTTTCTTCCTTGCTCATGACACATCTTCTCAGTGTGATGCATGCACTGGTAAAGTTTCATGAATATATTTCATACGGTTTAGGAGTTATGGCCCGAACACAGTTAACTATATGGAACTAAGTCAAGCGGAAATAATTCAAAAACCAAAAATGCAAGAGTTGTCTTCCTTGTTCATGACACATCGTCTCAGTGTGATGCAGGCACTGGTAAAGTTTCATGAATACATTTCATACGGTTTAGGAGTTATGGCCCGGACACAGTTAACTATATGGAATTAAGTCAAGCGGAAATAATTCAAAAACCAAAAATGCAAGAGTTGTCTTCCTTGTTCATGACACATCGTCTCAGTGTGATGCAGGCACTGGTAAAGTTTCATGAATATATTTCATACGGTTTAGGAGTTATGGCCCTGACACAGTTAACTATATGGAACTAAGTCAAGCGGAAATAATTCAAAAACCAAAAATGCAAGGTTGTCTTCCTTGCTCATGACACATTGTCTCAATGTGATGTATGCACCTGTGAAGTTTCATGAATATATTCCATACGGTTTGGGAGTTATGGCCCGGACACGAAGTGGGACGGACGGACAGACGTATGGGACGGACAGGGGTAATACTTAATGCCCATCCACTATTCTTCGAATAGGCGGCGGCATAACTAGACAAAGTGCCCAGTAGGGCACGTATACCCCTGACCAGTGCTACCGCCAGTTTTTAAAGAGCACAAAGTATGTAGCTTTGACTCTGGAGATGGCAGTTGTATGCTATATGTTATAACATTGAAAAAATTCAATCACACACAATATGAAGCCCTTGACCTCAAAGATCAGGCACAGGTGCAGGGATTGAGCTAAATAAAACTTTAGCCCTATAACTATCACCATATACTAGTGAAATCAACCAGTCTTTATAATATAAGCAAAAATGACATTTGTATGAAAAGTCTGTGACCTTGACTTAAAAGCCATGCCCCAGCTTGGGGATGGTGCTGAGAAAAACTTTAACCTATATATACCATCATGCTTAAAATTAATGAAACCAACAAAAGGGTCTTCATAATATAGCTATTTAAATTTTAATGAAAATTTTAAGGGCACCTGCCTACGTATTAAAAAAATATCTTAAAGAATTTTACAGTTATTGCCCACACAAGATTTAAATAACCAAGGGAGAAAACTGCAGAATGGAGTCAGAGTGTCATTCTTGAATGTGATATGCCTACTCAATGTCCTATACATACTGGTGAAGTATCATGAAATATCTTAACATGTTTTAAAGTTATGGTTTGCACAAAATTTTTACAATTCTGGAGACAAGGGGAGATAACTCATGGACCAAGTCAGTTAGAGTTGTCTTTCTTGTACCTGACACCCTACCAAATGCCCTCTACAACCTGACAGTTTCCTGAAAATAGCTCAAAGGGTAGTTAGGAGTTATGGGGTGCACAATAATGCATTTATGGACAGACAGATGGATGGATTCCATGCTGATAGCTATATACCCTTAACCGCTCGGTAGGAGGATAACAAAATTCAGCAAAAGGTCTTGATGGTATAGCTATATAAACTTAGATGCAAATTTTTTTACTTTTATGAAATTTCTAAGTCTGTGATCTTGACCTCAAGGTCATACCCCGCGATGGGGATGATGCTGAGTAAAACTCTAGACCTATATCTACCAACATGTCAAATATAAATGAAATTCCTCGAAGGGTCTTGATGGTATAGCTATATAAACTTAAACACAAAAAACTTTGACTTTTTTATGAAAATTCTGTGACCTTGACCCCAAGGTCACCCCCGGGGTGGGGATGGAGCTGTTAAAAACTTTAGACCTATATCTACCATCGTGCCAAATATGAATGAAATCCATCAAAGGGGCTTCAAACTATGAGGTCTTATAAACTTTAACGCAAAAACTTTGACACTAAGACAAAAATACAGTATGAACAAATAATGCTTCAACATATGGACGGACAGACAAACAGATTTCTTGCTGATAGCTATATCCACTCAACCTTTCAGTTAGGGGATAATGAAATTTAACAAAAGGTCTTGATAATATGGCTTATATAGCCATATTAAACGCAAATATTTTTATTTTTATACGAAAATTCTAAGTTCGTGACTTTGACCTCGGTCACACCCAGGGTAGGGATCATGCAGAGTAAGACGCTAGGCTGATATCTACCAACATGTCAAATATAAATGAAATTCCTCAAGGGTCTTGATGATATAGCTATATAAACTTAAACACAAAAAACTTCGACTTTTTTTATGAAAATTCTAAGTCAGTGACCTTGACCCCAAGGTCACCCCCGGGGTGGGGATGGTGCTCATAAAAACTTAAGACCTATATCTACCATCATGCCAAATATGAATGAAATCCATCAAAGGGTCTTCAAAATATGAGGTCTTATAAACTTTAACGCAAAAACTTTGACCCTAAGACAAAAATAAAGTATGAACGAATAATACTTCAACGGACTGATGGACAGACGAACAGATTCCTTGTTGATAGCTATATCCGCTCAACCTTTCAGTTAGGGGATAATGAAATTTAATAAAAGGTCTTGATATGGCTATATAAACTTAAACATAAAAATTTTTACTTTTATATGAAAATTCTAAGTTTGTGACCTTGGCCTCAGTCACACCCGGGGTGGGGATCATGCCGAGTAAGACGCTAGGCTGATATCTACCAACATGTCAAATATAAATGAAATTCCTCAAGAGTCTTGATGATATTGCTATATAAACTTAAACACAAAAACTTTGACTTTTTTACGAAAATTCTAAGTCCGCGACCTTGACCCCAAGGTCACCCCCGGGGTGGGGATGGTGCTGATAAAAACAACTTAAGACCTATATCTACCATCATGCCAAATATGAATGAAATCCATCAAATGGTCTTCAAAATATGAGGTCTTATAAACTTTAACGCAAAAACTTTGACCCTAAGACAAAAATAAAGTATGAATGAATAATGCTTCAACGTACTGACGGACAGATGAACAGATTCCTTGCTGATAGCTATATCAGCTCAACCTTTCAGTTAGGAGATAATGAAATTTAATAAAAGGTCTTGATGATATGGCTATATAAACTTAAACGCAAATATTTTTACTTTTATATGAAAATTCTAAGTTCGTGATCTTGACCTTGGTCACATCCCGGGTAGGGATCATGCCGAGTAAGACGCTAGGCCGATATCTACCATATGTTGTCAAATATAAATGAAATTCCTCAAGGGTCTTGATGATATAGCTATATAAACTTAAACACAAAAAACTTTGACTTTTTTACGAAAATTCTAAGTCCGTGACCTTGACCCCAAGGTCACCCCCGGGGTGGGGATCGTGCTGATAAAAACTTTAGACTTATATCTACCATCATGCCAAATATGAATGAAATCCATCAAAGGGTCTTCAAAATGTGAGGTCTTATAAACTTTAACGCAAAAACTTTGACCCTGTGATGGAAAGACGAACGAACGAATGAACGAACATACGAACGAACAAACAAACAAACGTACGTACAAACGAACGAACGGAAAAGCGAAAACTATATACCCCGATATACGAAATATACCCCCACATACTTCGTATGTCGGGGGTATAATGATATAAAGATGAAAAATATTTCAATTATAATGATCTTGACATTGACCTGGAGGTACTCTTGCAGAAGCAATTTATTTATCAATTAAAGGCATTGTAATAGTATTAATAAAGATCAAGAACAATTAAAATATGAAAATAAACTTAAACTAGAGAAAACTGGCCTATTTTTAGCCATTTTCTTTGTTTCTGTGACCTTGACCATGACTGAAAAGATATCCTTACTTCATGAAAGGGAGTCAATTGTGCAACATATTTCCATGGTGTGAAGCTGAAATCTTTTAAAACATTGGAGATATTAAGCAAATATAACAACAAAAATGATTTAAGGATGAAAAAATATTTCAGTTATAATGATCTTGACCTTGACCTAGGAGGAATTTTTGTAGATGCAATTTATTTTTATTTGAAGGGCAATGTAATGGTGCTTATATAGCACAACCATAAGTACAGTATGACAATAAATTTTGGAAAAATAAACTTAAATTAGAGAAAAATGACGCATTTTTTATTAAATTTCTTGTTTCAGTGACCTTGACCTTAACCAGAAATGTATCCAAAGTACACAGATGCCCTCACCTTGGATACCTTCATAAAATGTTACACATAAGTCCTCATACAAAATTTCAAGTTAAAAACATCTTAACTACAAAATTAGCCTAAGTCAGAAGTCAGTGGACCGTAACATATGGGCCGTTGTGACCTGATTCTTGTATATTCCTGTTGTACTCATAAGACATAAATCCTCATACTAAATTTCAAGTTGTTACAATAATAGGAACCCTGAAATCTAACTCTTACAAAATCTTGCAAAATTAACCTACGTCCGAAGACAGTGGACCGTGATGTATGTGTCTTTGTGACCTGATACTTGTATATTCCAGTTGTAATAGACATAAATTCTCATACCAAATTTCAAATTGCTACAATGATAGCAACCCTGGAATCTACCTTACAAAATTCTTAATGTGAGTCTAACTGGATCACGTACATATGTATGGAATAACATATGCATGTACACACAACCTGAACACAATATCCCCATGGGGTCATGATGATGGCGGGGGCATAAAAAGATAATCTATGAAGTATATCCACAATTTCTGAAAGTCAGTTTAGTCAGAATGTACTAAGTATTAAGTTAATAGTGCACTTTCATGTGTCATTGAATCTGCTCAAAAATCACATTTTTTGTTATACTGAAACCCCCATCCACTTAAAGAACGGTTGACAAGAAGAAGGTTTTTCGGAATTTAAGATAAATGTCTTGTTTCATCCCTGAATAAATCATTTATTTATTTGTATGAACGATAAATAGTGTGTCATTTTTCTGGTAGCAACTAGTTTAGTTTGAAATTTATCAATTTTAGGTGAATTTTCATCAAAATTTTAGCCAAAATGTTCATCTGCATTGCCATGGCAACAGGTATCAATAGAGACATAAGGAGTTTTGTTTGCTTAAAAGTTAGAATAAGGAAAATAGGAAAGTTTGGGCAAAATCTATGACTATGCATGTGCCATTTTTTAAGTGTTTACAGAGAATGGCTCTTAAGGTGTGAAGCCATTTTTAGACATATCAAGAAGTACTAATGGGCTTGTTCAAATTTTAGAAGAAGTATGTAAGTGTAAAAGTGTCCAAATGTTTAGGGTATAATGGTGTATAGGTCACTTTGCAGCTTATACTCTATTGTCTATAATCTTTGGTTTGCATTGCTAAATATTCAGTAGAAGCAGAAAGGTTTTATTCAGGTCAGTCTGTCGTCATTAATAGCTTGTTCAAAGATACCCTTTATTGCAATAATCTGTCATGATAAGCCAACACCAAGGTTAGCTCAGACCCACAGACTATCTGTCCAATGATGATAATTTGATCTCTTTCAACATTATTTATAAGTCATATTGAGATGAAGGAAGGGTGATAGTAAAAGGCTCTTGCAATGATGTGCCATGTAGTCATGAGCTAAATTCTACTGCCAGCAGGATTCAAACCCAGGGCATAGTTATGCTAAGTCAGAGGTGCTAACCACTCTGCCACATGGGCACTTCACTATCTGTCCAAATATTTAGGGGTAAAAAAAAAGATGGCATACATAACATTACTATGCTCCATTTTAAGGGAGGAGTGGGGTTACAGCTGAAAGATTTTGTCACCATTTTGCAAAGAGACACAACTTTTGCAGATAGGAAATTGCCTCCCTAGAATTTGAAACCTTTAAAAAAATGGGCTATTCATAAAGGATAGAACTAGTTCCTAAAATAAGCTGTTGTTTTTTCATGTCTATCAAGCTATTACAAAACAAGAGGCCCATGGGCCATGGTCGCTCACCTGAGTGACATAGCCACTGCAGATATGCAGATGTTATGCAACATTTTTCCAATCCTGTCATCGCAACTAATGAAAAGATCATCATTTAAGCAGTTCTTTATTTTGAAGAAGAAGATATATGGCATGCCAGTCAATTGAGCGTGATCATTTGAACAAACTATAAATGGCAGCCAGCTTGGATTTACGATCGGCACGATTTTAGCTATTTTTGATCTACGAGTCACCCCAATGCTTCCTACCAAGTTTCGAGTCAACTGGCCTTTCAGTTCAGGAGAAGAGGCGAAAAATAGATTTTCAAGATGGCTGCCATGGCCGCCATCTTGGATATCCAATTGGCATGATTTTAGCTATTTTTGATCTACAAGTCACCCCAATGTCTCCTACGAAGTTTGGAGTCAATTGGCCTTTCGGTGCAGGAGGAGAAGCTAAATATAGATTTTCAAGATGGCGGCCATGGTGGCCATCTGGGATTTCTGATCAGAACGATTTTAGCTACATTTGATCTGCAAGTCACCCTGATGCTTCCTACTAAGTTTCGAGTCAAGTGACTTTTGGGTTTAGGAAAAGAAGCGAAAAATAGGTTTTCAAGATAGCCCCCATGGAGGCCATCTTGGATTTACGATCGGCATGATTTTAGCTATTTTTGATCTACAAGTCACCCAAATGCTTCCTACCAAGTTTCGAGTCAACTGGCCTTTCGGTTCAGGAGAAAAAGTGAAAAATAGATTTTTCAAGATGGCTGCCATGGTGCCCATCCTGGTTTTATGATCGGCATGATTTTAGCTATTTTTGATCTACAAGTCATCCCGATGCTTCCTACCAAGTTTGGAGTCAACTGACCTTTCGGTTCAGGAGAAGAAGCGAAAAATAGATTTTCAAGATGGCTGCCATGGCGGCCATCTTGGATTTCCGATAGGCACGATTTTAGCTATTTTTGATCTATAAGTCACCCCCATGCCTTCTACCAAGTTTGGAGTCAATTGGCTTTTGGGTTTAGGAGTTGAAGCGAAAAATAGATTTTCAAGATGGCGGCCATCTTGGATTTCCGACTGGCACAATTTTAGCTATTTTTGATCTACAAGTCATCCTGATGCTTCCTAGCAAGTTTGGAGTCAATCGGCCTTTCGGTTCAGGAGAAGAAGCAAAAAAAAGATTTTCAAGATGGCCGCTATGGCGGCCATCTTGGATTTCCAATCGGCACGATTTTAGCTACTTTTGATCTACAAGTCAAGCTGATGTTTCCTAGCAAGTTTGGAGTCAATTGGCCTTTCGGTTCAGGAGAAGAAGCGAAAAATAGATTTTCAAGATGGCGGCCATCTTGGATTTCCGATCGGCACGATTTTAGCTATTTTTGATCTACAAGTCATCCTGATGCTTCCTAGCAAGTTTGGAGTCGACTGGCCTTTCAGTTCAGGAGAAGAAGCGAAAAATAGATTTTCAAGATGGCGGCCATGGCGGCCATCTTGGATTTCCAATCGGCACGATTTTAGCTATTTTTGATCTACAAGTCACCCTGATGGTTCCTAGCAAGTTTGGAGTCAATTGGCCTTTCGGTTCAGGAGAAGAAGCGAAAAATAGATTTTCAAGATGGCGGCCATCTTGGATTTCCGATCGGAACGATTTTAGCTATTTTTGATCTACAAGTCACCCCGATGCTTCCTACCAAGTATCAAGTCAATTGGCCCAGGGGTGTAGGAGGAGTAGGCTTTTAAAGCAATTGTTGACGCCGCACGCCGCACGACGGACATTGACTGACCACAATAGCTTACCATGAGCACTTCGTGCTCAGGTGAGCTAAAAACTGTTCTATATAATGGTTGGTCTTATATGATGCCTAAGCTGAGTTTTGTGGCAGACATAAAAATATTTACCCCAATAGGATTCCTGTATAATGCCATTATACCACTGGATGGAAATGACATGGCTATAACTCTCTCTGAAACAATGGAAATGAAATGGCTATAATTCTTTCTGAAGCAATAGAAATGATATGGCTGTAACTTACTCTGAAACAATAGAAATGGTATGGCTATAACACACTCTGAAATAATGGAAATGATATACCTATAACTCACTCTGAAACAATGGAAATGATATACCTATAATTCATCTGAAACAATCAAACTGACATGACTATAACTCACTCTGAAACAATGGAAATGCTATGGCTATAACTCACTCTGAAACTAGAAAAGTGTCCACAGGACACGGATGCCCCCGCCAAAATGCCATTCAGAAAAAGGTTACATATGTAATTGTGACAGGTACAGCATGAAGTTATTATTAAGGTTGATATGGCCCACACAGGGTTTACTATATGGAACTTAGTCAAGGGCAGATAATTTATAAACCAAATAAGCAAGATTTGTCTTCCATGTTCATTACACATTGCCTCAATGTCATGCACGCATCTGTAAAATTTCATAAATATATTCCAAATGGTTTAGGAGTTATGGCCCACACACAGTTTACTATATGGAACTAAGTCAAGTGCAGATAATTCAAAAACCAAACAAGCAAGATTTGTTTTCCTTTTTCACGACACATTGTCTCAATGACATGCATGCACCTGTAAATTTTCATAAATATATTCCGTACGGTTAAGGAGTTATGGCCCGGACATGGTTTACTATATGGAACTAAGTCAAGGGCAGATAATTAAAAAACCAAACAAGCAAGAGTTGTCTTCCTTGTTCATGACACATCGTCTCAATGTTATGCATGCACCTGTAAAGTTTCATAAATATATTCCATACAGTTTAGGAGTTATGGCCCGGACATGGTTTACTATATGGAATTAAGTCAAGGGCAGATAAATCAAAAACCAAACAAGCAAGAGTTGTCTTCCTTGTTCATGACACATCATCTCAATGTCATGCATGCACCTGTAAAGTTTCATTAATATATTCCATACGGTTTAGGAGTTATGGCCCGGACACGGTTTACTATATGGAACTAAGTCAAGGGCAGATAATTCAAAAACCAAACAAGCAAGAGTTGTCTTCCTTGTTCATGACGCATCATCTCAATATCATGCATGCACCTGTAAAGTTTCATAAATATATTCCATACGGTTTAGGAGTTACGGCCCGGACACAGTTTACTATATGGAACTAAGTCAAGGGCAGATAATTCAAAAACCAAACAAGCAAGAGTTGTCTTCCTTGTTCATGACACATTGTCTCAATGACATGCATGCACCTGTAAATTTTCATAAATATATTCCATACGGTTTAGGAGTTAGGGCCCAGACACGGTTTACTTTATGGAACTAAGTCAAGGGCAGATAATTCAAAAACCAAACAAGCAAGAGTTGTCTTCCTTGTTCATGACACATTGTCTCAATGTCATGCATGCACCTGTAAAGTTTCATAAATATATTCCATACGGTTTAGGAGTTATGGCCCGGACACGGCTTACTATATGGAACTAAGTCAAGGGCAGATAATTCAAAAACCAAACAAGCAAGAGTTGTCTTCCTTGTTCATGACACATCGTCTCAATGTCATGCATGCACCTGTAAAGTTTCATAAATATATTCCATACAGTTTAGGAGTTATGGCCCGGACATGGTTTACTATATGGAATTAAGTCAAGGGCAGATAAATCAAAAACCAAACAAGCAAGAGTTGTCTTCCTTGTTCATGACACATCGTCTCAATGTCATGCATGCACCTGTAAAGTTTCATTAATATATTCCATACGGTTTAGGAGTTATGGCCCGGACACGGTTTACTATATGGAACTAAGTCAAGGGCAGATAATTCAAAAACCAAACAAGCAAGAGTTGTCTTCCTTGTTCATGACACATCATCTCAATATCATGCATGCACCTGTAAAGTTTCATAAATATATTCCATACGGTTTAGGAGTTACGGCTCGGACACGGTTTACTATATGGAACTAAGTCAAGGGCAGATAATTCAAAAACCAAACAAGCAAGAGTTGTCTTCCTTGTTCATGACACATTGTCTCAATGACATGCATGCACCTGTAAATTTTCATAAATATATTCCATACGGTTTAGGAGTTATGGCCCAGACACGGTTTACTATATGGAACTAAGTCAAGGGCAGATAATTCAAAAACCAAACAAGCAAGAGTTGTCTTCCTTGTTCATGACACATTGTCTCAATGTCATGCATGCACCTGTAAAGTTTCATAAATATATTCCATACGGTTTAGGAGTTATGGCCCGGACACGGCTTACTATATGGAACTAAGTCAAGGGCAGATAATTCAAAAACCAAACAAGCAAGAGTTGTTTTCCTTGTTCATGACATATCATCTCAATGTCATGCATGCACCTGTAAAGTTTCATAAATACATACGGTTTAGGAGTTATGGCCCGGACAGGAATTGGGCCGGACAGGGGTAACACTTAATGCCCTTCTGCTATTCTTCGAATACGTGGGGGCATAACAATGGAAATGATATGGCTATAACCCACTCTGAAACAAAGGAAATGATATGGCTATAACTCACTCTGAAACAATGGAAATGATATGGCTATAATTCACTCTGAAACAATGAAAATGATATGGCTATAACCCACTCTGAAACAATAGAAATGATATGGATATAACTCACTCTGAAACAATGGAAATGATATGGCTATAACTCACTCTGAAACAATGGAAATGATATGGCTATAATACTCTCTGAAAAGACAAAAATAACATGGTTAAAACTCTTGTACAATTCAGTGCTATAATGAAAAATGGCAGTGTTAATGTTAATAAAAGCACCGCAAGCATAATACCCTGCCATAGCAATTATTTGTTTATGTATTAAAGTTATCGTTGCGAAAATGTCTGGAAAGAAAATGACGGAGGGACAGATAACAATCCTAAACCAGCTCTTGATAATATCAATGCATATAGCAAGTTTGGTTAAAAGGCCTTGTTATTTACTCAAGTTATCATCCAGAAATTAAAATATGGGCGTGTCTAGGGCAGATAACTCCGTAAAAATTTGACGAAATTTGCCCAATAGCAATTCCATACCAGATCTCCTTAATGTCAATACATATAACAAGTTTGGTTAAAATCCCTTGTTATTTACTAAAGTTATTGTCCAGAAACGAAAATATGGGTGTGTCTCGGGCAGATAACTGCCTAAAAATTTGACGAAATTTGCCCATTAGCAACCCCAAAGCAGATCTCCACAATATCAATGCACTTGCCAAGTTTGGTGAAAATCCATTGATGTTTACTCAAGTTATCATCCGGAAACAAAAAACGGATGGATAGACAGACGGACACACGGACGACCAAAGTGAAACCATAATACCCCGCCACTATTGTGTGGCGGGGTATAAAAATATATACTTTGTTTCAGCTTGATGGGATGTAAACTGTAGGAGAAACTTCGGCCACAGTACGCACCGTGGGGCGGGCAGATAGATCTGCCAGATGGCCTGCCTTTTGAGCCAGTCCTTGGCCTGCTGCTCAGTCACCTTTGCTGCAGACGCCAGCTTCTCGATGGCTGCGAGCCCCTTCCAGTAGCCTCTGGGGCTGTAGTATAGGGCAGAGAGCTTACTGTCGGCCATGGTATTCCAGCAGTCCGATAAGCCTCCAACATGCAAAAGCTGTCGGGCCGAATGGCTGGCTCATCTAGAAAGACGGCGGGCACCAACATAGTCTGATGAAGAAGAACGTGCCAACACCCTGGCCAGCGGTGAGCGCGCCGAAGCCGGCGAGCCTCAAGCCTCTCTGGTCGAGTGGCTCCACTCCCTCGCAAGCGACCTCGGCATCCGGATGCGCTACGATGAGCACGTCGAGGGCCCCGCCGCTTGGCGGTAAGAAACGGGGCAAGCGCTGGGAGGTCCACGAGCGCCAGATCCCAACCGTCATCAAGTGCGGGCGCCTGCGCATCCAACTCAGCAACGTGTCGGAGGGCAGTTCCTTCGTGGCCGCATCATCCTCTCCTGTGATCGCTGGAACATCCGCCCCTTTGCGCTGAGTGTAACGGAGCTGTGATCGATGCCCGTGCGTGGGCCCACCTCGTGGTGCCTCCGTGTGCCTTCGCCCCGCGCCCTTTGGCAAAAGAAGTGGACTGCGCCCTCAGCGTCCCGGACGCTGACGGTGAGATCCAGACCGGTCACTACGACATCATCCAGGTCAGCGACGGGACGGTTGTCACGCTCTACAACTGGACTCATCTGGCGAAGGGCCCGATCTGGTGCCTCACCACGGGCAATGGCTACGACGTTTCCCACCTGAAGTGGATGGTTGGTAAGACCTATGCAGAGATCGTCCACGACCTCCTGGCGGAATGCCCTGGTTTCCCAGGCACAATTTCCTCTGCGAGGGCGATACCCGTCTTGACTTCAAGTACTTCGCGGGCACTGCTATACCATCAGTTTCCGCCACCCCAACTTCCACCCGATGACTGCATACCCTCCAGGGGTTTGGAACATCCAGACTGCTGACCTCGGCACCGGGACTCCGAGGGCGAACAGTGCTGGCCTTCCGGCCATCCCCCACCAGACCGTCTACAGCCGCGAGGACCTGGCTGTTCGCCGAAGGTCCGGACTCCGGATGGCCTACCTCTGCTACATCTCCCGGACGGCCCTCGAAGACGCAAAGGCCGTTATTGCCGGCAAGTCGACCCGTCCCTTTAATTACGGCTTCATCCTCCGCTCCTGGAACCTGGAGGCGACAGGGGTCTACTTAGACATCCTGTGCGAGTCCCCCCTCCTCCGCCAGGTATGCCAGCTTGTGTACCAGCACCCCTCTCGACAGGTCCGCGAAGAGATCGACGAGTCGTCGCGCCTGGAGTACTGCGCCCTCAAGGCTTACCTCACCCCAACCGACAGGGATGACTTCCTGGCCCTCTTCCCAGAGTTCAAGCCACGCTTCGTCATCTACGAGCAGTTCGTGAACAGCGTCATCCACAGCGTTCTCCACATCGCGCCCGAAAATAATCGGTCGGAGGATGTGGTGGCGCGGGCGATGTTGCCCCACATCTTGCGCTACGAGAAGGCACTCAACCGAGACATTGTTCATGACTACGTGGTCTGCCCCGAGTAAGCTGTCCTGTATCTACAGGCCCTCGGACATTTACTCAGTGAGATGGTAGGCCACTAGGCCTGTCGCGGCCATCCCCAGGACGACAAAGGCAATTTTTCGGTCTTTCTGGCCGTCGCTCGGGGAATAAAAGTTGGAGAGCTGGGGCTTGGGCCCCATGGGGTCGAGGTTGTGCCTGGTGACCTGCGCATATTCCTGCATTGCAGCATCAACATCCCGGAAGGTCAACAGCATGACCTTGCCGGCGCAGTTCCTCATTGATAAAGTCGAGGCGCTCAGTCCGTTTCCGGGACCATGATGCCTGTGCGGCCTGCAGCTGCTCGACTGCTTTATCGTGACACTTGCGCTCTTCATCGACGCCAGAGCTTCTCAAAATGGTGAATAAGTAGTTCGATCCCGAGAACGCAAGGGTGTTCACCAGGGCGCCCCCAACCAGCATTGCGATGCTTGCCATTACTTCATGATATCAGCAGGTATGATCCCCTGTTTAATCAGTACATCCTTGGTTCCCATTGCCAGAGCAACGTCTAGCGCCACCATGCCGACGTCGCGGGGTGTGAAGTCAAGCTTCGGGAGGCTGCCCCCCATCGCCATCTTGCCAAGCCGGGCGTATCCCATGGCCAAGCCTGAGACTACGGCGCTGTGGTAGAGCGTGTTCAAGATCACCTTCCTGTCAGTTGCTGGAGTCGTCATGGCTGCTCATTCCATGTAAAAGGGATCTCGTGTCTTTAATTGCCTAGCACCGGGGGCAGGCTGCTTGGGCGTGGAGTCAACGGGAGCTGCCGACGCGGGTCTTCTCGTTTGCCCGCTTCGGAGAAACACGAGTGCCCCGCCTGCTAGTCAAGCCCCAACGACCCACGGGGTCCAGTTAGTTAGTCCTTCACAGCGTTCCGTCCGGGAAACCACTGCCGCTTCCTTTGGAGGAATATTGGCAGACATGTCGTCGCCCGCAGGGGGGGGCGAAATGATTCCTTAGCTACTCGAAGCTGCTCCAGAAGTCGTTCTTATTGTTTTGCCTTTTGGGCGGCAGCGCCGGCACGCCCTGCTACCACTTTCTTTAGATCCTTAACTTTCTCTGTAACTCTTTCCACTGGAGGACTCTGTGCTGGCTCCTCCGCCATCTCCTGATTCTCCTGCTTCGTCTCCTCCATTGTGTACGCCAACAGAGCAGCAGTGTCCAAACTGGCAGTGCTTCAAGGTGGTCAGCGCAGCGGTAAGCGGTGCAAGGAACATGCCGTAGCGGTGGTAGATCTCGCAGGTAGCACTGCAAAGCGCGTGTCCGACAAACGGGTCGCTCTCGAGGTCTGCAATAAGCCCTGGCTGGTTTTCGATTGGGAGGAACATGGCCACGGTCCCCGCGTAAATCTAGAGCGCCGCAGACCCCAGCGTCTTCGTCATCGCCGCCCCAAGCCTTGCTTCATAACGGGCTATTGTCCAGAGCATCGATTTGATAGGCGGTGAATGTTTTCCCGCGGACCACCAGCCCATACTGCCCGGCTTGGCCTCCCGCCGCAATCGCAGTGAGCCATTCACGGTGTTTTTGCACCCATTCTTCCTTCTCTGGCGTCGCCGCTGGGGCGGCTGCCAGTGGAGCCCCCTCAGCTAGGCCAGTGCCAGCGTCCTGTGGGTCAGAAACTGACATCAGCTTATCGATCAGTTCGGCACAGTCCATTGCGCCTATGACAAGCCGGCGGGCATGTTTAATATGGAGTACAACTCGGCGCAGACACCAAACAATGAAAACTAACAGTACCAAATGCGTGCAAAGCACGACGACCAGCAGTCCTTCAGTAACAGGAAGCATTGCTACACAACTATATAAGCAGCAGGCTGATCTGTTTTCAACAGAAGCTTGGCATGTTTTCTCTCAGCAAGCTGCTTCCACACCAACGCCCGCTGTTCTCGAGTTGGTATCACGTCCTTCTCCCGCAGGCAGTCTTCAAAGCTGTCGTGATCCTTGCAGTGGAAGAGTGCGACCCAGCGCGTCTGCTCGCGCGAGTCAGTCAGGACTGAGTTGTATTTCTGTGTGAGGACCCAGACGCTTATGTCGGCGTGGCGGCCCGAGAACGCTAACTCTGACAGCATGTCTCTCTTCTTCATCAGAGCCTTCGTGGCCGAGCAGTCGTCGATTATAAAAAGTGTTGGCTCACCCTTAAACACCAGGTAGAAGGCCTGCAGGTAATCGTGAAGGTGCTCACCGGGATCTAGAACGTTTGTTTGTTTGTGTTGAGCGCGGTCAGTTTACTTAACCACACGTTTACTGGGCAGGCTTAGTCCTCTAAGCGGTTAACCAGTATTGTGCACATTGTTTCGCCAGAAACTGACAACTGCCCTTCTTGAATCAGCGGAAGGGAGAGAATGACCGTAGAAAATATTTCATGATCAATCTCCACGAAAGAATGTTGCCGACCTCGGCGGGGGTTGAACCCGCGACCTCCTGGTCTCCAGTCAGACGGCGCATCCAACTGAGCCACCGGGGCCGGCTAGGTCTAGAACGTAGACCTCAGGGTCCGTCCAGAGCCAGGGGCACTGCTTGTAGGTTTTGTTGTGCTCTATGGTGGGGCACAGGATCATTATGTGTCGACAGAACCCCCGGTAGGGGCCTTCTTCAAGCAGAGACAAGACGAAAACGGTTTTTCCGCATCCCGTCTGCCCGCAGACAATTGCCGAATGGGGGCCCTTGGGCAGAAGATGCTTAATAAACAGCTGAGACGAACAGGCCATCTTCGAGGTTCAGCTTGGCGTCCATGATGATGTAGAGATAGATGTTCAAAGTGCCGGCCACCTCTGCCGTCTTGGTCAACTGGATGGTCACTCCTTCGCTCGCATTCTCTATGCGGGGGCCACTGCCATGAAGCCGGTCATCATCGGTTGTCCTCAGGTCAAGCCACAGAGCGAACTTGGAGGTCAAGAACTCCCCTAGAGAGACGTCAGCGAGACCAAGGTCTTTCGCCACCACTGCCACCTCGGGGTGGCGTTTCCTGCTGGGTGCAAATAACTTCCTCGCCTCGTCCCACATCTGATAGGCACGCATCCCCTGACTAAAGAGCTGGTTTGGGATCCCCTCGATCGTGACCTCAACCTTGGTTATTTTCGGGTTATAGAAGGACTCTGTGTTGCGAGCGAAGGGCTGTTGCGTGGCCGCGTCCTCGAAGAGCATCAAGACCCCCTTCATGCTGCGGGCGGGCACGCTGAGGCTGATATTCCAGAGGGTGTCGCTCTTGTCCCTGGTGATTTTTCGGTGGCGCAGCACCCGGTCATAGAGGATCGCGAGGCGGCCGTTGTACTGACTGGCGATCATGCAAGCCAGCTCTGGCTGTGTGACGATCTCATACTCTAGACTGATGTTTTCAATGTCGGTTGAGGAGTCGGCATCGCCCGTGGCTGGGATTACGCGGCAATCGTTGAAGGTGAGTTCATACTCCAGGCGGTCTCCCAGCCTGCTCTGGTAGAACGGCATGTGGCCCTCGAGCAGTTCGAAATCGAGCGGGATGTAGAAGCGGATGCCAAAGGCATCGGCGATGGCTTTTCGGCTGCGACTGTCTTATCTTTGTTTCCGGCATCGATGCCAATCTGCCTTGCGTTTCGGTTACCAGACGTATCGATGCCTTGGTATTGGTCATTTTTCCTCTCCAAGGCTGTCTTCCAGAGATCACCGTAACAGTTGAAGACGTCACTATCGTCGAAGGACATCACCTCATTGCGGTAGATTGTGATCACATTCTTCTTCACGATTGCGCGGCCCAGGTTCTGAACCTCGGTCCGGTTTGCATCTTCACTATTCAGCGTGATTCTGAAGGCCAGGGGCAGTCCCTGGAAGGATCACATCGTGCGTGCCGAGGTTCGGGAATCGAACCAGCAGCTGTTGATTCTGATCAATCGTGCTCGGGTTGTTGGTTATCACAACAGACTGCCGCACCCCTTTGACCCCTAGGGGTTCGCGGAGGCACCGGTAAGGATTAAGCTTGTGCCCGAATTTGCTTGAAGCCATGGTGTATTTGAACCTACACAACAACCTTCAAATTAGCATCCACTGTCAACGCCGCGATGGATGACGTCACTTTCGAGAACCCCACGTTCGACCCTGACAGGCCTGGAGAAGACGATGATTTTGACCTCCCCGACACCCCTATGAACCCACCGCCGGATGTCCAGCAACAGCTAAACACGTCCGGGGACCTTCTTCAGAACCTGCGAGATGAGTTAAGAGAGGCAGAACTTGAGGCCCAGAAGAAGCGCCTGGTTGATACTTTCTACAACGAAGTGATCCATACCTATGGGCTGCGCCCCGAAAGCAGGATCGACTATAGCCAGTTCGGGATCGACCCCGACGGTAAGACACTTTACTGGACACCTGAAGACAAGAAGATCTCCATTGCTGCGACGAGAGGAAAATTCCGGTTTCTGGGTCTAGGCACGCTGGCCCAAAGATACGGGGCTGGTGGCGCATATGCAGTGCGGAGATCGCTAGGGCTCCCTGATTATAGATCGGGGGCATCGCGGGGGCTCGGCAGAGAGGTCGTGGAGACACTCCAGAGTGCAACGGAGACCCTCCCGAAAAACATTGAGTCCATCGAGCTGAAGGACCTCCCGGCGTGGCTGATACCACAAGACAAAGTGCAGAAGACGTCGAGACCGCATTGAAGACCATCAATGATCCGCAAATTGACGTGGCGTGAGTCACACAGGCCATAAGAGAACTGGCCGGAGTTTGGGAGGCCATGATGAGATCGAGGGACGAGCTCGCTAACAAACTCGCGAAGCTAAGCACCATCGACGACCGGAAATCCGAAGTCGAAAAGCACTTGGCCAGGGAATGCGGAAAACTGACCGAAACGGATGACACAGAAATTCAACAAGATATTTGGGACCGAATGGAGAAGCTTAAAGGCCAGCTCTCCGACATCGAGCTTGAAAGACAGGCGAGGCTCGAAGCCCTCTCTACGAATAGAGCAGCTCTCGGGTCGCAGATCAACAGAATTCGTGAGACCATCAGGCGGCTCCTCCATGAAGACAAGACGTTGGCTGAGAAAATTCGAACTCTCTTCCGCGAACAGGGGATAACGATCGCGAGCATCCTTACAGCAATCGGCATGGCCATAAGCACTCTTGTCCTTGCTGTCACTGGCGGAGGAGCGGGGGCCACCCCATCACCGGCTCCAAAGCCATCCGACAAGGGCGGGGTCAAGGAGTGAATTAAAAAGCACCTTCAGGCCCTTGGGCGTGCCCTGGCCAATTTGGCCGGCAAGGCCACTGCGGCCCTGCCCGGAATCATCTGGCCCATTGTCTCTTGGCTCCTGAGCACGTTAGGGAAGGCCGCGACTTGGCTCGCTGACAACGTGTGGGCCTTGGTCATCGGCGCGGGGGCGCTTTTTCTCGTGGCCGCAAGGGACTGGCTATCTCAACAACAGCCAAAGCGCCACTAGGCCGACCCCGACCACTGTGGCTATGAGAGCCGTTTTCTCTTCTTCGTGGCTTGTCGCAGCCGCGTGTTGTTGCGGAGCAACAGTGGCTGGCGTGGGTAGTGACCCTGCGGGTCTGCCACTTGGTGGCCCCTTGTGATCAGTCCCGGCTGGTGCTGCAATTTTTCCTTCGAAGGACTTATCGTCTGTGGTCTTGCCGATCTGCTCCAACTCGTTGATTCCCGGGTTGTGGCCGACGGCTGCTTCAGATCCGGCGATCACGATGCCGTTGTTGTAGCCCTGGACATTGCCCGGGTGGAGGGTCATGTCGCTCGGGGCGAGGTAGAGCCCTAACCCGAAGACGAAGTCCAGAGGTGTTGATGCATACTGGAGTGTTTTTTGATAGCAAGCGATGCTGCTGGGGATGTCGACTGGAGAAGCAACTGCATCTTCGACGTTGGCCAGGAACTGCTTTTGAGCGTCGAACCCCGTCCCGGCCTTGAGAATGTTCGAGCCTGTCTGGGCCTGCGCTCCCAGGATAGCCCAAACATACGTCCGTATACTGTCGTTGAGGCGCTCCACACCCGCTTGCATGAAGCCTTCTGATTTATCGGGAAAGAACATCGTCCACGCCCCTGATATATCCCGGTTATGGCGGATGGCGTCCATCGGATTGAAGAAAGGGCCATCAGAGTAGTGCGCATGCCGGTAGGTGCCCGACAGCTCCATATACGTGCTCCAAGATCCGAGGCCTTGGCACCCGTGGTCTAGCTTTTGCCTCCAATCTGTATCAGGCGAAACTCCAATCTCGGTGCAGAGTCGCTTGTAGGCCCTGGCATCGTAGGCGTTCTGACACCAAGAATGAGATTGGTCTCCAGGAAGGGCGACTTTCAGCTCCACAAGCAGACGCCTCGTCGCATAGTAAACATGGAAGCAATACAGACTCACAAGGAGGGGGTCTTTAGCCTGGAAATGGTCATCAGCAGAGACCCCGCAGCCAGCTGTCGTGCACCATACCGCAAAGTTCAGTTGGCACTGCCACCAGTCCATCGGAGTGTGTTGCCAGCTGCGCCATGCCTTGTTTCCCATATTAATGTCTCCAGTGAGCGGGGGGTTTTGATAGTCGGCGAAGATGTCCGGGAATTTCACTTGGAAGCCATCCCCTTTGTCATCAACCATAATCTTCTGGCTGGTCAGAGAGAGCGCCTGCTTCTCTTTGAAATGTCCCCCCGTCCTATATTTTACGGTGTTTTGAACAAGTAAGCCGACTTATCCATCGCTATGTACGTCATACTCACCGACATTCAAAATGGGGAACCGGTCTCTGTTCCCGGCACTGCGTGTGGGGGGCTGCAGGTTGCTCTCTGTAAGCTCAAGTATTACCACCGCTGGCTCAATATCAGCGCCGAGTTAGAGAATGGCGTCTTTGATGGGCGCACCGTGTTGGGCATACCCAAAGGGTACTATAACGTCTGTGAGCTAGAAAAAGAGGCATTTCGGCCTTTGGGTGCTGAACTCAGTTTGCATGCCCGTCTGTGAGCTAGACAAAGAGGCGTTCTGGCCTTTGGGTGCTGAACTCAGTTTGCATGCCCCAACCGGCCGCTTGCAGATTTCCTCAAAAAAACGCCTGGTGCTGGATCGCGGGCTGGCCGACCTCCTAGGGTTCTCTCGAGAGTTCTTTGAGCCCGGCCAGAGCCTCATTGCAGACAAGCCTCATCTTCTGTTCACATATTGGGAGATCTGCGTGCATCTTGCCGAGGTCAGTACGTCGGAGAACCTCCACAACGGTCGCCCCTCCACACTGCTGAAATCCATCCCCGTCGAGAACGAAAGGTGCGGGGGTGGCCGGACAGAGACATTCCCCGTCTTGCAGTACAAACGGTTGGTATCGGGGCCTCTTTCCCAGCTGACGCTCACGATATTAGACACGGGCGGCAGAAAGATAGGTTTCAACTATCTGAGTGCAGTCCTACACATAAGAAGAAATGGGTGATGCGGGTGGCCCAGGGAGCGCCAGGAAATGCCCTGGGGTGGCTTTAGCCGATCTCGGGGATACCGAGGGATTCGAAAAGAGTGGGGAAGAGGGCTGGCTATACGCTTTCGAGCTGTCCAATGGGGTGTACAAACGAAAAAAGGTCACAGAGGGAGGTGGGGCGCAGAAGCTCAGAGAGTTGAGCGACGATGTTTCATATGCTGTCCCCAACGGCTCCACCAGCTGGCGTTTACTGGGAGCAAGTGGATCGCCTTCGCAGACCCCACACAACAGACGGGGTGGCTGATCGACATTCGAATCTCCTCTCCCTACGTTGCAACGGGGCAGCATCACAAGGTTCGAAAGGTGATGAATAGCGGTACCCGGCTGTGTTCCTACGTTCCTGAGACCAAAAACGTGGTCATTTCCGGGCAGTATTCGCTGAAAACAAGCAACAGCCGGGAGGGGATTCTAAATATGGTATCTGAGTTCTCTCCAGCGGGAATCATTGGCGCAGGAATACCTACATCAACAATCCTTCTTGAGGTGATCCTCAGAGACCCGCATGTCGACTTCGTAGAAGTTTTGCCCAGCTTCAAGCTCAAATGGACAAGCGTGCACGCGCGAAACGAACTTGGGGCCTTCATCAAAGATCGGGAGCGACCTCTGGTGCACTTTACATTGGAGGGGGTCCAGCACGAAGCTGAGCACCGCTTTCTGGATGTCAGCAAGATCCATGTTGGTAGGGTTGAGCTCAAAAGGCTGAGGGTCACGCCCACAGACCTCACCTCAGACCAAAGCTCGGTGGTCCTTGGCCATTTGAACTTGTCCGACAGTGGTGATAGTTAAGCACGATGGGACTTTACCCACCACTTGAGACGACTGGAGACAATCACCGACTTCAGCACTTGGCCGAGGTCAGAGCCCGCCTGGAAAAGGAGCGCGACTTCAGAGCATCGCTGTATAAGAAATACTGGGGGGGGGGGGCTAATGTCGTAGACGGACTCGACACCGGGCTTTCAGTAGCTGGCACGGTCATGGCTGCCAAGGGTGTTGGGCTGTTGACGACGATAATCGCTACGCCTATCGCCAATGGCTTACAGGCCGGAGCGATTGCTAGTGGGTTGCTCGGAGCCGGTGGGAGGTTCATTTATCGGAAGCTTGAAGCCAAAGCTAGGAAACATGACCAAATCTGGGTCCTGGCTGTCTCAAAGCTAAACTCAATCGCTGACAGGATCTCGGCCGCGCTGACTGACGATAAGATCTCCGAGGAGGAGTTTCGCCTGATTCTCTCTGAGGTCGACAAGTACGACCAAATGAAGGCTGAGATTCGCCACAGGCGTCAGAAAGATGGCGGTCTGCCCAAGACCCCAAAAAAACGGCTTATGAACCTCATGAGAGACGAGATGATGCTAACGGCCCGTGGCCAGCTCTTGGAAGAGCTCAGAGCTGCTGGAAACAGAGGCACCTCTCGGTAGATATATCTTATTCGCGGGCTTAAAAAAAAAAAGAGAGCAGGCTGGTTAGGGCCCTTTGAGCTGGTTCAATCCCAAACCCACCTTTGATCACACCCTCACTTACTACAATGGCTCCCCCTCCCCTCTGTTCACCAGTTTTACACACACTGACATCAGCCTTCTCGTCTGGCACTTGATATAGTCTAAGGGAGACAACCACGTCTGTTTTTTGAAACTAAATATCTGTTTTACAACTTCCTCGATGTGTTTTACATATGTCATTGAAATATTAATCGTCTGCTTATGTTCATCGATTTTCTGGTCAGTTAAAGTTTTTCTTGTCAATGAAAGTTTTTCTTGTCAGGTTTTAATCACACTGACGATTTTATCGCAATGCACAGAAAAAGAAATGTCTCGATACTCTTTTTTCTAAAAGAATATCGGATTTTTGCGAGGCGAATGGGCCAGTTTTGGAGACGTTTCTTTTTCTGAACAGCCTACTAGCAGACCGCATTCGCCGGATGTGAAAGTTACAGCAGTTTGCCAAAGCCTGACCAACCTTTTGCGCGACACGACGTATGGCTTACGGATAAGTGCCTCCTTCTTGGGCTCAGACCTCGGGCCGGTGGGGGCCGTCCCCTGGGGCCAGCGGGAGCCATAGCGGAGCGGGCTGGCCTGAATAACGGGCTTGGCCCGGAGGTCTGTGCGATGGAGACAGTCGGATATATGGATTGCTGGTGTTCGTTCGGTGCACCTAATCCTCCCAATTAATTTCACATTTTATGTAAGTGGATCAGTATGGTAAGTAGATGATGAATAAGTGCTTCAAGTGGATGTGCACCAGATAAATCGGATAGTGGAAAATTATCGAACTTAAGATATGCAAGGACCATTCTCCTGCCTGCAAGGGTGGGGGGCCGTCCCCAGGGACGCAGGCCAGCCGACCCTACCAGCTCCGCTAGTGCTCGGGCGGTTCTCATGTTTTTTCGAAACGCCGTCCCGTCAGTGCCCCTGGGCTGGCGAGGGTGGGGCCATCCCCAGGGACTCTCACCTTGGGGGCCGCAGGGGCTCGGGCCTCAGGAAGAGCCGCACGCCCAAGGAAGTCGTCAAGACGTACATACAGAATTGTTGTCTACGCGGGAGCCCTTTTGGGGCCCAAAAAAAGTGGTGCATTCGCCCCCCCTGCTGCTGAGTCAGTTAGAGTTGTTGTTCTTGTATGTGGCACACCTACTAAATGTCCTCTACAACTTGATCAAGTATCATGATAATATCTCAAAAGGTTATTGAGTTATGGCCTCCATAAGATTTCATAACTATGGGAGAACTCCAGAATGCAGTCAGTTAGAGTTGTCATTCTTGTATGCGACATCCCTACTCAATGTCCTCTACCTATTGGGGAAGTATCATGAAAATAACTTATAGGGTTTTTGAATTATGGGCCGCACAAGATTTAACAACTATGGGAGATAACTCCCACAACGGAGTCAGCTAGAGCTGTTGTTCTTGTATGTGGCACACCTACTCAATGTCCTCTGCAACTTGATCAAGTATCATGAAAATATCTCAAAGGGTTATTGAGTTATGGCCTGCACAAGATTTTATAACTATGGGAGATAACTCAAGAACGCAGTCAGTTAGAGTTCTCATTCTTGTACACGACACGCCTACATAGAGATTGAATGTCCTCTATCTAATGGTGAAGTATCATGAAAATATGTTAAAGGGTTTTAGAGTTATGGGCCGCACAAGATTTAACAACTACGGGAGGTAACTCCAAAATGGAGTCAGCTAGAGTTGTCTTTTTTTTACGGGACATGCCAACTCAATGTCCTCTATATATTGGTGAAGTATCATGAAAATATCTTAAAGGGTTTCAGAGTTATGGTCCACACAAAATTTTACAATTTTGGGAGACTATGGGAGTTAACTCCTGAACCAAGTCGATTAGAGTTATTCTTGCATGCGACACTCCTACCCAATGCCCTCTACAACCTGACAAAGGTTCATGAAAATAGCTCAAAGGGTATAGGAGTTATGAGCCACACAAGGTTTCGTCTACAGACGGACGGACAGACAGATGGACAGACGGACACCAGGGGGATCGCTATATCCTCCGAACCTATCGGTCGGGGGATAAAAATTAAGTTGAAACAATGTGATCCCTGAGGGACACAAGGTATGTGTCATTGAATACATATTATCATAATGAAAAATAATATATATGGTGTAGGGTGGGGATCTGAATAGTTTCTGAGATATTTGGCTTTTTATGAAATGAAAGGGGCAGGGCAGGGTGGGGTATGATCCCAGGGGTCACAAGGTATGTGACATTGAATGCATCTCATCATAAGGAACAACAATACATAGGTTTAGGGGTTGGGATTGAACAGTTTCCGAGATATTACATATTTAATACTTTTACATTTTCTTTGGCCCCACCCAGTAGCCCCACCCCGATCCAGAATCAGTGGCCTAAAACTTGCACTTTCATCAACAACTAAACAGCTTTCCTCTGTGTAATTATTGTGCTAAATTTTAACTCTTCAGCCTCACCAATGATACCAGTGATATTTTTAGTCACATTTTTGTATGTTTTCTTGGTGACCTGTTATATATTTTGACCCCTAGCCCCACCCATGGGCAAGACCCTGGGACAATGGTACCATGCATTGAAAGGTCTTGCCCTAGGTAAATATCATACCAAGTTTCAACTTTCTAGCCCAAAAGGTATGGAAGTTATAAGCTGCAAGAGAAACGCGGACGTAAAATTCCACCTAAACTTGCACCTAAACACACATTCCCACTGACAACTACATGTACATGTCTGTGGGTGTACTTTGAGAATACCTTCACATTAGCTCTTTATACAGTGGCAGACTTCATGGCTGACTAAAGAAATGCACAATCTAATCCTAAATAATCAGAGACCTAAACCCTTCCAAATTTGATGTGTTTGTCAATTTTACTTCCTTTTGATGTGTCTTAAAGCTGTTGGATAAGTGGCAGCTGGCAAACAGGGTAAACCATTATAAAATGCTGTATTCTGCTGCATACTAAGGATAAGTATGGCCAAGTGTATAAAAAAAAATAAATAAAAAGATTGTGCAGACAATCTATGCATCTCCAACTCAAATTAGCATTTTGGGTGACTCTATCTGCTTGTAAATAAATCTACAAATCAGGTCAGTGACCATTCTATAGTCAACTTGTTTATGAGAAGTCTCATTATAAAAATTCCCTCATAATAAGAACCAGTCACAGACTCACAAAAATATAACATTCCTATGTATTCTGTACATTTGTAATTCTTTTAATAATAACTTTGCTTAATAGAAACTAATTTTGCTTGTTCCAAAAAGTTCTTTTTAAAAGAAGTTGACTATATGTATTTACTGTTGATTGTCATTGTATCAAACACTGATTTCTCAAAGTATCTGCTATACTAGGGTCCTGCAAAAAGTTTTGCCACTGGGTTCGGATTACTTCAGTGCTATGTTTTATCAAACATATTTTTATTACAAACTTTCAAGGTACTCCCCCTTTACTGAAACACATTTTTGTAACCTTTCTACCCAGTCGCAAAAAGCAGATACAGTAGAACCTCGGTAATTCAAAGTCCAAGGGACCAAACAGTTTTGTTTGAATTATTGAGACTTTGAATAATCGAGGGTTAAAATGCATACATATATTTAAGTCGGGATTTCAAAATGATTTTGAATTATTGAGAACTTTGAATTATTGGAGTTTGAATTATTGAGGTTTTACTGTAAATAGTCTTCTTTTGGTATCTGTTGGAGACACTGATAAATAGTGCTGCCAAGAGAACTTCTAGACGTATACTTATTTCCAGAAAGCATTTTCTTAAGCCTTGGAAATAAAAAGAAGTCACAGGGACTCAGGTTAGGTGAATGGTTTAAAAATTTCACCTTTTCAGAAGCCAAAAAAGACTAAACAACCTCATACTTATGAGAGGAGGCATTGTCGTGTAAAAGGTGGACTCCTGGCCATCCTTTGTTTGGTCCATGTTCCAATGTAACAAGTAAATTGGTCAGTGCATCTATTTCAATTTGAAATAACTCAGTCAGCTGGAAAGCAATTTGAACGAAATAAACGGGTATCGTTAGCTATTCAACACACCATTCAAGTGCAGTGAAGCATTTTAAAATATACCTGGGATAAAACTAAAGAAGCCTATTAGTGACAGAACTTTTTGCAGGACCCTCGTATGTCATAGTAAATTTGATGCAGGTTTGGTAGAGCTTCCAGTTCCTGTTCTTAACATTTCATCTCATATTATTTCGAACTATTCCCATCCCAGTAAAAATTCATGTCTCTGTGACTTTCAAGATCATGAGTCTACTGTTTTTTCCTTTCACATAATCATATATAGCAATGTGACAATTAGTCATGCTCTAAGATTGATAATAACCAATCATCAGTCACTTTTGCCTCTTGTGACCGATGATCAGAGAGAATTTTAATAGTTGACTAATCAAAAAATTCTGTTTTTAGGGACATATCTTTTTCACTTTTTATTTTATTAGCAAGTTGTAAGAAATGAAATACTAATCTGTCCACTTGGGTAATTTTAGAATTATGGTGAACACAGGTGAAGAAAGACTATAAAAAAACACTAAAACAAGCATAGCTCCAGATAAGGCACTTTTTCAACCGACAAGTACTGATTTTTTTTCTTATTTCTCCATGAAAACATACATTGTGGGTACTCCGGGAAATATTATGTGGATACCCATCTTATCTGGAGCTGAGTAAGTATCTGGAAGAGGGCTAAAATAAGAACTAATAACGGTGTTTTCAAAGAAAACAGATGTCGACCAATCCTGAATTTTCAATTTTTCTCCTGCTGTGACCTTGAAAATTAGGTCAAGGTCACCAAAATCCAAACAGTTTTTTGTTATGTCCCAATTATACATCCATGAAAATTTGGTAAGAATCCAACCACTGGTCCACAAGATATTGTGCAAAGAAGAAAGTGTCACGCCTACGCCAAGGCCAATGCCAACGCCAACGGGATCCACACCAAAATCAATATGTCCCCCTGCCAGTAGGTTGGGGGATATAATGAATATATTTTCTACATGTCAACTGTTAGTCAATGATCAGTCAGTTTTACAAAACCAATGATCCACTGTGAAATTCTGGCTAATCCCAACATTAGTGACAACACTTACCAGTTATGTAACAAAGGTCTAGATCAAAGCCATCCTTCTGATATCTTCGTTTGTTCTGAGACACAATATGCCTGGTTGCCTGGGCAACATGTCGTTTTTGTTGAACCATTAAGTACACAATTCTCACTACTCTGATAATTCTGATCACTCGACCTATTACAACAAGCCTGAAAATGATATTAATTTAACTTAGTCATCTGCTAAACACATTCAAGGCAAGATAAATGTCTTTATGTAAACCCCACGCGGGTGCCAATTCATCAACATTTTGACTGGAAAGAAAAATGAACAAATAAATGGAAGAATAAGCAGGAGCAAGCCAGTTCTCTTTCCCACAATACAATGAGTCATACCCAACATTTGCACCAAATTTCAAGATCCTAAGTGCAGCAGTTCCAAAGAAATGTTTGATGGAAAAGGTTTACAGACAGACACACACACACAAGGATAGGACATCCGCTCTATACACCCTTTGCATTCTATGTATGCCAGGTCTATAAAATATACTAATGCTTTATTGGCATGAAACATATTTCAACGCTTTTTGCCAAATATACACAAATCAAGCAAGTGGGAACCTATTTCAACATACATGATGATTAGCAAGAAACAATACAAGACCTGTCGCTAGACAGGAAAGCTCGCCTGATATTGCACATTTTGTTTCTGGAAAACTTTACGTCCGTGACCTTGATTTTGACATGACCTCGTTGTGGGGGGGGGGGGGGGGGGGGGGGTGGGGGTGATGGTTAGAAAATAATTATGTCTTTAAAATCTTAAATGAAAACTTCAACATTTTTAAAATTTGAGTCTGTGACCTCAACCCCAAGGTTACAGTCATGAGTGCTGATGGTGCTGGTAAAAACTTTGGACCAGTATCTATCTTGATACCAAATATAAATTAAATGCATTGTTTGGTTTAGAAGTAATGAGGTCCTAAAAACTTTGACGTAAAATTTTAACATGAAAATGTTGACATGACTGTGACCTTGACCTTAATATAAACTAGGGGGATGAATATGGAACTGGGCAAAACTTTGGACCCATATGTATCGTCTTACCAAAGATGAATCAAATCAGTGATAAGGTTAGGAAATAATGGGGTCTTAAAAACTTTAAGGAAATTTTAACATTTAAATTCTAAGTCTTTGACCTCGACCTCAAGGTCTGGGTCATGAGTGATGATGGTGCTGTAAAAAACTTTTGACCAGTATCTCTCCTGCTACCAAATAGGAACTAAATCCATCATGTAGTTTAGAAGTAATGAGATCCTAAAAACTTTGACGCAAAATTTTAACATGAAAATTCTAAGTCTGTGACCTTGACCTTGACATGACCCAGGGGGCTGGGGATGGTACTGTGCAAAATTCTGAACCAATATGTATCATCATACCAAAGATAAATCAAATTGGTGATAAGGTAAGGAAATAATGAGGTCTTAAAAACTTTAACAAAAACTTTAACATTTAAATTCTAAGTCTGTGACCTCGACCTCAAGGTCATAGTCATGAGTGCTGATGGTGCTGATAAAAACTTTTGACCAGTGATTATCATAAAACCAAATAGGAACTAAATCCATCATTTAGTGTAGAAGTAATGAGATCCTAAAAACGTTGACGTTAAATTTTAACATGAAAATTCTAAGTCTGTGACCTTGACCTTGACATGACCTAGGGTGGTGGGGATGGTACTGCGCAAAATTTTGGACCAATATGTATCATCATACCATGAATCAAATCTATGGTAAGATTGGGAAATAATCAGGTCTTAAAAACTTTAACGAAAAACTTTAACATTTGTGGACCCAGACGTCAATGCCGACGCTGATGCCAGGGGGTAGTACAGTGACATATAAAACTGCAGCATAAGAATGATTCTCTAAAGAATCAAATAATCTGATGTTATAACACATATATACTACTGGGATAAAGTTAAGCAAATTCTGTTTAATAGTATCACCCAGGTGTTAGGGGTGCTGTGAATGAAAACTTTTGGAAGATATCAAAATTTAAGTAGACGGCCAAGATGGCCCTGTATCGCTCACCTGATTACCAGACAAGTTTTGAGTCAAATGACCTTTTGCTTCAAGAGAAGAAGTTCAAAATAGATTTTCAAGATGACTGCCATCTTGAATTTCTAATCAGAATGATTTTAGCTACTTTTGATCTACAAGTCACCTTGATATTTTCAATGAAGTTTCAAGTCACTAAGCCTTTTGGTTCGGGGTAAAAAAGTTCAAAACAGATTTTCAACATGGCTGCTAGGGCGACCATCTTGGATTTCTGATCAGAATGATTTTAGATACTTCTGACCTTACAAGTCAACCTGATACTTCCTATCAAGTTTCGAGTCAATTGGCCTTACTGTTCAGAAGAAGTTCAAAATAGATTTTCAAGCTGGCGACTGTGGCGGCCATATTGGATTTCTAATCAGAACAAATTTAGCTATTTTTAATCTACAAGTCACCCAGATACTTCCTACTATGTTTTGAGTAAATTGGCCTTTCGGTTCTGGAGAAGAAGTGCAAAATAGATTTCTAAGACAGCAGCCATGGCAGCCATCTTGGATTTCCGATCAGAACAATTTTAGCTGATTTTGATCTACCATCACCCCGATGCTTCCTACCAAGTTTCAAGTCAATTGGCTATTCATTTCAGGAGAAGAAGGGAAAAATAGATTTTCCAGATAGTGGCCATGGCAACCATTTTGGATTTCCGATTGGAATGATTTTAGCTATTTTTGATCTACAAGTCACCCTGATGCATCCTACCAAGGTTCAAGTCAACTGGCCTTCAGTTCAGGAGAAGCGAAAAATAGATTTTCAAATTGGCGGCCATGGTGGCTATCTTGGATTTCTGATCGGAACGGTTTTCAGCTACAGTGGAACCTTGATAATTCACAGTCCAAGGGACTGACCAGTTTTGTTTGAATTATTGAGACTTTGAGTAGTTGATGGTTAAAATGCACACATATATTTCAGTTGGGACTTCAAAATGATTTTGAATTATTGAGAATTTTGAATTATTGGAGTTTGAATTATCGAGGTTCTACTGTATTTTTGATCTATAAGTCACCCTGATGCTTCCTACCAAATTTTCAGTCAGTTGGCCTTTCGGTTCAGGAGAAAGTTTCATAAATATATTCCATACGGTTTAGGAGTTATGGCCCAGACACGTTTTACTGTATGGAACTAAGTCAAGGGCAGATAATTCAAAAAACAAACAAGCAAGAGTTGTCTTCCTTATTCATGACACATCGTCTCAATGTCATGCATGCACCTGTAAAGTTTCATAAACATATTCTATACGGTTTAGGAGTTATGGCCCGGACACGGTTTACTATATGGAACTAAGTCAAAGGCAGATAATTCAAAAACCAAACAAGCAAGAGTTGTCTTCCTTGTTCATGACACATCGTCTCAATGTCATGCATGCACCTGTAAAGTTTCATAAATATATTCCATACGGTTTAGAAGTTATGGCCGGGACACAGTTTACTATATGGAACTAAATCAAGGGCAGGTAATTCAAAAACCAAATAAGCAAGAGTTGTCTTCCTTGTTCATGACACATTGTCTCTATGTCATGCATGCACCGTAAAGTTTCATGAATATATTCCATACGGTTTAGGAGTTATGGCCCAGACATGGTTTACTATATGGAACTAAGTCAAGGGCAGATAATTCAAAAACCAAACAAGCAAGAGTTGTCTTCCTTGTTCATGACACATCGTCTCAATGTCATGCATGCACCTATAAAGTTTCATAAACATATTCCATACGGTTTAGGAGTTATGGCCCGGACACAGTTTACTATATGGAATTAAGTCAAGGGCAGATAATTCAAAAACCAAACAAGCAAAAGTTGTCTTCCTTGTTCATGACACATCGTCTCAATGTCATGCATGCACCTGTAAAGTTTCATAAATATATTCCATACGGTTAAGGAGTTATGGCCCGGACACGAAGTGGGACGGACGTACATATGTACGGACGTACGTACGTACTGACGTACATATGGATGTACATACGTACGGGATGGACAGGGGTAACACTTAATGCCCTTCCACTATTCTTCGAATAGGTGAGGGCATAAAGATACACATGTATTTTTTTTTCTATTTTTTGCTTCTATATTGCCATGGCAACCAATCAAAATGACCACTGAGCAAAATAATCATCTGGCTAATAGAGGACCACTCAAGGAACATGTCTGAAGCAGTTTTGTCAAAATATCTGTAATGGCTTAATAATAAATGCTATTTTTTCTATTTTCCCATTAAAAGTGTGATGCCGCTACTGACGATGCGGATTGACAAAATGATCCCTATGTGTCTGCCATGCTATGCAGGTGACACTAAAATAGCAAACCAGATACCCCTTAAACTGTAAATGAACCTGTCCAAAGAGTGATGCAGAAAAGTCCACTGACTATTAATGGGTTAACAAACTTACTTAGCATAATCTTCTCCTGATGTGGCCTCGCAGGGATCTCCAGATGATATTGCTACAAACACCATGTCAACAACAAAGGAGACCAAGATAACAAATCCATCTATTATATCAATGATACTGTAGAAAAACCTCTTTCTGAAAGAAGACAACCCAGTAATGACTACTGTTATTTACCCTAACTATTCAGATACTTAAACTCCTTACCATACTTGTTCTAAACTTTGCGCAGGTCCATTTTACTACCTGTTGATATGTCTTAAAAAACACCATATAAGAGGAAAACAGTGTAGAACCTGATCAGATGCCATGCTCTGTTCTACACTATGTGCTCAGGCCTGTATGTTGAAATATATAGGGTAAATATGAAGTTTCTACAGTAAAACATATTTTAACTAGAGGCCCCTAGGGCCAAAAATCCCTCACCTGGACCAACTTGCCCAAATGCCATCTTGAAGTCCCCATCAGAACAATTTTTAGTTTTTTTTTTTTTTTTTTTATCTACAAGTCACACTGATACTTCCTATCAAGTATTAAGTCAAGTAGCCTTTGGGTTCAGAAGAAGATGGTCAAAAGATTTTCAAGATGGTTGCTGTGGTGGCCATCTGGGTTTCCAATCTGAACAATTTTAGCTAATTTTGAACTACAAGTCACCACAATCCTTTCTACAAGGTTTCCAGTCAATTGGACTTTTGGTTCTGGAGTAGAAGTACAAAATAGATTTTCAAGATGGCGGTCGTGGCAGCCAACATCGATTTCTGATAGAAACCATTTCAGCTATTTTTGATCCACAAGTCCCTTGATACTTTCTACCATGTTTCAAGTCAACTGGCATTTCCATTCAGGAGAAGTTCAAAATAGATTTTCAAGAAGTGGTCATCTTGGATTTTGGATTGGAACAATTTTAGCAATTTTTTGGCCTGGGCTTGGCTTGCCAAGCCAAAGGCCAAAGTAGTCATACCAAAATTTCAACCCTTGCCAAAGCATTTACGGAAAAACCCAAGTAAAAGTGAAAAGTACCGCTTGCCACTATGCTGGGTTTGAATATTATAGGTTTAAGTTTACAACAAACTTAGATAGATGTGTGATGTTAATCGTATGAAACAGTTTGACTAAGAAGTTTGAGCTCTGATGAGCTTATTCAAACCTGTAAATTAGTACGCTGTAACATTGAAAGAAAACACGATTGTTTAGGGAGATAATCGATAATAGGACGAAAAAGAACGAGTATTTGCGTATCTGAAAAGCTGCAAAAAATGAAGTTTTTAAAAGTTAAACATATTTTAACTAGCAATACTTAACCTATAGATAATGTGCTATTCTATTCTATATTTCATAACTTCCACAGAAAACAAGACCTGTCGCCAGACAGGATAGCATGCCTGATATTGCACATTTTGTTTCTGGAAAATTCTAAGTCTGACCTTGATTTTGACATGACCTGAGGTGAGGTGGGGTGGGGGAGGTGGGTGGGTGTGGGGATTGCAATGTGCAAAATATTCATCAAACCAAAGATGAATCCATTCGGTGATAAGGTTAGGAAATAATATGGTCTTAAAAAGGTAAATGAAAACTTTAACATTTTTAAAATTCTAAGTGTGTGACCTCGACCCCAAGGTCACGGTCATGACTGCTGATGGTGCTGATAAAAACTTTGGACCAGTATATATCATGATACCAAATATAAATTAAATCCATCATTTGGTTCAGAAGTAATGAGGTCTTAAAATCTTTGACATAAAATTTTAACAGGAAAATTTTTGCATGACTGTGACCTTGACCTTAACATGAACTAGGGTGGTGAGGATGGAACTAGGCAAAATTTTGGACCAATACGTATCATCATACCAAAGATGAATCAAATCGCTGATAAGGTTAGGAAATAATGAGGTCTTAAATCTTTAACAAAAACTTTAGCATTTAAATTCTGTGACCTCGACCTGAAGGTCACGGTCATGTGTTCTGATTGTGCTGATAAAAACTTTTGACCAGTATCTATCATAATACCAAATAGGAACTAAATCCATCATGTAGTTTAGAAGTAATGAGATCCTAAAAACTTCGATGTAAAATTTTAACATGAAAATTCTAAGTCTGTGATCTTGACCTTGACATGACCTAGGGTGGTGGGGATGGTACTGCGTAAAATTGTGGACAAATATGTATTATCAAACCAAAGATGAATGAAATCGGTGATAAGGTTAGAAAATAATGAGGTCTTAAAAACTTTAATGAAAACTTTAACATTTAAATTCTAAGTCTGTGACATCAACCTCAAGGTCACGGTCATGAGTGCTGATTGTGCTGATAAAAACTTTTGACAAGTATCTATCAGAGATTGATCATGAAATATTTTCTAGTCATTCTCTCCCTTCCGCTGATTTAAGAAGGGCAGTTGTCAGTTTCTGGCAAAAGAATGTGCACAATACTGGTTAACTGTTTAGAGGACTAAGCCTGTCCAGTAAAAGTGTGGACGGGTAAACTGACCGCACTGGACATGACCCCACTGGGTTGACTGGGCCGTAAAACCTCAACACAAACAAACAAACAAAGCAATTTTAAGTTTTTTTGTTTTTTTTTAGAACTGTTTAAACCATGTGGGGTTTTTCTCATGATGCTCCCTTTACCTTAAATAGAATATCCTAGCTCCAACTTCAAGAAGAAAATAGCTGATGATGATATGAGACACAATCTCCAGTCCACTGTTGCTGTCACACTCATAGTTAGTCAGATCTATAACAACCAACGTGAAGTCAAGTATGATCAACAACACTGTGAGAACTCGGAACACTATACTTTCTAGGATGCTCTGAATCAGTAACTGTATACTCCTGTAAAGTAATATATGAAAAGACTGCTATCAACACAAAAACAGTAAATCTATGTATATTGAAACAGTCTTTGAAGACATCAACTTCTTTGAAACAGTGTCTTTTCTGTGTTCAGCAGTGAGTTTAGATGTCATGGGGTGACAGTGAACATATAAAATCTAGTTAAATGGTATAATGCAGGAATATTAATTTATCATAAATTGTGAAAATAATTAATATTTTTGTCATTTACCTTTATTTTGAAATAGTACATGTAAATATTTCACAGATACTGTTTGATATCACAGTGTATCTTGGTGTGTCATGGGGAGTTTTGGGTGTCATTAATTTGTAAGATTTGGATGACACTTAGACTGTCATTTAATTTTAACTCTAAATTTGTTTGTTTGAGTTTTACGGCCCAGTCAACACTTTAAGGTTATGTTGAGCGGTTCAGTTATCCCAATCACACTTTTCCTGAGCAAGCTTAGTCATCTAAGCTGTTAACCAGTGCTTGTGCAAACAACTTTGCTAGTAGCTGACAACTGTCGTTCTTGTATCAGTGAAAAGAGGAGAATGACCCTAGAAAAGATTTTATGATCAATCTCCATGAAAGATAGGAGGCCAAGCTGGGATTCGAGCTTGGCATATTACATGTACTTACTCTAAAGTAGTTTTTGGTACAACTTTACTTCCTGGGTCTTCAACATATTCTAGGTTCTCTTTGGTTTCTGTATCATAAATAGTTAAACCTGTCTCTCCTGCCTTCTCAGTCTTGATCTGAATGTCATTAATGGCCTCCACTTCACTCTCTGACACCTCTGCCATAACACTACTTGTCTTCTCATGAGCATTTTCAAACTTCTCGTAATCAGACATCTCTGAAAGTAGCATATACACAGTTTGTGTATGATAATTTCATAACTATGTCAAGGTGCCTAACCGCATCGGATGCTATTTGTTCCAAATAGGGTTGCTTGATGCTATTTGTGCCAGATCATGATGCTATCTGCGCCAAAGGAGAAGTAAACAGAGGGGTGCACTCAGCTCAGCATGGATAAACAATCTCAATCTGGGTAGGTAGAGTAGATGTTTACTTGACAGAACATTGGGATGTTTGCTCAAGCATTTTCTGCCAATAAAATGTAATTGAAAAGGTCCCTTTGAAACATCAGCAGAACCAAAATGCTGGCGAGCCTTCTGTAGCAGGTTACTGTCCATTTGAATTAGAGCAAATGAATGCTTTTACGAGACCTGGCTTCATTTTCTAAAGACGTTCTACCGCGTTTTAATTCCCCTACCCAGAACTTAACCTGAGCATAAGATGGTGCAGAAGACCGATAAACATCGGCTAACTCGCCATGTATTTCCTTGCCTGTTTTACCTTTTAAATACAAGTACCGAATTACAGCACGGTACTCAACTTTAGATGAAAAAGCATGCCTCTGCATCACTAGCCATGTTTGACATTCAATATCTTATTAAAGAATGACTCGATACGTGTGCAATTTTGTACCCATGTATAAAACATATATTGAAACAAAGCATGAAAATCGTGACCGTCTCGGTCCATCGGAAATGGGGTAGGTTGGTTATTTATTGACACGCCATCGTAAAAGAAAGTCAAGTCACCAACAGCTGTGCAAAATGGGTGCCAAAGATGAACACAGCTGACATAAAGGAAAGTCAAGTCACCAGCAGCTATGCAAAATGGGTACCAAAGAGGCTCACAGCTGACATACAGGAAAGTCAAGTCATCAACAGCTGTGCAAAATGGGTACCAAAGATACTCACAGCTGACATAAAGGAAAGTCAAGTCACCTAGAGCTGTGCAAAACGGCTACGAAAGATGCTCACAGCTGACATAAAGAAAAAGAAAATTGTGGGCTTGAAAAACCAAGCGGCTAATTTTTAATGTTGTTGTGGTCATGGTACCCAAGCCATAATCCAAACTCATAAATCCGTAAACAAATGACAAATCAGAATGTTCAGACCAACAGACATGGACCCCAGAATAAAGGGTGTAATCAGGCGTCCGCGGATAGTAAGCATTACTTGGTAAACAAGCTACGCCCACCATGCCCATAGGCCTGAACTAAGGAAATGTAGGTAGGAGCGTATGTCCGGGATTTTGGAAGTCTACTTATGGCCCGTCATACGGCAAAAACATCAGAAACAATTATGGAAACTGCCACATTGTAGGGATTGACCAGATCATGATGCCTCTCATAGAACTTCTTTGATTTCACCCCGAGAAGGGTAGTCCAATATTCCTGTTTTGACCTTTTTTCCAGTTCAAAATGAAGGTGTTTTCAGCTTTATGGGCCATTAGATACCTATTTAATATATCAAATAAGACATACTGCAACCTACGTCTACGTTGAAGTACATAAAATGCTCAACTTCCCAAGAATTTGTTCCATATGTGCCAAATATGACTAAAGAGACCGATTATGGGGGCATTAACCCTTATGGGGACAAGAAAGTCATGTATCAACAGGGTTCTGATCCCAGGGGGTGGGGGTTACTCTGAATTTTGCCTGCAACATAGGCTGGGCCCCAGTATCTAGTGCAAAAAAAAAAAAAAAAATTACTGTATGCATGTATCAACCTTATCCAAAAAAACATCTGGTATATCAGCCATACCCCCAAAAAATATCTGCAGATAATAGCATACCGCAAAAAATATTCCCCTTGCTTCCTTTTTATAAAAGTGTGGTTTTCATTTATTTTTCCTGTATTATATATTTTTCCTATTTAATATGTTTAATAAGTATCTAATAGCCCAGAGAGCTGAAAACACCTTCATTTTGCACTGGAAAAAAATTCAAAACAGGAATATCGAACTACCCTTCTTGGGGTGAAATCAAATTAAAAATTAGCCGCTTGTTTTTTCAGCCCACACCTATTGTTTCCAATGCAGAAATGAAAGTTGTTGGGAATAGCATTGTCTGATTTTCAAAAATATGTCTCTGAAATTGACTAAAAATCCATAAATCATGAGAACTTACCCGTTTGTTGACATATGTCTTGTAAGTCATGGCCAGAAGTTTGTGTAAAGATTTTGGGTGCATAACCATAGGCTACCCCTTACAAGATTACCAGGTGTGAATCTATGTAGAGGATCACCAAAGGAACATTTCTGCCAAATTATATTGAAATCGGTCCAGTGGTTTCTGACAAGAAGATTTTTGAAGTTTTTTTCTTTTGCCATGGCAACCAGAATCCTGCATGGATTCCAAATCTTCGAATAATTTTCAGTCAGTATCATCCAAGGATCAATCCTGTGAAATTTGGTTAAAATTGGCTCAGTGGTTTAGGAGGAGATGTTGTTTAAAGAAATTGTGGACAGACGGATGGACAGACAGATGACAATGACGACGGACGGTGTGTATTCACAATAGCTGCAGCTCACCTTGAGCCTTTGACTCAGGTGAGCTAAAAACAAACAGACAAATCCATTATTTCATTTTTCATGTATTTGTTTGCATCAAAATATAAGAGCTCAGCTTTTTAGTTTACAATGAATTAAAAATCGATTAAGCAGGTACAAAGTCTTTGATTCCTCATTCCCTTATTTTAATGCTTTTACGATGATTGTTTCAATCAAACAGGTGTCAGTTAAAAGATTGCATTGTTTAGTTCACTGTGTGACTGGAGCTGTTTTCACACCTCAGGAAAGTGTATTGATGACACTGGCTGCAAGCGTTACCAATAATTGAATCAATAAATTTCGGTTCCTTTGATCGTGCCGTAAAACAAAAGCAGAGCAAAACAAGAGGGTCATGATGACCCTGTAACGCTCACCTGAGTATCATAGCACTTTGAGAACCTGACCCAGAACTGATCAAGGCAAACATTCTGATCAAAATTCAAAATGATTATATTAACAAGACAATGTAGCATGTCTAACGGACTGTGAAATAGAGGTCAAGGTCAAATATGGATAACTGCACTCAAGAGGCCATGCTAAGATGTATGCATGTACTAAGTATCACTGGCTGTAGGGGCAATAGTAACTGAGAAACTGACCTAAACACAAACACTTCACAAGTATCAAATATCACTCTGTAGGACTGAGAAACTGACCTACACAGAAAAACTTAACAAGGTCACTGGACAGTGAAATATACGTCACCTAGAAATCATCAAGACAAACATTTTGAGCAAGATTCATGATGATCACTTAAAAAATGTGACCTCTAGAGCGTCAACAAGGTTTTCCTTTGATTTGGCCAGGTGACCTAGTTTCTGACATCAAGTGACCAAGTTTTAAACTAGACCTAGAATCATCAAGACAAACATTTTGAGCAATTTTTATGATGATTATTTAAAAAATGTGATCTCTGGAGTGTTAACAAGGTTTTCTTTTGATTTGGCCTGGTGACCTAGTTTTTGATCTGACGTGACCCAGTTTCAAACTTGACTTAGAAATTATCAAGACAAACATTTTGGGCAAGATTCATGTATTCCTTCAAAAATGCTGACCTCTAGGGAGTTAACAAGGTCTTCCTTTGATTTGGCCTGGTGACCTAGTTTTTGACTCCAAGTGACCCAGTTTAAAACTTGATCTAGAAATCATCAAGACAAACCTTTTGAGCAAGATTCATGATGATTGCTTCATAAATGTGACTGCTAGAGTGTTAATAAGGTTTTACATTGATGTGGCCAGGTGACCTAGTTTTTGACCCCACGTGACCCAGTTTCAAATTTGACCTAAAAATCATCAAGATAAACATTTTGAGCAAGATTCATGATGATTGCTTAAAAAATGTGACCGCTAGAGTGTTAACAAGGTTTTCAGCTGATTTGGCCCGGTGACCTAGTTTTTGACCCCAAGTGACCCAGTTTCAAACTTGACCTAGAACTCATCAAGCAAGATTCATGATGATTGCTTCAAAAATGTGACTGATAGAGTGTTAACAAGGTTTTCCTTTGATTTGGCCTGGTGACCTAGTTTTTGATCCCAAGTAACCCAGTTTCAATCTCGATCTAGAAATCAAAAAGACAAACGATTTGAGCAAGATTCATGATGACTGCTTGAAAAATGTGACTGCTAGAGTGTTAACAAGGTTTTCCCCTGATTTGGCCAGCTGACCTAGTTTTTGACCCCACATGACCCAGTTTTAAACTTGACCTAGAAATCATCAAGACAAACATTTTGAGCAAGATTCATGATGATTGCTTCAAAAATGTGACCGCTAGAGTGTTAACAAGGTTTTCCTTTGATTTGGCCTGGTGACCTAGTTTTTGATCCCAAGTAACCCAGTTTCAATCTCAACCTAGAAATCAAAAAGCCAAACAATTTGAGCAAGATTCATGATGATTGCTTGAAAAATGTGACTGCTAGAGTGTTAACAAGGTTTTCCCCTGATTTGGCCAGCTGACCTAGTTTTTGACCCCACATGACCCAGTTTTAAACTTGACCTAGAAATCATCAAGACAAACATTTTGAGCAAGATTCATGATGATTGCTTCAAAAAATGTGACCGCTAGAGTGTTAACAAGGTTTTCTGCTGATTTGGCCCGGTGACCTAGTTTTTGACCCCAAGTGACCCAGTTTTGAATCTGACCTAGAACTCATCAAGACAATTATTTTGAGCAAGATTTATGATGATTGCTCAAAAATGTGACTGCTAGAGTGTTAACAAGGTTTTCCTTTGATTTGGCATGGTGACCTAGTTTTTCACCCCAAGTGACCTAGTTCCGAACTTGACCTAGAAATCATCAAGGCAAACATTTTGAGCAATACTCATGATGATTGCTTCAAAAACATGACCTCTAGTGTGTTAACAAGATTTTTCCTTTGATTTGACCTGGTGACCTAGTTTTTTACCCCAAGGGACCCAGTATTGAACTTGACCTAGATTTCAAGGGGGCAAACATTCTGGGCAAGTTTAATCAAGATTGGTCAAAACTGTGACCTCTAGAGTGTTAACAAACTAACTGTTGATGACAAACGACAGACGACGACGGACAGAGGGTGATCACAATAGCTCACCCTGAGCTTTTGCTCAACTGAGCTAAAAAACCAACAAAAAAACACACAAACAGTCCCAATAAGTGGTACTGCTCGATAATCTGCTTAGCCAAAAAAAGTGGTCTGGCCAATGCCGCATGATCCAGACTGTTGACAATGGCCTTGCATTAATCTGAGTCTTCTCTGAGTGGCTTTTCTTTGTATTGGTATTTGCCATTAACATCAGAGTAACTCATATCATCATCATATATCATAATTGGAGTTTTGATTAACTTGCAGGTATAGGGGCAACATCCACATCAGTGGGACCCCTTCCAGATAGCTGGCTTGCTGCACGCATGGCAGATCTCACACCAGATCTCCACATATTTCTATCAGGAGGGTTGATAGCCGAGAGCTTCCACTCTCTGCAATCCCTCTCTGTCAGCTGCTTCCATGTCATCTTGGGCCTCCCAGGCCCAGGCTTACCCTCAACCTGTATGTGAAAGGCTGTCTTGACTGCACCATTGAAGCGTTCCACATCTCCATACCAGCGGAGCCTTCTCTCTTTCAGAATGAGGTCCAGATCCTCAATGCCAAGCTGGGCAAGTAGTTCACTGGAGCTGCTTCCATGCCATCTTGGGCCTCCCAGACCCACGCATCTTGCGGCATAACATTGTAGATCTGTCTGATCATTGCCCTGTCATTCCACTGCAGACGTTTGAGGTTTGGTTTTGTCAATGGCCAAGTCTCACTGGCATGGAGCATTGCACTCCGCGCACAAAAGCTGTACACACGGCCACGTGTCTTGAAAGAGAGGTGCCGTGAAGAGAGAACTGGTAGCAGATCCTTGAATTTCTTCCAGGTGGTTTTCACATGTGTTGTGGTTGAAAGTTCACAGCCACCTGCTGCTGAGAGCATGTCTCCTAGGTAGCAAAAGGAAGCTACCACCTCCAGCTTGTCAGGTCCGACTTGGGACTTCACTCTGTGGTCTGCCATCCAAGGGGCGTACAGTTCCCTGGCACCATGTACATCTGTAGTCAGGGTCCTTTGTCAAGCTCTTGAGCCCACTGCATTTCTTGTGCACCCAGTGCTTGCAGCCGTTGCAGAAGATGCTGTTGCTGCCCACTCCAGTGCAACAGACAGTGCATGGAAACTCACCTGAACTCTGCAGGAGGTACAGGCCTGTACCGCAGATCATGATCTTCATCTTTCCTGCATTTACTCTGTCCTTTCTTTTCCATTGCTTCTTTCCAAGTCAAGAGCCTTCTGACACATTCCTCGAGCGATTCAGCGATGATAACAAGGTCATCAGCATAGAGGTCCTCCCAGGGGACCCCAGAGCGGAACTCTTGTGATAAGGCTTCAAGCACAATGATGAAGAGAAGCGGGTTGAGTACTGAGCCTTGGTGAACATCGACCTACACTTCAAACTCTTCACTGGAGCCCTCACCAACACCAACATGGCTGCACGCATTTGCATACATCCCCTGCACCAGTCGTACAATCCCCTCCTCCACACCAAGTTTTCTCAGCGCCCACCAGATGACCTTCCAAAGTACTCGATCAAAAGCCTTCTCCAGGTCTACAAAAGCCCTGCAGTCTCTTGTTGGCAGCTAGATACTTCTCTTGCAGCTGTCCGACAACAAAGATTGCGTCTGTTGTGCCTCTGCCTGGGACGAAGCCAAACTGGGAATCGTCAATTGACACCAACTGTCTGATGAGGCCGTCCACAATCCTATCCAGGACTCATGACCTGCTCTGTTAGCTTGAGACCACGGTTGCCGCCCCTTTCCAATGCATCTCCCTTTCCCTTGTAGAGGCAGACAATGAAACTCTGCGCCCAGTCAGAGGGTAACTTGCCATCGCTAAGGATTGCAGCTGCGAGGTCACGGATCATGGAGGTGCCCATGTCACCGGCTGCTCGTATCATCTCCTCCACTATGCCTGATGGGCCCGGTGCTTTGCCTGCCTTCATTTGTGAGATAGCCTTCTTAACCATATCAATGGAGATTGGGATGGACGGGCCTTCCACTGGTGGTTGGTAAGACAGGTGGTCTGGGTCCCAGTCAAACTCGTTGAGAAGCCTTTGGTAGTGCTCTAACCAGGCCTTCTGCTTTGAGTCTTCCCTCATTGACATCTCTCCTGCATCATTCTTCACAGGTTTGTCACCAACAACATCAGCGTTCTCTCTTCTAAACTGGTTAGCAAGGCAGTAGACTTCTGAAGACTTGGAGTCAATATTCTCGAAGACCTTCTTGTCGGCTTCTTGACGAGCATGGTGCACTGCATGTCTGGCATTGCGTTTGGCTGCATCGTATGATGCCCTAGTGCCTTTACCAGTCTTCCAGGCCTTGAAAGCTTTCCGCTTGGCAGCAATGGCCTTTTCCACATGTTCATTCCACCACCAGGTTTCACGACGCCAACGGTGGGGCCGAGTTGTGCCACACACCTCCTCAGTTGTCTTGAGCAGTCCAGTCTTGATGTTGTTCCAGATATCCTCAGTGGCCCCATCAGCTACACCTGCAGATGTGCTCACATTCAAGTCGGAGACCTCCTGGAAATGATTGCTCGTCTGAGGGTCTTTAAGCTTCCAAACTTTGGGGCGAGGGGTGAACTTGTGCTTGGATTTTGGTGGCACATCAATCCTCATGTTGCGTACAAGAAGCTGATGTTGCAGGGCTACTTCCTCGCCAGGGATCACTTTTACATCTGTGACAACTTTGCGCATAGTCCTACGGAAAAGGATGAAGTCTATCTGCATGGCTATGTTTCCCAACTTGTATGTGATAAGATGGCTGTCTTGTTTCTTGAAACGTGTTCCCAAGAAGCAGGTCAAATGCTAGGGCATACTCTATGGTTCTCTCACCCTCAACATCTGGTTCCGGCCAGCCATACCCCATCCCACCATGCACTTCCATGAATCCAGTGCCTGCACGGCCTACACTGCCATTCCAATCTCCACATGGGAGCAGAAATTCTGATGCTGGGATCCTGGCAGTTACAGCACGCAGTTGATCAAAGAATAGGTCCTTAATGCCATCACTTAGACCACTCTGTGGGGTATACACAGACAGAAAGGTAACCACAGGCTGGCCGACTATAAGCTTTACTAAGATGATTCTGTTGGAGACTCTGCACCTCCAAAACTTTCTCTATCCACTCTTCTGCTACAAACACTCCTACACCAGCAGTGCCTTTGTCATTTCCGCACCAGTAGAGCTTGTACCTGGTGTCCTTGCCCTTGATTGTGCGGCAGCTGCCACCACGATATCTGGTCTCCTAAATGCAGCAGACATCCACTTTCCTGCGGGATAGTGTTTCCACTACCTCGCAAACTCTTCCTCTCACAGTGTTAACATTGAGTGTTCCCACCCTGAATTTCCTCAGGTGCTTGCTTGATTTGCTACAATAGCCTGACCTTGCCTCCCACACCTGACAGGAGGCGAAGCCGGAGATGTTACCAACAGAACTTTTGTCTGCTGACATCACCTATCTCAGATTCTACTGTTGTGCTTGCCATGAAAGATTTTGGAACAACTGTTTTTTACGGGATTGCCTGTCCTAGCTGACGTCCCAACTCAATTCTTTAACGGCATCTGAGCATGCACGCCGTTCCCACACTCTGGCAGTGTGCTTTGCCATTGTCCTTATAAAGAAAGGATCGTCCGCCAAACCACAATAGCTAGAATACCAAGCCATCGGTCTGTAGATGATTGCTGCCTACCTCTGCCACCCAGGTTGTGGCAGCCTCGTAACCCTGAAGGCGTGGAGGCAACTGTGATAGAGGGCAGCCTCACATTCCCACACTCATGTTGAGTGTCACAGCTGGATGCAGTTTTATGTCATACCCAGGACCCCAACTCCTATTATGAAAATCAGGAATTTTCCTATCCAAAATAGAGGCATGGAAGTTAATGTGTAATGTAGCTAGCCACTAAGGATTATCAAACTAATATTTTATGACTGAAAAAAATGATAATACTTGATTTTCATAATGAATAATTGACATTTTGGGATAACAAATTGGCTTTTACCGTGTACAGTCTAGGTAACGAGGATAGACTTTGACAGGTACAGTGAAAACTCTGGTTATGCAAGTTTCTCCTGAAACAAATCATTTAATTCATTGGAAAATGGTTTCTTTTGTTTATTATAAAATTTAATGTTGCTATCTGCTGGATGATATTCAAAATTTTCCTTTGAAATTCTAAGTTTTCGATAGCTAAGTTGCTCTGACAGTAACAAGCCACTTAAACTTCAGAGAAGACTCGGACGGGACTGTGCCTAAATACAGTAAAGTAGAGTAAAAAGACGTAAAGGAGCGTAAAGATGTGTAAAGGAGTGCACAAAGTTGTGCAAACTAGCATAAAATAGTACAAAATGACATAATTGTGTTTGTTATTGCATATCTTATGAAGCTTATCTTATGAAGATTTGATATATTATTTGTATTACACATGCAAGCAAGATTTGGAAGGCTTTATGAGGGAGGAGTAGGTGCTATTTAACCAAACTTGGTACATGACTCCCCACGTGGTAAGGGTGTGTGAATGCAACATTGTTTTTTCCATCAGTCTGTCTATCTGTCCATCTGTCCATCAAGCTACCTCCACTTAAACAATCGCATAATTTAACCAAACTTGCTGAATAACTTCCCCGTGTGATAAGGGTGTGCGAAAGCAACATTATTTTTCTGTCTTTCCAGACATCTGTCTGTCCATCCATCCGTCACGCTATCTCTTCCTAAACACTGGGCCAAATTTAACCAAACTTTCTGCATGACTTCCCCGCCTGGTAACGGGAGGCGTAAAGTGGAGAGGGAGCGTAAAGTTGTGCAAACTAGTGGAAAGTAGCATAAAATGACCAATTGTGCACATGTATGTGTTATTGCAATGATATCTAATGAAGACTTGATATATTATATTTGTATTACCCAAGCAGGTAAAGTTGGGAAGGTGTTATTGGAGGAAAGGGAGGTGCTCAGCGGACCTTGTAATGTTGGTTGATGCGGTTATTGAACATATTTACTGATAAACAGGTTGTAGTCATCATCATAATCATCATCAGAATAAACAACAATAGCAAAAACAATGACACGGTCATTGTCAGCATCCTTGCTCTGATTAACTAATGGAAACAAAACTGAGTTCTATTGTAATGCCATGTTCCTTTGGCCTTAATATTATGAACATTGTATGCTGATTCATTTTGCACCCATATCTCTTCTTTTATTCATTAACCCGTATTTCCAAAGGGGACTTTGCATCCGGAGCCTATTTGTCACTTAAGGGTTGTCTCGTGAGCTTTCTAGTTTTATTTGATTTTTAATAGAAATGTATCAAATAAAAAAAGTGTAGACACTGGTCAGACACCGCATTCTGTGGTGGAAACTTTATGCCTGTAGACTGTAGAGTCTTCTGTAACTTTAAAACAATCAATAAATTATTGATTATTTAATGAAGCTGAACCAATCTACAAGCATCAAATAAGCAAGAGAATGAAAGAAAAGAAAATACCATTACGATTTCTAATTTTATTCCGAAGACGTGTTTGTCTTCATCAACAAATAGCATTATGTACATGCACAACATTCTAAAATACCTTAAGCACTAGCACATTTGATAAACGAGCAAAACACTCGTGAACTTTTTATCCTGTATTTCTGTTCCAGTTGGCAGTCCTCATTAGGAACAGGAATCCAGAAGCATGAACTATTTATGATTGTTTTACGTGCCAAAAAAAAAAAAAAAGGCATCTCATCATAGACTTCCTGACCATTTCATCATACCATCACACACACTAACAAAAAATGTCCCTACAATATATGAGCACATGAGTTATCTTGCAGCTGGTGAAGAAACTTCAAATTAGAGGGGATGGACAGCGAGGCAGAAATTCCCCACTTCCCTGCCCCCTTACCCCCAATTCCCTCCCCCTTTTCCCCCACTTCCCTCTCCCTTTCCCCCAGTTCCCTCCCCCTTTACCCCCACTTCCCTCCCCCAAGCAAACTATACCCTCCCCTAAATCAGAATTTTAATATCCCCAACGCTATAATTAAATTCAAACATGACTATGCAATATACATGTACATTCATGCAAATTTTGACCCCAAACAGCTGAAACTCACTTTACATCCTTTATTTTTGCCCCAAATCAGTATTTCCTTAGCATTTGCACCCCGTTACAGAATAGCTAAAGATTTGCACCCTCCATTTCAAAAGCCTGCGTAAGGCCCTGCATATGAGCCATATGGAAAACAGGTATCAGAAGGTGATGGGCCTTGATCCGGTCCTAAACTGGTCAAGAAAAAATGTGGTGGGCCTGGGTCTGGGCCTAAACTGATCCACATTGGCACAAAAACAGTCGTATTAATTATTGAAATCAAAACTCAAGAATGCCATGTAAATCTGCATTTTCTTTTAATATTTTTTGATAAGCATGGTTCCACACTTGGAGGTCTGTGAGAACAATCCTCTTTTTCATGGTTTTCTAAAAAACTGAGAGTTAAATGTCAAACGTGTGTGGTGGTTGATAAACAAGAGGCCAAAGGACCACAATTCGCTCACCTGCCAATTGTGCTAATGGAGAATTGTTAGAAATTGATGATGGAAAAAAGAAATGAAAGGTAATTCCCTAGTGCTTCATGCCAAATTTGGTCCTAATATGGAGAAGTTTTTTTTTCTGTTCAGCTGATTTGGAGAAGATTTTTGCTTAAAGTCTATTTTTAGCCACGGCAGCCATTCTGAGCTATGGATTTGCATAAAAAACACTTAACTTGTTGTTCCCTTTTGCCAACATGTTAAATATGAAATACGGACCCAAAGGGCCCAGTGGTATTAGAGGAGGTTTTATCTGAAAGCATGGTTTTTTCCACATGTATATGGCTTAGGCGAGGAGCATATATGCCCTTGAACATGTTTTTCATAAAAATTTGTATACGTATTTGATCATTCCTCACAACTTGCATTTTTGCCCAAGTCCATAGCCTGCAGTCGGGACATTTGTAACCCCAAGTATGATGATCATAGTTTCCTCAGTTTTTATGCAAAATTTGGTATGAATTCCTTCAGTGGTTGTGGAAGAGAGGATCGTTTTGCTTGTCAAAGTATCTGCAACGGTTAGTCACTAATTGAAATTTTTCAATTTTCCCCATTATGAGTACATGGAAAGTGAAAGTAGGCCATAGCAACTTAACCGATAAGCTGGTTTTCATAATTAAAAGGAACATTTTTATAAAGTTTTGGTCAAAATATCTTCAACTGTTTGGCAGTAAATGCCATTTTTCGGTTTTCTCCATTAAAAGTCAATGGAAACTTTAAGTTGCCATAGCAACCAAACTAATAGCCGATTTTCATAAAAAAAAAACAAACTTTCATTCCCTAAGCCCAAGGATGCTACATGTAAAATTTGAGCCCAATCGGACCAGTGGTTCCAGAGAAGAAGATTTTTGAAGGTATTTTTAGTTATTTTTTTGTATTTTGGTTACCATGGCAACCAATAATCATAAGCAGTGGCATAAAAGCATATGGCTATTAGAAGAATATTAATAGGAACATTTATATAAAAGTTTGGTCAAACTAACTACAACTGTTTGGCAGTTAATGCAATTTTTCCATTTTCCCCATTATGTCAATAGAAACATACGGTTGCCATAGCAACCAAACTAAAAAGCCGATTTTCATAAAAAAACAAACTTTTGTTCCCCTTGCCCAAGGATGCTACAGATCAAATTTGAGCCCAATCGGCCCAGTGGCTTCAGAGGAGATGTCGTTTGAAAGTGTGGACAACGGACGGACGACGGACGACGGAGTCTTGCTATACTAATAACTCACATGAGCCTTTGGCTCAGGTGAGCTAAAAAAATTGACCACTTTTGGACATGGACTCACAGACTTACAGTCCTATTGACAATACACAGACTGCATAACAAAATACGGACCAATAATTCACGGATCTCTTGACAAACCATGGGCCTACAATAAACGGACTTGACAAACCCGAACCTATTATTCACGGACTTGACAAAGCATGGACCGTTATCTAAATTATGGACGCCACTTATGATATATGAAAAACTAGGAGTAATATCAAAATCGGAATAACATGATGTTATTGATAACGTGACGTTACATTGTCATAGATACCTACATGTACGTTGAAGTAATCCAATTGTAGAGATTAATGATACTATCCAGGGGTCAGGCTACAGGGCCCAGGTTCGATTCCCAGTCGGGGAAAATGTGATTTGGATTTTTTCTCCTTTCCTATTACACATACAAAGGTAAAATTCTTTTGAAAAAAGTTGTTAGATGTATCAGAAATGCCACAGAATAAAAGTCTGATGTGGTTTAACAAGTTTTGGAGGAAAACTGTTTGCCTACTAAGTGACCAAAAGATCGTTTTCGTTAATGTCATTAGTTTTCTGTGGGTGTCCGTTTTTTCATAAATGAACCATTTACGAGCTTAAAAAAGGTCAGAAACAGCATTAAAAATGCTAAAAACTAAGTTTAAAAGTTGACAGACATTTTAGTTAACAAATTTCTTTTTATCATTATGTTTATAGCTTATCAAGCCACAGATCTTGATGTCATTACGAAAACATGCCTATTCAAATATATTGAAAATTTCACCACCAAAAACTGAAAATTTTCAGATAAAAAAATCTGATATTTTTCATAATTCTGCTCAAAACATAGATTGTGGGTACTCGTTAGAACCGCCTCGGCGAGGCGGTTCTAACGAGTACCCACAATCTATGTTTTGAGCAGAAATAAGAAAAATAATGTATACCCCTGTAAACCCCAGTTTTACTATATAAAAGTGGGGTTTAAGGGGGTCAATATTATATAGGTATGTTTTCGTGATGTTTGACTGGATATACTGAGAAGATCAATTTCTAAAAAGATATGGGTCCAGATATGATGCATTTGCCCTACTCATGTCTGTGTTTCTGTGGATCTGATTGGTTTAGTAGAAGTAAGAATGAACAGGCCTACAGTAAAAATTGTTTCCTTTTTTGTTTATTCCCAAGACAATGCAGTAAAGCGAGTCGAGAGAGTCCTTAAGTGTCATTTTTTCAGTAAGGTGATAGGTTAACTGAGTCTTGACTTCTCCCTCATCCTATAAAACTTCTCCCTCTTTTGTCTGGAGGGAGAAGTCACTTCTCCTTAAATTTCTGAACCAGCTTGACCCCTGGATACCCATCCTAATGATGTAGGTCTACACTGGATTTGTTTCTCGAAATTCAACTGTGATGATGATGTTGTCAACTTGTATGATAGTGCAGGCAGTACTTACATTTCAAGTGCCACTGAAATGGCAGCTGCAAACATGATGTTTAGCCCTATGCCGTAAATCTTTGTTAGACACTTTAAATGCTCTGTACAAACGAATACAAATGACTGTGGTTTTACAATATTGCAAATATGTAATCCTCAATGGAATTGATCCTAGTGGCATAACATACATGAATACATGTACTGTCTCTAAAATGATCACCTTATCATCAAAACATAACAGTTATCCCACACAGAAAATTATTGGTTGTGCTTGACTATAGGCTTTATCTGTGATTCCTTTGTTGCCCATAATAATTAATAGTTAGAATGGTTAGAAGGCCTCCACACGAACCGAACAAATATATATTTTTACATTTTTACCACTGTGGAAGCTGAGAGCGAGCTTAAGCCCCACCCCTTCCCAACCTACACCCCCCCACACGCACGCCCTTCCGAGTAATTCATTACTGACCCGTTCTGAGGCAGTACTTTCATTGTGGTACTTTTTGTTAAATGTTCTGTAGTGTTTCACTTTCTAATGTTTTACTTTTAACAATTATGTATGTTAAAGATAATTCTGTTAAGTTTGGGTAACAGAGTTGCCACCATTTTGGGAAAAAGTTGCCATCTCTGCTTGCCATCTGTTCATTTTGTGGCTGCTTAATTGTATTTTCCTGTCTTTTCCTTTTGTGTTAGGGGCTAGATGTGGATCTGACTGTATCGGTTCCTGAGTTCACTTATTCACTTTGCTTATAGTGACCGGAATTCCATTGTTTTGTTCAAAATGACAAAAACCGTTTCATCCAAGGTGACAAAATATTACACAGTCAGTACGAAAGGTCAAATCAAAAAGCAAAAAAAAAAAAAAAAATCAATTTTTTTTATTACATGTCATAAGAGACAGTCAATTAAAATTATGGTTTATTATTTAGTTATTATTTTATTGTTTTCCATTAAATGACCATGACTGACCATCTACAGACCAATTTTCGGACCATACTGACCATTCACGGATCAAGGACTTTTCACAGACGATCTGATTGCTATAAAAGACCGATGTACGATGCACCAGTTACGGACTAATCACAGATTACGTATTCATGAACTACTCATGGACCAATTAGCGGTTAAGTTTACTATATTTTGCAATTAATACAGACTATTCACGGACCACGGACTATGGAATGTCTACTGGTCCGTAAGTCCATGAATAGTCTGTGTTTTGTCACCGGGCAATGTGTGATTGATTTGATTGAGTTGGGGTTTAACTACACATCAACCCTTTTGGGTCATTTTTGTGTCGTCTCCCAGAGAAAGGGAAAAGAGAGATAGGAGATAATAGAGGAGATGAAAGAGAGGGACAGGGGTGAAAGGAAAATGAATAAAAGTGAAGAAACAGAAGAAATAAAACATCCCCCTCTACCTTTTAAATGCTGCAAGGATAACAAGCCTTTGCCCAACTGTATGCCAATATCAAATGGACGCCCAGGTGATGTAAGATACACGACACCTTCACCTCACCCAACCACCCCACCGGGCAACGTTTGTAGTCTGTGTTTGGAACACCTATTAGAAAATTCGTTTTTTTTTTTTTTTTGAACAGTGCAAAAGACCTTATCCAACAATAAAATAATTGTCTACAGCAGACAGATAATTATTTCGAAAAAGGCAGTGTCTAGAGTGCTGGTACCAGTACCCTAGACTCAGAGGCTAGAGTGCCAGTACCGGCATTCTAGCCAATATGTCTAGAGTGCCAGTACCGGCACTCTAGCCAAGTCTAATAGGGCTGGCTAGAGTGCTGGTAATATATTAATTCTTTGTTATTTCCATCATCTGCCACCTAGAATCGACATAAAAGACTTAAAGTAACCATTCCCTTCCATTATCTTCCACCTAGAATCGAGATAAATGACTTAAAGTAACCATTCCGTTTGTTGTTTTCCTTTCCTTCCGTACTTAGACGCCATCTTGTAAGGCGGTAATACGTAGAAATGTAACGACTACTAATAAAAAAATAATTATGGTGTGCTACAAACAACCTGTTACCTGACTGAGCGGTCAAACGACCTCAAAGACATCTTAAAGTTTAAAGATCATATTGTCTTACATTATCACCGCAAATACATCACACACTTCAGAAGTCTTTGTAGTTTTCTACTCAAAACAAACAAAGCAATTATTTAAAATTACTTAATGCTGTCCCTAGGAAGTTCTGCTATAGACTTTGTCATTGTCTCACGATTTCACATAGGTCAAAAAAATAAGACTTTTCTGCCTTCGAAAGCGCCATTGAGCGCTATCAGAATGCAGAATATGTTCAGTTCTGGAAGCGCGACAGCAGAACAATATCTGCAGCTCAGTCTCGATTACCGAAAAAGTCGCTGAACCCTAGATTGAAATACTACGAGATCCGTTACCACTGCATCCAAGGCGGGAAGCCCTTCAAATCTAAGAGCACAGGAATGAGAGAACAGAGGTATGTATGCTTTTTCGTCTGTTCATCTGTCTAAAAGGCAAATTCTGTTTTCTGGGAAAAATAAGAAAAAAATAAACGCTAATTTGTCGTCTGCTGAATTAGCCCAGAGAGTGGTAAAGGTTAAAGAAAGAGACTATTACAATGGGGTATTTGTTTGATTAGAGAATTTCAGAGTTGTCCTCACACCCTCCCCCCATCTCCAACCCACAGCCCATCAAGACTCTCAAACATGTAAAACGTGCAATATGCCGCATGCGAACACTCGGACATGGCAATATTATTTGTAAAAAAGCTCATACTTGTATAGTGTTAAAAAATGACATTTTAAAGAATGAGGGCTTTTCATTATATATATAGATAGAAAAAGCTAAAACTTTAAAGCGTAGCAGTCTTGGTATTTTTTTTTTTTTTTTTGAAATATTTTTTCACATTTTCCCCAGCAAACAGGATTTGACAATTGAAATATCAAATCCTGTTTTGGTGACAATTTGCATGAAAAGGCAAATCCTATTTTCTAAGAAATAAAAAAAAAAAATACTGCCAATTTGTCGTCTGCTGAATTAGCCCAGAGAGTGGTAAAGGTTATAGAAAGAGACTATTACAATGGGGTATTTGTTTGATTAGAGAGTTTCAGAGTTGTCCTCACTCTCTCCCCCACCTCCAACCCACAGCCCATCAAGACTCTCAAACATGTAAAACGTGCAATATGCCGCATGCGAACAGAAAAGACCTAAAACAGCAGACGCACCTGAATGCGAGATCGCGGGAGATCAGCCAACGACATTAAACGGTGCGCATTGCGAGAAAATAATATATACGAAACATATGAGTCTAGTACCTGCAGACCTTGTTCAAAGCTGCATTTTATTTCATTCGTTATTATGTTAAATAAATTAAATGTTCAATTAATGTAGGGATGTAGTTTACTATTGTTTACAATAATAATTCAAGGGAGTCATAATGCGCAAAACGCACGCTAGCTCCTTAATTGATTAATAATTAAAACATATAGTCAATTTTATAAAATGCTTATTTTCAACACTTCTGCATGTCTGTCCATGTAGGGTGGAAACAAAGAGCTCTCGTCTTTTCATAATAATAAATTTATTTCCATTATTGTTATTTTGATAATAATAAGCCAATACTAAAGTGTCCCGCATTAAGAGTAGTTACATTTCTACGTATTACCGCCTTACAAAATGGCGTCTGAGTATGGAAGGAAAGGAAAACAAATGGAATGGTTACCGGTACTTTAGGTCATTTATGTCAATTCTAGGTGGCAGATGATGGAACGGAATTATTACTTTAAGTCATTTATGTCGATTCTAGGTGGCAGATGATGGAAATAACAAAGAATTAATATATTACTGGCACTCTAGCCAGCCCTATTAGACTTGGCTAGAGTGCCGGTGCCAGTCCTATTAGACTTGGCTAGAGTGCCGGTGCCGGCACTCTAGACCTATTGGCTAGAGTGCCAGTGCCGGCACTCTAAACCTATTGGCTAGAATGCCGGTACCGGCACTCTCTAGACACTGCCTTTGAAAAATTAGGATTGCCACCAAAACAACGACTATGAACTTTCGGAATCAAAGGGAAGTAATCAACTAGAGATAAACTGAAATGGAGAATTACCGAAATCGGACCTAAATGAAGTCAATGCAAACCACAGTTGGCGGAACACTCCTCGTCGGTCAACTGAAATCAAAGTCGGATTCATTGTAAATATACCTTAATTTACCTCAATATGTCATTAGATACTTCTGGTACCGAGTGTTTGCACTGAAGTACATAAAAATAGAGTAAAATCACTAAAATACAACAAACTGGTATAACCCCCGTCCCCAAAATTTCCCTAACCCTGCCCCCTCTTCCCCCGCCCCCTCCTCCCCAGACCCCCTCTTCCCCGTCCCCCTTTACCCCCGTCCCCCTTATCCTCATATTCACCCCCTCCCCCGCCCATCCACCCCCTCAAATTACTTGCATTCATGATAATTTTTTGATCAGAGGGTGTATCTAAGAGCAGATAAAATGGTTCTGATAAGAAACTTCCAATTTCTTGCATTCATCATACTTTGATTTGGCAGAGAACGATTGAAAAATGACACTCGTGTGAACAAACCTTTGCTTATTTTTTCTCTTTAACATAAGTATAGCGAAAATAAAAAGAAAATAATTGTTCCGTTCCCTAGCTTAGTGGGTGGACTTCTCTCGGTTCACTAAAGAGCGTCTTCATTGATCAAGATTACAGTTTTATCAGTCGCTTATATGATTAAGATATGGACATTTGAGAGCTAATACTTGATTGGACAACTTCTATACGACCAGCCAATCAACAAAGCTTTATTGTTTAAGTAAATAATGTGGTATGACATTTCGCGATTTTCAGCCACGAACATCAACAAAGATTTCTTCTACAAATATGACCAAAAATGCAGCATGAACTTCTACGATCACCTTAGAAGCATACAAAGTCGATAATGGATGAAATATTTGAAACTGTAAAGCTACTAGATACAGCGCAATTGCGTTCAAAGCTCCTAGAAATCGGTATCAAAGTTGGTCCAATAACACCAACGACAAAAAGTTTGTTTCAAAAACGGCTCGCAAAAGCAATATTCGAAGAGAAAACAGGAAATGTCAGTGCGTCTGTCGATACTGCAGACGTCGATAATGCGTCAGTGGAGAGTTGTAGCGATAGCTCAAAAATAAATACTTCTTCTGATGTATTTTTCGCTGTGTGTTTGCCAGAGTTTGTTGATCAACAGTTGTCTAAAGAAGGTATGGACAGTGCGGTAATACCGGAACACACCGAAGCACTGTCACATATTATTTTTGTATTATTAATGTTCGCTTTTATGTCAAAATTGTTAATAGTGTAATGTTGCCATGCCATGCATTTGCACAGTCTGGTTAGTTTCAGAAAATTTTATGAGTCACTACACTGATATTAACCCTTAGCACTCTGGGTAAAGATTTCAGCAAATGAAATTTTAAAATATTTTTTTCCTGGATAACGGTTTTGACAGTTCATGTTTATCTTCTTCAATGGAGACAATTTGCACAAGAAATGTCAAATCCTTTTTGTTGGAAAAATATGAAGTTAATAACAAATTCAGTCTTAGTATAGTATATCATTTTGTCATCAGCTGAATTGTATCAGAGTAGTAATGGTAAAATTGTATACTAAGATCAAATTTGTTATTAACAACATCCTACATGCAAACAAACAGCAATTAAGTCATAAAAGCGAACTATAAATAAAATAAAAAATGAAAGTGTGTTTCGGTGTGTTCCGGTAATTCTATGGGTAACTGGTCAACTTGTACCTTAGTCAACTCGTACCTCCCAAGTCAACTCGTACCTCCCAAGTCAACTCGTACCTAGTTTGGTCAACTCGTGTCTAGTTTGGTCAACTCGTACCTAGTTTGGTCAACTCGTACCTTTTAAAAAAACGAGATAGTGGACGGACAGAGGAGTGGATAGATAGATGGATGGATGGGCGAACGGATGGACAGACAGGCAGATAGACAGACAGATAGATGGTTGGTTGGATACATACATACATACATACATACGTACATACATACATACATACATACAATTGTTTTGATTAATGATATGGGTTCTTTAATCCTTAGATAGATGGATGGATGGATACATACACAGATTCAATTTTTTGTAATCAAAATTATGATGCATCCTTAATTTACACATTAGTTAAACATGTACCGATTAATGGAGGTGTGAAAAACGATTAACACTTTTGCATGCTGGGTAACAAATTCAGCAGATGTCATTTTGAAATATTTTTTCTTACTCTTTCCAAGAAAATAGGATCTGATAATTAATGCAGATTGTCTCCTAATATATAACGTGGGGTAAATTATTCAGTCTATAAACGGGTTATAGTTTTGCAAGTCTCAACTGCTCAAAGGAAGTCTTTTTTAACACTTTTGCATGCTGGGTAACAAATTCAGCAGATAACATTTTGAAATATTTTGTCTTACTCTTTCCAAGAAAATAGGATCTGACACTTAATGCAGATTGTCTCCTAAGGAGACAGTTTGCATTAAGTGTCAGATCTTATTTTCTAAGAAAATGTAGAAGAATCACATCAGTTTGTCGTCTGCTGAACCTGCCCATAGCATGGTAAGTGTTAAAGTCAAGGTATTTAATGACTGTAAGCAAACAATGAATACATCTCTATAGATGTATTTATTTTTCAATCATGAGTTTTAATATTTTGTTATTTCTCCATGAAATATATGTTGTAGTAAACCATTAGAAGTGCATCAGTGAGGCCCTTCAAATGAGTATCCACAGCATATGTTTTCGTGGAGAAATAAGGAAAATATTTATCTGGATATTCCTCTTTTCTGGAGCTATGCAGAATGCGTTATGTGCAGGCAGATCTGGGCAAACACTGCTAACTTACTCCAAGCTCATAACTTCGTTCAGTTACAGTTGACTGGTTATTTTGAAATTCAAGGGACTCTCTGAAGTTCGAGATATCGGTACCTCAACATATCAGATTTGCAGAACCATTAAACTGCCAATCACAATAGCGGCAGAAAATAATTTTTATTTTCTTTTTCTTAGAATAAGGTCTTGACATTTCATGTGAATCATCAGCCTAGCAGATGCTTCACATGATAATGTCAAGACTTATTTTCTCTGAAAAATAAATAATAATAAATAAAAAATTCAAAATGTTGTCTGCTATAAATTTTGGATGGCGCTTTAAGGGTTCATGAATAAATGAATAAAACAATCACATTCCACAAATTAATATGTAATTTGACCTGAAATTAGATACTAAGGTACGACAACCCAAATAATGCATGATTTAAAAAAGGGTACGAGTTGACTAAGGTACAAGTTGACCAAAAGTAGGTACGAGTTGACTAAGGTACAAGTTGACCAAAAGTAGGTACGAGTTGACCAGAAACCATTCTATGTACCCTGGACAGTGCTCATATTTCCGTTCCTTCTCATACCTCCGCATCCATTCCATTTGGGATACTCAATAGAAAACTTTCAAAAAACAATGCCATATTGAAATTAATGAAAAATAAATTTGATAAGAACTGGGGTTTTGAACAAAATAATTCATGACTCACAATTTTATGCATGAAAAAAACAAATTTTTGTCACAAAACGCTTAATTTTTAGGGGTTATTCTGGTCTCCTATCTTGTTGCGGTACAAACATGTCATTGTGAAATAACTAATAAATCAAACAACTTACCTTGATTTAAAGTATTTCTATCTTTTATTCATCTATTCCCATATGTACATGATAAAACAAAAATATTCTGCAGCCGCAATGTGTTTGTAACTTTGCGAATGTTGGTAGTCATAGGAAGTCAAGGTCAGTCAAGGGAGCTTACTATGTTATTGTGGTATTCACTTAAATCAACATTCTTAAAAGTATAAGCAGCCAAAAACATCAGGAAAACATATTCATTAGACAGCACATTTCTCTACCAGAAAGTCAAGTTTAAAAGCAAATTTAACATCTTTAAAATTGTAAAACATTAACTAGCAGAAACAGAATTTATTTACACAGTATTTTGCATACACATTGCAGTTTATTGTTGTTGAATAAGACAATGGGGGCATTTAAATTCTTTGCCCCTCCTCACAACCCCCACTTCAGAGCAATACTGGGGGTGTGTCCAATGGGTACAATGATCACAATTTGCCCATTTCACAAAAATTATTCTCTGATGGCTTCAGGCTGCCAATCTCCACATACACAACACTTGTCCTCATCACTAGTACTTGAATCATCTCTTTCATCTTCTTCCAGATTAATTGCTCCCCCCTTTTTATTAATTCCACATGTATTTGGGATAGATTTGAGTGATTTTTGCGATGAGTTTGAATTCCTGCTTATTTTTACTGATGTTGTTACCTGTTTTTTTGAGGATTTGGCTTTCTTTACACACTACTGACAGGCACGTCACTGGTAGTTGGCTTCAGGCTGCCAGTCTCCACATACACAACACTTGTCCTCATCACTAGTGCTTGAATCATCGCTTTCATCTTCTATATCCAGATTAATTGCTCCCCCATTTTTGATTGATTCCAGATGTACTTGGGATAGGTTTGAGTGATTTTTGCGATGAGTTTGAATTCCCGCTTATTTTTACCGATGTTGTTATCTGGGTTTTTGACGATTTGGCTTTCTTTACACTCCTGACAGGTACATCACTGGTAGTTTTCATTGATATTATTAAGATTGATTTCTTATTGGCTGACTGTTCAGTTAATACACATGTGATGGACTTCTTAAGCAGGATTCCTGCAAGGAATGGCGGAACAAAACGTCTAAGATTACTTTTTATTACACCTGTAATGGTTCTGTCCTTGAATAAAGAAGCTGACTTTGTTTCTTGTTCGTCTGACTTCGTTTCTTGGCTGGTTTGTGGCAGATTGTTTTCAGGAGGTGTAAGTTCTATAGGCTGTGGGTCTTGCCAAGGTTTATCTATGGTACCTTTGTACTGATCTTCTTGGGTAGTGTGATGTTTATCGTTATAACTTTTGAGAAAACTTTAGCATCCTTTAATTTCTCTGTAACATCTTCTATAGTTTTGAGTGATTAATGTTCTCTCTGAATTGCTTTATTAAAGTCCCTGGAGTCAATGCAGATTCTGATTTTGTCATTTGCTTTGACCAGAGCAACAAATGAATTCACCCATTTTGTTGGCTTCGTTTGTTTCTCAGTTATATCAAGTCTCTCCATTCTATCCACTTCTTCCTAAACTCTGGATTTCATAGCTACAGGAATCTTTCTTGGTGGGTGTACAACAGAGGGCACATTTTTGTCTATAACTATTTTATGTTCTCCCTGTAGGCAACCAATTCCTTCAAAAAGATCATTGTATTCTGAAATTACATCTTCTGTAATTGTATTTACTGGGACTGATGGACCTTTGTGAATTAAGTTCAGTTTTAGACAGCTTTCTATGCCTAACACATTTGGAGTATTGTGGTCTAGTTCAACAGTTTGGAAGTTTTCATGGTAGATTTTGTCATGTACAGTTACTGGGAGTGAAATCATACCTATGGGTTTTATTCTGTGACCTGAGAATGATTTTAGCATGTTCTTTGATTCTCTGAGTGGTAATTTCAATTTCAGTTTCTTGAAAGTCTCAAATTTCATGATGGCATTTAGCACCTGAGTCCAATTGAAATTTCACTTTCCTATTACTGATTTGCAGTATTTCAGAAAATTCCATGTCTCTGTCACTGTTTATTGACATTGTCTGAAAGTCATCTGAGTCACTGCTTCTATCACTTCCATCAACTAAATGTACTGGTTTTGATCTGCATTCAGCAGCAAAGTGGTTGTAAAGTTTACATTTTGAGCATTGTTTACCCTTGGCTGGACATTTCAGATAGGGGTGAGGATCATTACCACATCTTGTGCACTTTTTGTCTGTTGTCCGTCCGTCTGTCCACACATACACCAGGTACATGTACATACCGAGGTTAGCGTTTCTATGGATGTCTGTTTATTCTGTCATTGTGGGGTTAAAAATTGGTAAAAATTGGTGTTGTGGGGTTAAAAATAGATAAAAAGTGGTGTTGTGGGGTTAGAGAAGATCAAAGAAAGAGCAAAGGAATAACATACCCCTCGTAAGAACAGCCGTCCGTCGGTTAACATTTTCAAAGACTTCTCCTCGGAGGCTACTGAGCCAGTTTTGCTAAAATTTCATATGGAGCCTCCTTAGATTGGGGGAAGGAAAGATTGCTAAAATGGTAGCGTTCCATTGACCAAGATGGCCGCCATGCCCATATATGGTAAAAACCTTTAAAAATCTTCTTCTCCGGAACCAAGGATGCCTTGGGGCTGAAACTTTGCACAAATTGTCGGGGACAGGAGATCTACCAAAGGTGCTAAAATGATGGTCGTACATTGGCGTTTGACCTTTTTACAGCGAGGTCAAGTTTGCTTCCCTTTGCATTTGTATGGGCCCCATACGTTTGTATGAGAAAAATGTTGAGAATTTCACATAGCATAGTGAAGGCAACTTTTTTCAATCCAAAAAGGTACTGATATTTTTCTTATTTCTCCACAAAAACATATGTTGTGGGTACTCATTAGAAGCTCCTCGCTGAGGTGCTTCTAATGAATACCCAAAACATATGTTTTAACTTCAATATACATTAACCTATAGATAATGTGCTATTCTCTTCTGTTTTCACACCTTCCACAGAAAAAACGACCTTTCAGTTGTTAATTAAAGTCTTAAACCAGAAGGTCCCTTAGGCAGTTACCTGTGTGACGTACTCCTCCACAAAGAAATTCAACAAGGAATTTTACCTGTGAAAGAAATTTGGATTATTTCTATTCCTCACGGATAAATTTCTGTATCCTTGTGTTTCTTTTGTTTCTTTATCACTCCTTTCACTAACCATGTTATTATTTAAAATTTTCGATTGTCAATTTTGCATTTATTGACTGGCTATTTCGACATGCTTTTTCACGACTCTCGCTATAATCGGCACAACGCTCGTGTGCGGTTGGTTTGGAAGTGGTGTTTTCTTATATCAAAAATTTTAACTTATTTCTTTTTGTTCCAGATTATTCAGCGATGAGACATGCTATACCTGGACTGTTACTGGATATCTTGCGAGTTGGCGAAGATTTCTATGGTGGAGAAGCTGATTAGTAAAGAACTTGTCAACCCTTATGGGTTATACGACAGTTCTTTACTGATGGGAGCCCCACCCCATATGGCTATACTGCCAGGGTAAGACCCATCAAGGTGGCTTCTTATGGATGCTTTAGTATCCAAAATAAGTCTGTCCACCAGTCACCAGTCATTCATTGTCAGCTTCACCAGTCACCGGGCATCCAGGCATGGATAAAATCACCGGGCATTTCTTACCGGTCACCGGTCATCCAGTCACCGGTCATCCAGGCATGATTAAATCACTGGGTATTTATCACGGGTACTAGTGTCCGGTCATTGTGACGGATTACTAGTTACTCCATCAATTACGAGTACTAGTGTCCGGTCATTGTGTCGCATTATTAGTGACTCCTACCGGGCAACAGTTACGAGTACTAGTGTCCGGTCATTGTGTCGAATTATTAGTGACTTCACTGGGCAACAGTTACGAGTACTAGTGTCCGGTCATTGTGTCGCATTATTAGTCACTCGTACCGGGCAACAGTTACGAGTACTAGTGTCCGGTCATTGTGTCGAATTATTAGTGACTTCACTGGGCAACAGTTACGAGTACTAGTGTCCAGTCATTGTGTCGAATTATTAGTGACTTCACCGGGCAAACAGTTACGAGCACTAGTGTCCGGTCATATGTCCAGCTACTAGTGTATACCACTGGCAAATACTAATGATTACTAGTATCCAGTTATTGTATTGGATTACTAGTGACGTCTACTGGGCAATAGTTACGAGTTCTAGTGTCCAGTCATTGTGTCGGATTACTAGTGATTGGGTAACAGTCACTAGTCCCCGAACAATCTATTATTGTTCATAGAGCTTTATAGATAAGTCAAGTCAATGGATATAGGTTATAAAATGAAATACATAGTAACATTTTATATAATAAATTTCTAAATATTCCATTGACTTATTATAGAAGTGTAATTCTATTAATATTTTAAATTAACTTCTCTTTCATTCGCTAGAAAGAGGTTAACTTCCGATTCTAACGAAAATTCATCGAGCAGGAGTTCGTAGACTAGTGCCAGGACATTCTAACGAAATTTCACTGGGCAGTAGTTTCGTAGACTAGTGCCAGAACATTGTGTCGGATTACTAGTGACCGAGTAGTAGTGACTAGTCCTCGCTCAATATATGTTTATTCATTGAGCACTATAGACATGTCTAGTCTTGGGTTATAGGTTATAGAATGACAGCGATGGGTTCTAATACCTAGTAGCCCCTTATATTGTTGAACTCAGTCAAGTCTTTTTTAAACTAGACTTAAAATTCTATATATATATTTATTCTTGAAAATGATTTAAGAATTATCAGTTACGATCAAATTCGCAATTCATTCACAAAGTGTAGATGATACTTCCATCTATAATTATATAATTTATATCTCTTTTTATTCGCTACAAAGATTTATTCGCTTCTTACATATTCACCTTATTCGGCTGTAAGACAAAGGTGAACTCTATAAAAATATCCTTAGTTCTAAGAAGAAAAATATACACGAAATCTAAAAGCTCCCGATATGTAATCAGCATGTAATCTATGGAGTAAATTGACAAGAAAGTAGTAATAGATCCTTTCTACTTTCTATTAATATTTCATTCATAAGGTATCGGAAATCTACACGAATCAGATAAATAAATTAACAGTTTATTTATTTATCCGCTACCTCTCTAGATTACTACGATTTAAAATTCTAGTTGAGGTACATATTTTCCTTTTGCCTTTCTACATGGAAAATAGTTGATCCGTTAAGCTATTATTCTATTTTATACTATCTTGCTCTGTCTAAACTCTGCTATAAAATAATAAATAAGAAGAAAATCGTATATTTAGGCATAGATATAATTCGATACGTTCTTTACTTTGCCTGTTTTATTTTTTCTTCTGGATCATTTAAGACTACGATAGTAATATACCAGATAATTTTGTCTCAGTAAGAATCTATTATGCTGAAGATTTTTCATCTTGGAATAATAATTTTATTATGATTATAATTAGAAATTATTTAGGAAGGTTTAAAACTTATAATTACTAGACCCAATTAATCCTCGTATATTATAGGTCTACCTTATCTTTATTGAGGAATAGTTTTGCTTCGACTAGCTATATACCTCTAATATTTTATTTATAACTAGAGTCCATGTCAATCAAAATTTTCTCGCACCTTTGATATTGACAATGGATACATATTTAGTAAAGGCATTAATTATTCAGTACGTGACAGATTATTATTGCCTAAATTAGATATTATGTACAATACTTTCCTTTTGATATTTTTTTTTATTGACTTTGTAACTATTCAGAAACTGCCAAAGTCAATCATTTCCTTCCTCTAAACTTACCGAAGCTCTAGATTATGTTGATATATATTTTTAATATATGCTTAGAGGTTAATTAACGAGAGTTTACCTCATAATAGCAGATATTATCATATTCATATTAATCAATGTACGGTCTAGGCTTAGACAAAAAGGGAAAACATCCTTAATTACGAGCCGGTAAAGAATTAAGATACACTTAATTATCTCTTTACCCCTTCTTTATGTTTACATTCGTTAAAGGGATCTTAGTAATTCTCGCTAAGAGTTCAAGTTCAGTTTGCGAATAATGCAAAGATTAATATCTTGATTTCCAGTCCGCATCAAAAATGGTCTATATATATATATAGATAAATATCTTTTCCGAAACTGGATATTTATTTATTTTTCCACACAATAAGTCATTTCAAGACGTTTCGATGATTTTGAAATGCACTGCTTCAATTTATAATATGTTTATACGAACTTCACAATGTAGTAAGTGCTGCCCCTACGTTCCTGGTCGGATCTTACTTTTGTGATACGTTTTTGAACATACTGAAAGTTTCTCCGATTATACATTCGGTAAATAAACTTTCGAGTAGCATTTATGCTTTTAAACATTCAGATTATTTGATAATAGTTGGAGATAATACATGTATATTATACCGATATTTATATATCTATCTTCATTATTTATCTTTCTCAATTTACTTTTAAGTTAGATTGACCTTCTCGCTACGTTCCAGGTTTAAATCTAGCTAATGTTATGGACCAGTCACTTTTTTATTTCTTGAACAATATTTTAACAGTTTTCTCAGTATTCAGAGCATAACAACTTCATGAATACTTGGAAATAATTCAATTCTGCGCTTGTTAAACTAAACCTAAAACAAGCCCTAGTTTCAGTTCATGGAGATACATCCATTTAGATCCCATTATCTCTATTTCAATCATACAAAATTCTAATGACTAAGTACTCTTTTTCTATGTACGAATACAGAATATCGAGTCTTTGTTGCTGCATATTGGTTAAAGATTAAACAAAATTTATCTTAAACCTATATGACGTTAAATTAATTCTTATCTCTTTCATATTTATACATGTTTTTACCCTTCCTTCAGGGATCGTGGTAATAATATTATTTTATTACTCTCTATGGTTTACGCATAGATCTCGAGAGTATATATATATATGAATTCAGGAAGAATATATATATATATGTATATATGTATATATATATGTATATATATTTTCTTCCTGAATTCATTTGCAAGTACGTAATTTGATATTTCAGGAATTACCAATTATGCAGACATAGATTTTATTCTATTAATATTCAATTCTAAAAATTTGATTGAATATTTATCTATAAAATTCTGGGCAGTAATTTTATAGCGAGTTATATGTTTAATAATTCCTTGCTTAATAAATAGTTACGCTTAACTTTTTATTTATAGCAGGAATTTGTTCCGTAGTATAATTTTAATTTAGTATTCATATATTTCTTACTATTCTTAAATATCCGTATAGAATAGTAATACTATCTCTTAACTTATAAATTAAGTGTTTTAGATTATTAATCAGTACTATTGTATAATCTTTCTTCAGAGATTATCACACTATTACTTTTTTTTCTGAGTCCTTCTCTTTTTATGAACATTTTGATTCGTCATTACAAAGTGGATTTTTTAACATTTCTTGATTTCCATGATTATTTACTCAGGAGTACTTTTCATGGCAATCTTCTGGTATAGAAAGATTCTATCCAGCTTATTTATTATTGCTTAATCTTATCAATACGGTAAGATTTAGCCAAACTATGTCCGTCTTACAGTTAGCTGCGATCAACCTTATTCTTATCTCTCTTATTGTCTGTCAAACTCTAAGTTATGATGTTGACAGTTTCTTCTTTATTATTTTGTCAGGACATCAAAAGCTTTTACATGTCTATGACAAAACTAATTATCAATGGTTTAGGTTGTTTTTTCTTCCCAGCAGTTTTATGCAAACTCTGTATTATTTTATTGCTTGACTAAAAATTCGTAATACAATTAGTCTAGCAATAGTTTTTAACCATTATGTTTGTCTATACCTTTATCTTCTGATGGATAACTGAGTTATAAGTAAGTTAACTCCATCTACTTTTATTATCTCCCCTTCTTTAATTTGATCAAAGGGGAATAATTATACAACATTATGGTTATTTTAAGTCTGTCTGTTCATCGGAAACTGTCCTGTCGCTCCAATTAACAGGATTTAATTAGTTTATAATTCTAATAGCTTAGACTATTACAATTAGATAGCTTCACATATCTAGAATTTTATCCAAAATATCAACATATGTCAGTTATCTATAGGAAACTCCACCGAGTAGACTTTTCCTTATTTATTCAAGACCCTAGATAGACTACTTACAGTATATGGTCTTGGCTTTTTGTTTTACAAATTTTGTTTTGAAAATATTATTTCTTTATTCCTAGCTTACTTTGCGATGGAATATTTATGTTATGTCTCAATGACTCCTTTTTCTTTTTGAAGCCAATTGTTGTTTCCCAAAAAGAAAAAAAAAGGGGGGGTGTTGGGGGGGGGGGGAGCAATTTTAGGTCTCTGAGACTTAAGAACTGGCTTCCTCTAGAGTCTACTATTATATATAAGGTTGTTAGATCATAACACCTTAAAGATATGCTATTTTGTGAATCTAGATCATTCTTTCTATTAAATATAGAATTAGAATGTATCTGATTCCTTAGAGTTTCCTGAGACTTTAACCAGAAGTGGTGAGATATTATTGGTGTTAGAATTAGGAGAACACCTCCCTCCTATTCTGCAAATTCTAGCACATTATCTATAGGTTAATGTATTATGAAGTTAAAATGAAGTTTTTTAAAAGTAAAACAAATTTTAACGAGTAATACTTAACCAATAGATAATCAATTATCTCCCTCCGTCCACCCTCGCTTATCTCTTAATTGTGTCTATTGTTTTACACATAAAAGAAACTGACACGTGATCAACTGAGTGGGAGGAGTTACGTCACACAGGTAACTGCCTAAGGGACCTTCTGGTTTAAGACTTTAATTAACGACTGAAAGGTCGTTTTTTCTGTGGAAGGTGTGAAAACAGAAGAGAATAGCACATTATCTATAGGTTAAGTATTACTCGTTAAAATATGTTTTACTTTTAAAAAACTTCATTTTTATGGAGATATAAGAAAACTATTTACCGGATACCCTCCCTTATCTAGACCTATGTTTCAAACAACCTCCTCTGAAGCCTCTGGGCCAGTGTTGCTCAAATTTCATGTGGAGCAGTCTTGGGGCAGGGAAACGAAAGATTGCTAAAATGGTCGCGGTCCATTGACCAAGATCCGGTCTCGGTGGCTCAGTTGGATGCGCCGTCCGACTGGAGACCAGGAGGTCGCGGGTTAAACCCCCGCCGAGGTCGGCAACATTCTTTCGTGGAGATTGATCATGAAATATTTTCTACGGTCATTCTCTCCCTTCCGCTGATTCAAGAAGGGCAGTTGTCAGTTTCTGGCAAAAGAATGTGCACAATACTGGTTAACTGCTAAGAGGACTAAGCCTGCCCAGTAAAACGTGTGGTTAGGTAAACTGACAGCGCTCGACATGACCCCATTGGGTTGACTGGGCCGTAAAACCTCAACACAAAACAAACAAATCCATTGACCAAGAAGGCCGCCATGCCCATATATGTTAGAAACCTTTAAAAATCAGCTTCTCCAGAATCAAATAAGCCCAGGGGCCTAATCTTTGCACAAATCACCTTGTTGAGCTTTACATACATGTAGGTGGGAGTGGCCTTTTCTCCCAACATTTCCTTACTTATTCAGTGAAGATGAGTGCTTGGCAAGTCCCTGCTTTCTGGCCAAGATAAATAGATTATAAAAAGAATGACCCTTGAGAGCAATGAACACACACACAAAGACAAAAATAGCTGAAGTGTCTAAAACTTACAATATATGATTGAACTAGCAAAAGCTATAAGTTACAATCACAATTTTATTCTGTGAGGGTTATCTTCTCTTGCCCCTGTGCTGTATACATGTATAAAATCATGATATTGTTAAACACTTTCTCTTCAGAAATCAGTTTCCACCAAGGTTCATGTCAATCCTACTGTTGGGATTGAGAGTTTGCTCAAATGGTAACATCCATTGACTGTTATGCCCATTTTTGGTAAAGTACACTGTAATGAAAATAGAAGAAAACAAAACAACATATTCTTCTTCTTCAAAACCAAGAACTGCTCAAATGATGATCCTTTCATTAGTTGCAATGACAGGATTGGAAAAATGTTGCATAACATCTGCATCTGCATATCTGCAGTGGCTATTTCACTCAAGGCCAGCCTTGGTGGCTCAGTTGGATGCGCCGTCCGACGAGAGATGAAATATTTTCTACGGTCATTCTCTCCCTTCCGCTGATTCAAGAAGGGCAGTTGTCAGTTTCTGGCAAAAGAATGTGCACAATAATGGTTAACCGCTTAGAGGACTAAGCCTGCCCAGTAAACGTGTGGTTAGGTAAACTGACAGTGCTCGACATGACCCCACTGGGTTGACTGGGCCGTAAAACCTCAACACAAACAAACAGTTTCACTCAGGTGAGCGAGTCGTGGCCCATGGGCCTCTTGTCTTAGAAAATTTCTTGTCCTTTGATTGTTTTTTTTCTCATATTTATCTTTCTGTTTGTGTTGTTTACTGGTATGGGTAGTCCTTCCTTTTGTTTTGGGTCTAGCCCCTCCTTTACAGTAATTTACAGTTTTAACTGCACAATACATTAACCTATAGATAATGTGCTATTCCATTCTGTTTTTCACACCTTCCACAGAAAAAACAACCCTTCAATCGTAGTCTTAAACCAGAAGGTCCCTTAGGCAGTTACCTGTATGACGTAACTCTTCCCGCTTAATAGATCACGTGTCAGTTTCTTTTCTGTGGACAAAGAAAATCAACAAGGATTTTTTACCTGCGAAAGAAATTCGGATTATTTCTTTTCCTCACGGATAAATTTCTGTATCCTTGTGTTTCTTTTGTTTCTTTATCACTCCTTTCACTATCCATGTTATTATTTGAAATTTTCGATTGTCGATTTCTTGCATTTATTGACTGGCTCTTCACGACATGGGTTTTCACGACTCTCGGCACAACGCTTGTGTGCGGTCGGTTCAGAAGTCTTGTTCTTATATAAAAAATTTTAACTTGTTTCTTTTTGTTCCAGGTTATTCAGCGATGCGACATGCTATACCTGGACTGTTACTGGATATCTTGCAGAGAACTATGAGTTGGCGAAGATTTCTATGGCGGAGAAGCTGATTAGTAAAGAACTTGTCAACCCTTATGGGTTATACGACAATTCTTTACTGATGGGAGCCCCACCCCATATGGCTATACTGCCGGGGTAAGACCCATCAAGGTGGCATCTTATGGATGCTTAAGTATCCAAAATAAGTCTAAGTCCACCAGTCACCAGTCACCGGTCATTCATTATCAGCTTCACCAGGCACCAGTCACCGGGCATCCAGGCATGGATAAAATTACCAGGCATTCCTTACCAGTCATCGGTCATCCAGTCACCGGGCATCCAGGCAGGGATAAAATCACCGGGTATTTATCATCCAGTCAATTATTCACGGGTACTAGTGTCCGGTCATTGTGACAGATTACTAGTTACTCCTACCGGGCAACAGTAACGAGTACTAGTGTCTGTTCATTGTGTCGCATTATTAGTGACTCCTACCGGGCAACAGTTACGACTACTAGTGTCGAATTATTAGTGACTTCACCGGGCAACAGTTACGAGTACTAGTGTCCGGTCATTGTGTCGCATTATTAGCGACTCCTACCGGGCAACAGTTACGAGTACTAGTGTCTGGTCATATGTCCAGTTGCTAATGTATACCACTGGCAAATAGTTATGAGTACTAGTATCCAGTCATTGTATCGGATTACTAGTGATTGGGTAACAGTCACTAGTCCCCGAACAATCTATTAATGTTCATAGAGCTTTATAGACAAGTCAAGTCAATGGATATAGGTTATAAAATGACAGTGTTTGGTTCGAATACCTAGTAACCACTTATATATAGAATTCTATCCAGTCTTTCCCGAATTAGACGTAGAATTTTAAATAATTCATTGACTTATTATAGGAGTGTAATTCTTTATTAATATTTTAAATTAACTTATGTTTGTTTTCTCTCTGTCATTAGCTAGAAAGAGATTAAAGTCCGATTTTAGCGAATTTCACCGGGCAGTAGTTACGTAGACTAGTGTCCGGTCATTATGTCGGATTACTAGTGACCAACTAGTAGTCACTAGTCCTCGAACAACATATTACTGCTCATAGAGCGTCATAGACAAGTCAAACCTTGGGTTACAGGTTATAGAATAACAGCGATGGGTTTGAATTCCTGGTAGCCTCTTATATCGTAGAATTCTGTCCAGTCATTTCTGAATTAGACTTAGAATTCTAGATATATATATATATATATTTATTTATTCTTGGTAAATGAATTAAGAATTATCGATTATGATCAAATTTGCAATTCATTGACTAAGTATAGCAGGTGCTTCTATCAGTATTTAAAATAACTTCTCTCTCCCTTTATTCGTTAGAAAGAGATCAGCTTCTTTGGGTATTCACCTTATTCGGTTCCAAGGCAAAGGTGAATTCCATAAAATTATTGTTATTCTCAAAGAAGAAAATATACACGGAATCTAATTATTTCTTCTTTCCTCCCAGGTTTTTTCTACATGCTCGCGATATGTATCAGCATGCAGTCTAGGGAATAAGTTAGATGTAGAAAGCAGCAGTCGATCCTCTCTGCTTTCTATTATTACATTCATAAAGTATCAAAAATCTAGACGAATTAGATAACTGATCCTTACTAATTAGGAATTGATCTATTGATTAATTATATAAAGAGTCTAGGTCAGTCGTGCCCTGTCTGAACTCTGGAATAAAATAATTAATAAGAAGAAAATCATTTATTAAGGCATATATAATTCAATAGCTCTTTACTGTGCCTTTCATTTTCCTTCTGGATCATCTAAGACTATGATAGTAATGTTCCAGATTAATTTGTCTCAGTTGTAGAATTTAATACGTTGAAGATTCTTCATCTGGGAACAATAATTTTACTATGATTACGATCGGAAATTATTTAAGGAAGGTGTGAAACTTATAAACAACTAGACCTAATCTACGTATAGTATAGGTCTACATTATCTATTATTATCCCCCGACATACGAAGTATGTGGGGGTATATAGTTTTCGCTTTTCCGTTTGTCCGTTCGTTCATTCGTACGTACCTTCGTTCGTTCATCTTCCCGTTACAGGGTCAAAGTTTTTGCGTTAAAGTTTATAAGACCTCATATTTTGAAGACGAAACTGGCACGTATTAAAAATTTAAAGAACCTAAATATTGGAACAGATAGGCCTATGCAACAGCATAGACCCAGATCAGACGCCGCAGAGAACAAGGGAATGAAACTTATTTGGGGGAATAGGGGAATTGGCCTTTTCAAGATCGTCCTCCGAGTATATTTGTTTCTTAATTAAAGCCAGTATTGCTGCCTTCACATTTCCTGTATTTTTCACGGGTAATCCTGTATTTCGGTAGTATTAAATAATAATTATAATAATGGTCTTTATTTTCAGAGGGTTACACATTTAGCAACAATACAGGCTAATCTTCCATGAGGCCCTCTATTATTTACATTATATACAACGAAAAGAAAATGCATAGGCTAGAAACACACATACACACACACACACTAATAAGAGAGATGATCAAGTTTGAATATACACTGTGAGCTGATGTAGAGTTGCCTTATTTCACTGAAACAAGACATATCTGACACCAGTCACTAGAAAAAAAAATAAAAAAAAATGCAGTAATATCCCCAGAAAACAGTCTTGCCGAAAGCGAAACACAAGTCCTGAAACCAGGTTACATGGATATGTACAAAATACACACATATACAGGGTCTAAATTATATATATATATATATATATATATATATATATATATATACATATATATATACATATATATATAATGTATATATACTAAGTTTGAATTCCTTTCATCCATTTGATGCAATTTTTATGGAAGCTATCAACAGTTCCTAAGTGTTTTAATTTGTCAGGTAGATTATTCCAATTGCCGGCCTCGGTGGCTCAGTTGGATGCGCCGTCCGACTGGAGACCAGGAGGTCGCGGGTTCAACCCCCGCTGAGGTCGGCAACTTTCTTTCGTGGAGATTGATCATGAAATATTTTCTACGGTCATTCTCTCCCTTCCGCTGATTCAAGAAGGGCAGTTGTCAGTTTCTGGCGAAAGAATGTGCACAATACTGCTTAACCGCTTAGAGAACTAAGCCTGCCCAGTAAACGTGTGGTTAGGTAAACTGACCGCGCTCGACATGACCCCATTAGGTTGACTGGGCCGTAAAACCTCAACACAAACAAGATTATTCCAAATCAATGGTCCAGAGTAAATCAAACTCTGCTTAAACAGTTCTTTATGAGGTCTTGGCAGCACATAATTTATGGTTGTTGATGATCTAAGGGACTGAAGAGTATTGTTCAAGGGTCTTGTGTGAGACATCTCATTAATGTATTCAGGTGTTAGGGACTGAGAAATTTTGAACATGAATTTAGCTTTCTTGAGAAATATTAGTTCATAAATGTTTAGAATTTTTAGCTCTTCCATACTAGTAGCAATATTTTCATATTGATAGTCTAAAATAATTTTACAAGCTCTTTTTTGTAAACGGTAGATCCTATCAAGATTTCTTTGAGAAGTTCCTCCCCAGATGGCACTGCAATAATCAATATGGGGTTGAACATAGGACTAATAAAATTGGACTCTTTGATCAGTAGACAAGTATTCCTTATTCTGGAGAGCAGCCAAAGATTAGAAACTATTTTCTTTGTAAGGACATCAATATGATTTGTCCATGTTAAGTTGTTGTCAATTAATACCCCTAAAATTTTATCATTTGCTACTACAGATAATTCTTCATTGTTATAGTTCAACTGAAGGTTATTATTATTTAAATCAATCCGTTTCTGAGGAGTGGTAATAAGCATAGCTTTAGTTTTAGTAGTGTTTATTAGCATTCCATTTTCCTTACACCATTCTGAAAGTTTATGCAATGCAGTCTGTAGCTGTTGTTCAATACAGGCTTGAGATTTGTCAATAAAATAAAGCGTAGTGTCATCAGCATATAAGTCTGTAAGGACATTATCAATGCTCAAAGGCAAGTCATTAATAAATAATAAAAATAATAAAGGGCCCAGAATAGATCCTTGTGGAACACCACATATAATGTATTCAGCTTCTGAAAATGTGTTGTTAACAAAGACTTTTTGTTTCCTCCCCATCAAGTAGGAAGAAAACCAGCTGATAGTCTCTTCTGATAACTTGTAATATTTAAGTTTTTTAAGCAATAGTGTATGGTCAACAAGATCGAATGCTTTCCTAAAGTCAGTCATTACCATCCCAATCATTTGACTGTTATTTATTGCACCTAACCATTTATTTACCATTTGTAACAGAGATGTAACACAGGAATGGTTAGGCCGAAAACCTGATTGAGTTGAATGCAGCAAACTGTTTGAAGATAAATAAGACATTAAAGAATCATGGACATGTTTTTCTAGGAATTTTTGACACAACTGGTAGTACTGAAATTGGTCTGTAATTATTTGTGTCATCTTTAGGGCCATTTTTGTGAAGTGGAGTCACTTTGCCTTCTTTCCATTTTTCGGGGAAGGTATAACTAATAATGCTTTGATTACAAATAAAAGTGAGACTTTCAGATATATATGATGCTGCCAATTTCAATAGTCTTGGCCCAATATGTCAGCTCCTTTAGCCTTGGTAATATCAATATTTTTTAGATATTTTTCGACCTTTTCACAGCCTAAGAGAGGAATGGAAAAACTCGTGTTCTCAGCTAATTTTTTATCACAGTATAAACTTAGCCTAGACGGGCCCCCGTAGCCTAGTGGATAAGAGAGTTGACTCTTAATCCATTAGGTTTCTCACCGCTGTGGTTCGAGCCTAGCTCGGGTCATATGTGGGAAAGCCAAGTTCTGCTTACGGATGGTCAGGTGGTTTTTCTCCGGGTTCTCCGGTTTTCGCCCACCTTCGATGAACGATCGGCTCGATATAAGTGAAATATTCTTGAAAGGGCCGTAAAACCCAAATCAAAAAAAAAAAATAAACTTAGTCTAGCAAAGTTGGAAGGCAGAATTGGTTCTTTTATTTTAGAAGCCACAGACACAAAAAATTTGTTAAATTCAGATGAAATTTCAGAGGGACTGTCAATAGTTTTGTCATTAATTTTTAATGAGAGTATACTAGTGCCAGTATTGCGCTTACTTGCACCCAGTTCCTTAAAGAGTTTCCACACACTAGCTGGATTGTTCACATTTTCTTTTATAATTTCTGAATATTGCCTTTTCTTTGATACCTTAATCATTTTACTCACTTTATTTCTCCAGATTTTGTATTGTTCTTGATTGTTTAAAGATTTAAATCTATCTCTTGTTTTAAAAGCCTCAATTATATCTGCACTTAGCCATTTTGGTTGATGTTTGCGCTTGACACGGTGTTTTCGCAAAGGCAGATGCTTATCAACTATGTCACTAAAAAGGCTTGACCATGTTTCAACAATATCGTTTACGTCATCAAATATTTTTACAATGTCCCATGGGGTTGATTTCAGATCATCATTAAACTTGTTTTCATCAAAATTTTTGAAGGATCTATATGATATTGTATAATGGGTATTTTTAAGACTATATGAACCATTTGTTTTTCTACTAATGAAAACTGGAAAATGATCACTTAAACTTATGTGAGGCACGGCAGTCATCAAAATATTTGCTGGAGTATTTGAATAAATATGATCTATCAAGGTTGCTGACTGGTCCGTAACCCAGGTAAGAATACTGATAAATTGATAAAGGCCGAAAGATTCCATATACTCAAGCCAAAAATGCTTAATATTTTCTTGCATAAGATCATGATTAAAATCACCCATTAAATAAATTTCTTTTTCACATTCTAAAACTTTATCCAAATAATTATCAAAATCCTCATTCCAGCTTATTGTTTCATTTGGGTGTCTATATATATTTCCTACCAGAAAACTTGTACTGTTTACTGGAAAAATTTCTAACCACACACATTCAATACGCTCACATTCTAAATCATGTCTTCTTTTACAGTTTATTCCGTTTTTAACATAAACAATAAGTCCACCTCCACGTTCAGGTCTGTCTTCTGAAATACATCTGTCTTTACGAAACATTTGATAATTTTTAACTTCAAATATTGAGTTCATATGACAATTATTCAATTTGCTTTCACTCAGTCCTAACATATGTATGTTATTCTGAGAACTGTTTAAAAGCAAATCAATTTGATCAATTTTGTTTTGAATTCCTTGAATATTCAAATGACCCATCTTAAATCCTTTTCTGTTAAGCCCTAAATTTAACATGCTTTGGGCATTCATGGAAGTATGATCATCATGCACATTTTCATGCATATTATCTGCATGCACATTTTCATAAACCATTGTATCATAATACGGGGTGTATTATTTTCTTTAGAAAAAATGTCATATATCAGAGTATTGTCTTTTGAAGTTGAAAATTCATAGACTGTCTCTGAAGATGCTGTTAAACTGTTAATGTGACAACCTTGCTCTACTGACTGATGAGAGCTAATACTGATATTGTTTGAATATAGTGTATTGGGGGCAACATCACTGCTATTGTTACATTGACAATTAATATTATTACAGTTTTCGCAAATGCTCACTAGAAAGTTGAACCTATTTACTGATACAAATGGAACAGTGTAATTTTGGTCTAAACTGGCATATTTGCCAACATCCTATTGATTCCAACAAAATTTGTCTTTATGTCCAAAGAATTTGCACAAAAAGCATTGAACTTGATTTTTATGGAAGCACTGGTGTGTCTTGTGATTAGTAAGGCCACATTTGAAGCACTGCTCATTGTTATTGTCACTGGGATGTTGATTGTATCTGTGTTGTTTCTTCCCTTGTGATTTTTTGTTAAACTGTGAAGAAAATCCACTAAGGGCACAACTTTTAAAATTGTCAACTATGTCAATATGTGTATTTATGGCACCAAGTTCCTGATGCAGAAAGATGTATGTTGTCCCTTGGCTTGTAAAAGTAATTTTTTAACTGGTTATGCTTATTATAAAATGCCTTGTGGACATCAATGAAAGTTCACTGATGATATTCACATTGTCTTTTTATCATGTCGTTGACTTCTTTCACTGATGTATCCCCATGAGGACACAAACTACAGAGATAAATGTTACTCTCAGCACTTTTTTCCCTAATATGGTTCAACAACTGTTCATACTTTTCTTCAACAAATTCAAAATCTGCGTCTGATATTATGTTGGCAGAATCATTTCCAGCCACATAAATGATAATGTTTTCAAAACACTTCAAATCAAATATTTGAATTTTATCAATAAGAATGTCTACAGTTGCACCAGAGATGGGATGACATTCAACATTTTTGTTTAAACCCTTCTTGTTTATCCCAGAGAGAATAGAGTCCCCAATTAAGAGAGTTTTTGAAGCTGTTGTTTTACGATTGATGACAGTTTTGATAGGTTTGTCAGTAGACTTATTTACATGCTTAGACTGGTTATTTTGAGAGTTCTTTGATCCACTCCTGTTTGTTTTGGTTTGCTGTTTGACCACTTCTGCCTTGTTTTGCTGATTTTTTATATTAGTTGCAGCAGCTGTGCTGTAAGAAAAAGTTCCAGGAAAGACAGGAGGCTCCTTTTCATTAAACAGATTACGCATAGTTTCTGCACTAATTTCAGCAGTTTCTGGTAACACAATAACTGACTCCTCCGGCTCTGAAGATTTTATAGAATCTTTACACTGTTGTATATTGTTAACTTTTTGACTTAACTCACCCATGAAATCTTGTATCCTATTTATCTGTCCTTGTAAAGTTTTCACAACTTCAGTTAACATATTTAATTGTTTGTTTAACTCCTTACAGTTAATATTTTGGATTGGCTCAGACAAGGGTATTGGAGACATTAAAATGTTTGTATGGGTTTGATGTCTCAGCTGGTCAGCTGGTGTTGAGGTTAAACTTTGTGTTCCATGTGTAATACTGCTTTCTTCAATATTATCTGCTGCAAAATAGTTGAATAGTCTTAGTGACATACGCAAAAAGGAAGATTCTCTCCAGAGACTACACCCAGGTCCTGTTACTGTAGTGCTCTGACTGGTAACAAGATATTATACATTTTTGTCCATTTAAATGTGTTTCAAAGCGAGTTTTTTCTTTGTTTTGAGACTTTGAGTGCAGTTCCTTTTCCATAGAGGCAATGAATTGACTATAAAGTCCCTTTGTTGAGAACAAAATGGCAATCTGATTGTATGTTGGTATAACATGGTAAAGAATACCATTGAATTTGTCACTTATGTGTCGTTCCCTTTCAATAGCACTTATATGAGAAGCTCGTGAATAAGACAGATCAGAAACATCTTCACATTTTTCAGAATCACTTCTAGATTTTTCTGAAAATTCAGTAGAACTTTCCGAAACATTGGAACTTTCCAAAGTATTTGAAAACTTTTTTGAAACATGAACAGTTTTTTCTGGAGTTTTCTGTGTAATAGTTTCTTTTGTTGGAGTAGCCAGTAGAGGAACAGGCTGCTCAGAGTGATTCTAAACCAGATTATTTCGAGGTGGACTAGTCAGGGGCTGCTGTGTAATTACCTGTCCTTTTGGTAACCACAAACCAGGCCCATCATCCTCAAAGGATTCAATTAGAGATTGTTCTGTCTTTTGATCATCCATTTTCTATTTCTTAGAGCTTAACCATCTTACAGGTTAGTATACATCAATAGTCCATTCATACTGTCCATGATGAAGGTCATTTGCAGGCTCCATTTAATTTTAGTTTGATAGACTCCCATTAATTAATGAAGTACTTTCCCACTAAATAAAAGAATACTTTAACAACTCTCAATTGTTTGTGATATCACAGGCAATGTTCTATCCCAATAATCAAAACTTCATGGTGCTGCTGAGGGAGCAACTGTAATGTCTTTGAAGATGATTTTCAGGAAATACAATGGACAATGGAGTCCTTTGTTGGAAAAGAGATTTATTTTTTTCTTTTCTAACTATTTTCTCAAAACTATTTATATTTTGAGATATTTTTCACTTGTTTCAAATATTATTCCATCAAAAATATTATATTCAGAATCTGTGTCACAAGATCTACAAAACTATATAACTTTCATCACAGTGTGTTTAATATAATCCACAACAATTAATAAAATTGCAGGAGCTTAAAAATCCCTGACCATTTCAAACTTTTCTGCCCTAGAATACTGTTTGTATTTGGGTAAGTCGTGTGACCGCTATACCAGAATTCCTAAGTTGATCTGATCATTTCTGCAAAATGTGACGCACATGCGATAGTAAGAAAGCTCTACACGCGAAATTGTAAATTAGCATTTGCATCCGCGCATTCTGATCTGGGTTGTTCCCGCTCGTCCGTACACTGTGTCCTTTGATAATATCTGCCGCTAATATTTAAGTTTAGCGTGCTAAAGGTTTCAATAAGCACCACGTTTTCATCGTGGGGATTTAAAACGCCTCCAGCAAAATACTTCCTGTCTGACCGCGTGATTGTCATGATGCTCAGTGCATCCTATTTGAACAGGTAATGGTCCCAACAGAGATGATAGGTCCCAACAAGCCAAAATGAACCTAATCATTTGTTACAAATGTGATCAGTCTGTGCACTTGCTGGAGACTGCGATTCATGTATTACAGTGTTTTATACCAATGACCTAATCAGTGATTTGAGTGGACACCATCCTGCACTAGACTGCGTCTCGCACTCTGATCTGACTTACACAAATGCACAAAGGGACATTTTCGTCTGAACAGGGATCTAATTGATGACAGATAATTCTTGCAATAAGTTCCATTACCGAATTTTAAACGACAATACATTTTTCTTAAAGAAAGAAATATTGCTAAAAACGATAATGGCAGTTCACAGGTTTGGCATACGTAGTTCAGTTTGGTGTAGAGCTAAAATCTTTGATCTTGATCATGCTGCATTCAGATCTGGTTGTCCGCACTGTTCGTTTATGTATGAGTCCTTTCCAATAGAAACGACCTTATGACATTTGAGACCAGCATAGACAAGATCAACATGCGCATCCGCGCACTCTATGTATCGGGGCAGTCTGATCTGGGTCTACGGATATCGCCAACAGAATGCAGTGTGAATACTGCGCTTCAAAACGGCGGAGATTCTAATCAGTCTGCGCTTTTCACATTTAAACTCTGTACACTTCACCTTTGAGGAAAGGGACTTTATATTTCTGTAGTAGCTCAAACAAGAACAAACGTGCGGTAACCTTTTAAAGTATTTTTTGGTCAGTGCGGTAAAGTGAAGAGGGTTGTTAAGTAAGAAGACAGTGGACTAAGCCAGCCTATTTTAAGAAAGTGGCACATTCCCGGAGTGCCGAACAAACGTATCTGGCGATTAATTAGTGTACCGGATAATTAATTGTTTTGTTATGAGAAACATTATTCGACATAGAATTAATCGGATGGAATTGAAAACAAACATCAGTGTGGTAATTATTTATTTGTTCATAAAATTTCACATTCAGTTACCAATCACACATAGCAAATTAGAAAACCCTTTCATCGTGCTGGTCCTTTTTTGTTGTTTCGGGCGTCCGATAGCCAGGTCAATTTTGGCTGTAAATGAATCTGTCCTAAAATTTCGAACAGTAAATTTTTTCGCAAATCATAATTTCTAAAATTTCGAACAGCAAGAACTGAAATTATTTAATTTTGTTCCAGATTTTAGGACATTTACCGTAAATATAGAACTAGATGTATCTGATTCCTTAGAGTTTCCCGAGTCTTAAACCAGAAGTTGTGGGATACCAGGGCTCGGGAAAACCGGAAAAATAGCCGGTCTGGACCGAAATTAAGAATTCTGGACCGATTTCAAACACCCCAAAACGCTAATAAATTGGTCCAACATTTTGTGCCTTGAACCCCATTTTTCCCAAACCAACCAATTTTCACAAATCAATGATGTCTAAAAAATCACAAACGGTCAAGTCTTTCCAAACTGACAACGTCCGCGCACCTTTTAAATGCGATATTATGGTAGTTAAAAGGCTCTAAACGGTCATTTGACATGTATATTGGAGAGACAGCTGAATAACGGCAACCTACCCGCAGCACAAATTAATTACGTCATTATCCAAACATTGTCAAAAAATCAACACTTCACTGACCTTTGTGCGGTAAACAAGCGATTAACACGAATCATCAGTAACGGAAGTCTGATAACAGTCTTTTGATCAACACGGTTTGTCGGTCCCAGATTCGATAAATGAATTCCCAAACCTTGTACGTCCTGATCAGATGTCGCATACAACGGCGTCTGACCTGGGTATTATTGATTGCTTCTTTTTTTTTTTTTTTTTGTTGATTGCCGTAACATGCGAGTATAACTCAAGGTAGATTTCACAGTAAAAATAAGTAATGCACCACTTGCGCTAGGCAAGATTGGTCAGTGCTTAAAATTTAAGCAGTCTGATCAAATCTTGAAACACTGAAAACTGCAAAACCGCCCGTGGCGCAGGCCTTTTTTATTAGACCTAATTAGGTCCATAAAAGTCGTTTCGTTCCGTCTCTCCTGTTTCCCGCCGTCTTCGCGCTTATACAAGACGGGAATCAGTTGTTTTATAAATAGTTTAGGAAAACCCTGCGGAGGTGGAAATGACAACAAAAACCGTTTTTTTTTGTTTTGTTTTTTTTTTCTTTCTTTTTACATACCTTACAGTATTTATTGATGACGCCAGCTTTGATCATGCTCGTTGCACCCGGACTTCCGTCATATAACGGAGTTGAGGTGTATTATTTAAAAGTTATAGGACTGCTAATTGTCATTAGTTTTCGTGACAGGTGATATAAACATATTTTTTTTTTTGGAAATGGGCTCATTGATGACGTCATCGTCATCAGCTGGACCGATTCAGATTTCAAAATTTCCAGAGCCCTGGTGGGATACAATTTATTTTGTGTTGGAATTAGGAGAGCACCTCCCTCCATTTCTGCAAATTCTAGCACATTATCTATAGGTTAATGTATTGTGCAGTTAAAATGAAGTTTTTTAAAAGTAAAACATTTTAACTATCAATACTTAACCTATAGATAATTAAAATTATCCCTCCTCACCTCCCGCGCTTCTCTCTCCTAATTGTGTCTTTTGTTTTACACATCAAAGAAACTGACATGTGATCTATTAAGCGGGAAGAGTTATGTCATACAGGTAACTGCCTAAGGGACCTTCTGGTTTAAGACTACGACTGATAGGTCGTTTTTCTGTGGAAGGTGTGAAAAACAGAATGGAATAGCACATTATCTATAGGTTAAGTATTGATAGTTATAATATGTTTTACTTTTAAAAAAATTCATTTTGTCTCCATTTTCCATTTTCTTTGATTGGGTCTGACTTAATTCATATGTCCTTGCATGTCTATACACTTCCCCAGAGTTGTCACTGCCTTCTTTAATTCTTCTCTGATTTTGCCAATTACAATGTGGTCTCTTATTATTTCATTTTTTAACTGGTCTGTTTCATACTTTATCAGTATCTGCAGATCCATGATAAACTGTTCAAAGGGTTCATCCTCTTTCTGGATTCTACTTTTGAACTTGTAGCGGGAGTATATTTTGTTGGACTTCAGTTTACAATACGCCTCTAGATCATCGTAATAATTCTCTCGTTTTTAGCTCACCTGAGCAAAAGCTCAGGGTGAGCTATTGTGATCACCCTCTGTCCATCATCCTCCGTTAACACTCTAGAGGTCACAGTTTTGACCCAATCTTGATGAAACTGCTCAGAATGTTTGCCTCTATGAAGTCTAGGTCAAGTTCGATACTGGGTCACGGGGTCAAAAACTAGGTCACCAGGTCAAATCAAAGGAAAAAGTTAACACTCTAGAGGTCCTAGATTTGACCCAATCTTGATGAAACTTGCTCAGAATGTTTGCCTCTATTAAATCTACTGGGTGGGTCAAGTTCGATACTGGGTCACTTGGGGTCAAAAACTAGGTCGCAAGGTCAAATCAAAGGAAAAATTTGTTAACACTATAGAGGTCACAATTTTGACCCAATCTTGATGAAACTTGCTCAGAATGTTTGCCTCTATAAAATCTAGGTTAAGTTTAATTCTGGGTCACTTGGGGTAAAAAACTAGGTCACCAGGTCAAATCAAAGGAAAAGCTTGTTAACACTCAGAGGTCACATTTTTTAAGTAATCATCATGAATATTGCTCAAAATGTTTACCTTGATGATTTCTAGGTCAAGTTCGAAACTGGGTCACTTGGGGTCAAAAACTAGGTCACCGGGCCAAATCAGCAGGACCTTGTTAACACTCTAGTGGTCACATTTTTGAAGCAATCATCATGAATCTTGCTCAAAATGTTTGTCTTGATGATTTCTAGGATAAGTTCGAAAGTAGGTAATTTCGGGTCAAAACCTAGGTCACCAGGCCAAATCAGCAGAAAACCTTGTTAACACTCTAGCGGTCACATTTTTGAAGCAATCATCATGAATCTTGCGCAAAATGTTTTTCTTGATAAGTTCTAGGTCAAGTTCAAAATTAGGTCACTTGGGGTCAAAACCTAGGTCACCAGGCCAAATCAGCAGAAAACCTTGTTAACACTATAGCGGCCACATTTTTGAAGCAGTCATCATGAATCTTGAGCAAAATGTTTTTCTTGATAAGTTCTAGGTCAAGTTCAAAACTGGGTCACTTGGGGTCAGAAATTAGGTCACCTCGCCAAATCAGCAGAAAACCTTGTTAACACTCTGGTGGTCACGTTTTTGAAGCAATCATTATGAATCTTGCTCAAAATGTTTGTCTTGATGATTTCTAGGTCCAGTTCGAAACTGGGTCACGTGGAGTAAAAAACTAGGTCACCTGGCCAAATCAGCAGAAAACCTGGTTAACACTAGTGGTCATATTTTTAAAGCATTCGTCATGAATCTTGCTCAAAATGTTTGTCTTGATGATTTCTAGGTCAAGTTCAAAACTGGGTCACTTAGGGTCTAAAACTAGGTCACCAGGCCAAATCAAAGGAAAACCTTGCTAACACTCTAGAGGTCACATTTTTGAAGCAATCACCATAAATCTTGCCCAAAATGTTTGTCTTGATGATTTCTAGGTCAAGTTTGAAACTGGGTCACTTGGGGTTAAAAACTAGGTCACAAGGCCAAATCAAATGAAAAACTTGTTACCACTCCAGAGGTCACATTTTTTAAATAATCATCATAAATATTGCTCAAAATGTTCGTCTTTATGATTTCTAGTTCTATTTTAAAACTGGGTCACTTGATATCAGAAACTAGGTCACCAGGCCAAATCAAAGAAAAACCTTTTTGACACTCTACAGGTCACATTTTTGAAGTGATCATCATGAATCTTGCTCAAAATGTTTGTCTTGATAATTTCTAGGTGAAGTTTGGAACTGGGTCACTTATGACGTGTATTTCACAGTCCAGTGACTTTATTAAGTTTTTCCATTTAGGTCAGTTTCTCAGTAATTATTGGTCCTACAGAGTGATATTTGGCACTTGTGAAGTGTTTGTCTCAGTAACTATTGCTCCTACAGCCAGTGATACTAATTACATGCATACATCTTAGCATGGCCTCTTGAGTGCAGTCATCCATATATGACTTTGACCTCTATTTCTCAGTCCATTAGACATGCTACATTCTCTTACTTGTTAATATAATCATAATGAATTTTAATCAGAATGTTTGCCTTGATCAGTTCTAGGTCAGGTTCTCAAAGTGCTATGATACTCAGGTGAGCGTTACAGGGCCATCATGGCCCTCTTGTTTCTTTTGGGCTTCAGTGAGATTCCAGGTGGAGTGTATTTCTTGCCCTTTCTCTCCTACCCAGAGCATGATGTAGTTACACCAATCCTCTTCTGTTTTGCTCTTAAGCGGACCCCCAAACATAAAGTTGCAATGCTATTTAAAGCTTTTAAATGCAGTTGGAAGATCGCCCGCAGACCAATCCGTCTTTGGGTGTGACACTTCTTGCTCCATTTTTTCACAATGGAACCATGACACAGTCCTGTTTAGCGGTTTGATGAAAAGATTATGGTGATCGCTATTGACAGCCGGCTGTCACCAGCGAAAGTTTCGCTGGTGACAGCCAGGCTAAAATATATGGATGGTATATCGACAAAAAAATAAATATTTAAGTAATTTACTGATTTTTAGCTCACCTGAGCTCTGCTCAGGATGAGCTATAGTGATCACTTTTCGTCCGTCGTCCGTCCGTGCGTCCGTCCGTCCGTTAACATTTTCAAACGACTTCTCCTCTGAAGCCGCTGAGCCAATTTTGCTCAAATTTCATGTGGAGCCTCCTTAGGGTGGGGGAACGAAAGATTGCTAAAATGGTCGCGGTCTGTTGACCAAGATGGCCGCCATGTCCATATATGGTAAAAACCTTTAAAAATCTTCTTCTCCATAACCGAGGATGCCTTGGGGCTGAATCTTTGCAAGAATCATCAGGAACGAGAGGTCTACCAAAGTTGCTAAAAGAATTGTCGTATGTTGACGTTTGACCTTTTTACAGCAAGGTCAAGTTTGCTTCCCTATGCTTTTGTATGGGAAAAACCTTTAAAAATCTTCTTTTCCAAAACTGAGCATGCCTTGTGGCTGAATCTTTGCATATATCATCGGGACGGGAGGGCTACCAAGTTGCTAAAGTAATGGTTGTACATTGACATTTGACCTTTTTGCAGTAAGGTCAATTTTGCTTCCTTATGCATTTGTATGGGAAAAATGTTCAGAATTTCAAACAACTTCTCCTCTGGAGCCTCTGGGCCAATTTTGCTCAAATTTCATATTGAGCCTCCTTAGGTTGGGGGAACGAAAGATTGCTAAAATGGTCGCAGTTAATTAACCAAGATGGCCGCCATGCCCATATATGGTAAAAACCTTTAAAAATCTTCTTCTCCAGAACCGAGGATGCTTTGGGGCTGAATCTTTGCATAAATCATCGGGGACAGGGGGTCTATCAAAGTTGCTAAAATAATGGTTGTACACTGACATTTGACCTTTTTACGGCAAGGTCAAGTTTGCTTCCATATGCATTTGTATGGGAAAAAAACATTTAAAAATCTTATTCTCCAAAACCGAGGATGGCTTGTGGCTGAATCTTTGCATATGTCATCGGGAACGGGTGGTCTACCAAAGTTACTAAAATAATTGTCATACATTGACATTTAACCTTTTTTACGGCGAGGTCAAGTTTGCTACTGTATGCATTTGTATGGGCCCCATACATTTGTATGGAAAAAATGTTTATAATTTCAAATGACTTCTGAAGCTTCCACGCCATTGTTGCTCAAATTTCATGCAGAGCCTCCTTGGGCAGAAGAATGAAAGATTGCTAAAATGGGCATGGTCCATTGATCAAAATGGCTGCCATGCCCATATATGGTAAAAAACTTTAAAAATCTTCTTCTCCATAACCAAATAAGCCCTGGGCCCTTATCTTTGCACAAATTATGGGGGACAGGAGATCTACCAAAATTGCTAAAATGATGGTTCTATGTTGACATTTGACCTTTTTACCTCCAAGGTCAAATTTGCTTCCCCATGCATTTGTATAGGCCATATACATTTATATTGAAAGTATCGAAGTGACTTGTAGATCAACAGTAGTTAAAATTGTTCTGATTGGAAATCTTAGATGGCCATCATCTTGTTTATATTTATTATATTTCCCTGCCACTGTGCTGTTTACATGTATAAAATCATGATTCTTCAGAAACCACTTAGCCAATTTCCACCAAATTTCACATTGATCCTACTGTTGAAATGTGATTGATGGTTTATTCAAATGATCATGCGCCATTGACTGTCAGGCCCATATATTCTTCTTCAAAACTAAGAACTGCTCAGATGATTATATTTTCATTAGTTGTGATGATAGGATTGGAAAAATGTTGCATAACATCTGCATGTCTGCAGTGGCTGTGTCACTCAGGTGAGCGAGCCGTGGCCCGTGGGCCTCTTGTTTTTATTGATACATTTAAGAATAAATATTTATATGTTTTTGAATATTAATACATGAATTTTATCATTTGTAAATATTTGTATTAGTTATGTTTGATTACTGAATCATAAGATGGCATTTTTGTTCATGTGTATATTCATTTTCTTTTTCTGTCATTTTCTGTCACTTGTTTTAAATAAGTGTTTGTTGGCAAGAATTCAAGAAAAACATTATTAATTTTTGCCACATAGGGTAGAGGTGGGTCTAATCATTCTGAAGTCACTATTAAAGGTGACGTGCTGTTGATGTTTGGAGTCTTTGAGAGTTGCATTTTAAAGTAAACACTTAGTATCTGTTCTTGTGCAGATCTATGCTATTATAATGAAACTGAAAGACTGCTGAAAGTGATGTTAAACAGATCAGGTATACTGTGTGTACTGAATTCTTGTTGAGGGCCATATGCCTTATTTGGAAGAGCAATTGACAGCATTATATGAGGTGTTAAGCAACAACTTAACAAAATTTTAGCCATGTTAGGTTTGGATACAGTGAAGTATGCTTATGCCCACCAGTAAATTATACTGATCATTTCAAAAAGGTGCTTCTGTTGTGGTTCTTTGTTGTTCTGTTTGTTAATCTGTGTTATGATTACCTTTTCCTATTACCTTTTCCTATTATGTGTGCCTATTATTTGGAAAGGTTCAGGTAATTGAAAGAATGCCTACATTTGTATCTAGGAAAGAGCTGCTTTCTTTTTATCATAAATTTTTTCATATGTGTATTCCTTCTTTCCCTTTTGATGTTGAGGGCAGGGTTTGTGTCTGATGTATCAGTTCCTGATCATTGCTTGTCTAAGTATTTTGTAGTTCAGCATTATGAATACCTCACTTGGGGAAAAAAAACACATAAAGAAAATAATAATAATGACAATAATGAAGATTTCTGTTTGATAGCTCATCCATTCTGAGTTTGACTACTAGACAAAGTGCCCAGTGGGGACACGTATACCCCTGACCAGTGCTACTGCCTCTTTTTAAAAAGCGCAAAGTATGTAGCTTTGACTCTGGAGATGGCAGTTATTTGCAATATTAATACAACATTGAAAGAATTTAGTTATACACATTATGTGAAGCCCATGACCTTGACCTCAAAGGTAAGGCAGGGGTGCAAGGATCATGCTAAATAAAACTTTAGACCTATAACTATCACCATAACAAATACCAGGGAAATCAATCGGAGTCTTTATAATTTAAGGAAAAGCTTTGACATTTGTATGAAAAATCTAAGTGTTAGTCTGTGACCTTGACCTCAAAGTAATGCCCCAGCTTGATGTTGGTGCTGAGAAAAACATGTATGTACATGTATACCATCATGCCAAATATTAATGAAGTCAATCAAAGCATTACAGCAGGCCTCGGTGGCTCAGTTGGATGTGCCGTCCAACTGGAGACCAGGTGGTTGCGGGTTCAACCCCCGCCGAGGTCGGCAACATTCTTTCGTGGAGATTGATCATGAAATATTTTCTACGGTCATTCTCTCCCTTCCACTGATTCAAGAAGGGCAGTTGTCAGTTTCTGGCGAAAGACTGTGCACAATACTGGTTAACCGCTTAGAGGACTAAGCCTGCCCAGTAAACGTGTGGTTAGGTATAAACTGACCGTGCTCGACATGACCCCATTGGGTTGACTGGGCCGTAAAACCTCAACACAAACAAACAATCAAAGGATCTTGATATTATAGCTATGTGAACTTAACGCAAAAAGTTTTACTTTTATATAAAATTCTAAGTCTGTGACCTATACCTCAAGGTTTTGTGCCGAATTTCTCTGAGTAAAACTGTCAATCTATACATGTATCTACAATCCTGCTAGATATAAATGAAACTCATCAAAAGGTCTTGATGATGTGACTATATAAATTTAAATGCGAACATTTTTACTTTAAATGAAAATTCTAAGCCTGCGACCTTGACCTCAAGGTCAAACTCAGAAGTGGGGATCGTGCTGAGTAAAACTCTAGACCTATATCTACCATCATGCCAAATATGCATGAAATTCATTAAAAGGTCTTAATATATAAACTTAAGCACAAAAGTTTTGGCTTTAATATGAAAATTCTAAGTCCATGTCCTTGACCTCAAGGTCAGGCCCCAGGGTGGGTGGGTATGGCACTGAGTAAAACTTTAGACCTATATCTATAATGTACCGTCACACCAAATAAAAATGAAATCCATCAGAGTCTTTATAATGTAAGGTCTTATAAATTCTGACGCAAAAACTTTGACCCTGGTTCCATGAATGTGACAGAAAGACCAGGGAATGAATGAACGTACATACAAACATACAAACAGAAAGGCGAAAACTATATATCCCTCAACATACTTTGTATGGCGGGGGTATACATATGGCTATGTAAAATTTAATCAGAAAGTTTGACTTTTATATGAAAATTCTAAGTCTGTGACCTTAACCTCAAGGTCATGCCCCGGGACGGGAATTTCTCTGAGTAAAATTTTCAACCTATATCTACCATCATGCCAAATATAAATGAAATTCATCAAAAGGTCTTGATGATACAGCTATATAAACATAAATGCAAACATTTTGACTTTTATATGAAAAGTCTATTTCTGTGACCTTAACCTCACATCCCGGGGTGGAGATCGATCTGAGTTAAACTCTAGAGTCTAGACCTATATCTTCCATCATGCGAAATATACATGAAATTCATTAAAGGGTCTTGATAATATAGCTATATAAACGTAAGTGCAAACACTCATGTATCTGAACAAAAGGTCTCAATTATGCCAATTTGTAGATGCAGGTATTCTTTAACAAACAAACCATAATGTTAGAAAATACAAATGTTAAACAAATACAAAATAAATAAGTGATAGAAAGACAAAAAAAAAAGAAAGAAAATAAATACAGATATATAAGAGACATGAGCAAAGATATAATTCAGTAATCATAAATATCCATGATGTACATGTATATTAATGCCTATAATACTAATACCCTGTTTAAAAATGATAAATTAATTTTAATAACCACAATACACTGTATATTCTAAATTAAGATATGAATAAAGGTTACATAAATAAAAGAAAAGTCAATTAATGACTTTATTATTTGTTGCTGATCAATAAACCATCTATATATTTTTTAAGGCTGGCACAATTAATCAGATAATTGATTAAGTGATCGATAAATTCCAAAGTAATTATTGTTACAGATTTGCTAATCATCGATCATTTGATTTCTGTGCCTGTTAGTTTACGGTACTTAGCCTTAATATTCAGACAACTCACCTCCTTACTATACTTTATCTAAAATTTGAACAAGTACAATTTACCACCCAATGTTGTGTCCAAAAATAACGATGAGTGGCAAACAGTGTAGATCCTGATGAGATGTCACATTTTACAGCATCTCATCTGGGTCTACACTGTTTGTTATTTTAGTGGCCCAGCCAAATTTCCACTCACTTTGGGGGACTGGACGAGTGCTAATCCTTATCCCTGATTATGGATGGTGCAACCTGGGAGTCTGTTTCAGCTTTACTATTGAAGGATAAATTCCTGTTTTTCGAAAAGCAGAATAAACATTTTCAGCAGTCAGAGCTTTTAAATAAGTTCAGCAACTTAGTATTTTGAAATAGTTTGTCCTGGGTTGTTCTTCATATACATGTAAGTATGGCACTCCTTATTATACATAGCTTTAAAAGGACCAAATACCCCTACATCAGCCTTAAAAGGACCAAATACCCCTACATCTAAAGGCTGGGTAACATGACTGGTGTGGGGTGGCAAAACAAAATGTATCACATTATAAGCTCTAGCCCAGTCTGTCAAAGTCAAAGAAATGTGAGAGCGATGTCCGTCATACATCACAAATGTGGGTTCTGCTGGTGGGACAGATGAACGGGCCTTATTTTTCTCATTATTTTCAGTTTCTTTGTTGAAAAACACAAAATCCAGTTTCCACAACTTATGGTTTTAGAGTTCTATGTCTTATTCACAGTTGTGGAGTTATCACCCACTGCAGGGTTAAACAAGTGTATCCCTTGATAAAATTATATCTCTGATGCCCTAGATTGAAAAAAGACGGCCATTTGCGGTGCGGTCGGGGGATTTGCCATCTCTTCTGATGGCTATTTTTTAATATATGTGTATGTTTCAAACGCATTTCTGACAAGGAAAGGCCCTACAATTTAACATGATAATAAGTTCGTTTTTCTTACAGGACAGTTTTCCGCCACAAGTTCACATGACGTCACCGTTATCAGCATGCTGTTTCTTCATGTGGGAGCAAGCAAAAACGTAACTTTTTAACTTGTACTGGAAATGTGAACATCCCAGAATTGCGTACCATCACCCGGTGCGCATTTGAGCAGTCCCATGAGATACTACACAATGTTTACTGGACACGTTCTGCGGGACTTAGAAATTGCTTTTGGCCAACTATTTTAATGCGCAGAATGCGCTCGCATAAGCGATAAGGTACATTTGGTTTGTCACCCGTGACTGCATGTTGTCCTTCAAAAGAAAAGGTCAACATTATAATTAAATGGTGCATTTGCGAGCATGATGAAAATTGGGTGTCAGAAAACTTTCAAATGAAAAAAGAAAAAAAAAAATACGATCAGGCATGATAGAATGAGGAGGATTATGCACCAGTCAAAATCTAGGTCAGATTGTGTGCAAACAAACAATGTGATTTTACTGGAAAATGTCAAATAACTAATGAGTGAACCTGTCTGCCGATAATCCTATCCTCAAGGGATGAAAGACCATGACACCTGCATCTGTATTTTCGGTGAATTAATCAGTCAGGATAGGCAATACACACTGAAAAATTAAGGTGACGTCAACATGGCTGCTAGGGGCTGGGCTTATTTTCCCTATATATCTACATGTATATAGAAAATTTTAAAAATCTTCTTGTCAGAAACAACTGGAGCAATTTCAATATTACATGGCAGGAATGTTTCCTATGTGACCCTCTACCAAGATTGTTCAAGCTATTATGATTCTTTGAAAAACATGGCCGCTAGGGGGTGGGGCTTATTTTCCCTATATACAAATGTATCTATATAGAAAACTTTAAAAATCTTCTTGTCAGAAACCAGTGGACCGATTACAGTATAACTTGGCAGGAATGTTCCTTTAGTGACCCTCTACCAAGATTGTTCAAGCTGTTGTGATTCGTTAAAAACATGGCGGAGCAGGGCTTTTTTTACCTACATGTATATATCTATATTGAAAACTTCTATAATCTTCTTGTCAGTCACCACTGGACTGATTTCAATGTTATACAGCAAAAATTGTTTCTATGATGACACTCTACCAAGATTGTTCAAACCTTCATGATTAGTAAAAAAAACATGGTCCCCAGGGGGGCAGGGCTTATTTTCCCTCTATATAGAAAAATAAAAAAATCTTGTCAGAATCTACTGGACTGATTTTAATATTACTTGGCAAAATTGTTCCTTTGGTGACCCTCTACCAAGATTGTTCAAGCCGTCATGATTCATCAAAAACCTTTGCCGCCAGGGGGTGGTGGTTGGGAGTGGGAGAGGGGGGATTGGGGGGTGGGGGGGTGGCTTTTCCTACAATCTATACAGAAAACTTTAAAAACCTTCTTGTCAGAAACCACTGGACTGATTTCAATATAATGAAATGTTCCTTTGGTGATCCTCTACCAAGATTGTTCAAACCATCATGCTTCGTCAAAAAACATGGCCGCCAAGGGGCGGGGCTTATTTTCTGTATATTTCTATATAGAAAACTTTAAAAAGTCTTTTTGTCAGAAACCACTGGACCAATTTTAATAAAACTTGGCAGAAATGTTCCCATGGTGACCCTCAACCAAGATTGTTCAAATTCATGATTCATCAAAACACTTGGCCACTAGGGATGGGACTTGTTATTGCTATTTTTATATAGAAAATTTTAAAACTCTTTCTTCTTGTAGAAACCACTGGACCAATTTTAATATTAGCTCACCTGAGCAAGTACTGCTCAGTGAGGTATTCTAATAGGCCAGTACTCCGGCGTCTTTTGTCAGTCATCCATCATCTGTCAGCAACTGACATCTCCTCCTAAACCACTGAGCTAATTTGGACCAAACTTCACAGGAATGATCCTTGGAAGGTACTAACTGAAAGTTGTTCAAAGAATTGGAATCTAAGCAGAACTCTGGTTGCCATGGCAACCAAGTGGCAAAATCTTTAAATATCTTTTTGTCCGAAACTATAAGGCCTAGGGCTACCAAATTGGTATGTAGGTTCATCTAGTGGGCCTCTACCAAGATTGTTCAAATTATAGTCCTGGGGTCAAAAATGGCCCCTACACGGGGGTCACTGGTTTTATATAGACTTATATAGTGAAAATTTTAAAAAATCTTCTTGTCAGAAACCATAAGGCCTAGGGCTACCAAATTTGGTATGTAGCTACATCTAGTGGACCTCTACCAAGATTGTTCAAATTATAGCCCTGGGGTCAAAAATGGCCCCTACACGGGGGGTCACTAGTTTTATATAGACTTAATAATGAAAATCTTGAAAAATCTTCTTGTCAGACACCGTTATGCCTAGGGCTTCCAAATTTGGTATATAGCTTTATCTAGTGGCCTTCTACCAAGATTATTCAAATTATAGCCCTGGCTTCAGAAATGGCCACTATCCGGTGGTCAGTAGTTTTAAATAGACAATATTTAGTGTAAATCTTAAAAAATCTTCTTGTCGGAAACTATTAGGCCTAAGGCAACCGAATTTGGTTTGTAGCTTTGTCTAGTAGACCTCTACCAAGATTGTTCAAAATAAACCCCTTGGGTCAAAAATGGCTCCACCCTGGTGGTCAGTAGTTTTACATAGACAAATAAGTGGCAAATAAACTTTTCCTCTAAGACTACTAGCCAGATTTTGAAAGAAGTGGGCAGAAATGTTTCTTGGATGACAGTGTATTAAAGCATTGACAGTCGTATGAAGAGAAGATGATAGTCTTTTAGAATATACTATGTTGCATTAAATTGTTGAAGTAACTGATGATGGTTGGAAACAATGACACTCAGGTGAGTGAATTAGGGCCCTCTGGTCCCTCTTGTTTGTTAACGAGTCCAAGAATTACTGGTATTTGGGTATTCACCCCATAAATTTAATTTCAAGAGCATTTTCATAAATTTTAATTGGGTTAATACCCCCCAAAAAACAGCTTATCTAAGGTACTAAATGGTACAATTGAAATACCCCTATGAATCATTGATGTTGAGTGTATGTTATTGTATAATTTCTAGGGTGTCCAGTTCAGTCAACCAATGGCAGTATTTGCCAGTATTTTATAGTATTTGCTGGTATTTACATGTATTTAATAGTTTATTAAATAAGCTATGAAATAAATAAGTTGATACTTGTGTATCATTGAAATTACTCATATAAATGCTGAGTGTAATTTATATGGTATAAATGCCAGGGTAGTCAATTCAATCTACCATTAGTTGCCAGTATTGCCAGTATTTGCTGGTATTTACCTGTAAATACTGCCAGCGTGGAAAGTACTTGTATTTGCCGGCATTTTGCCAACCTTGAACAATGTAGACCTAGATCAGATGGCATAGAATCTGATTAGGGTCTTCACAGTGTGCCACTCATCCAGCAGTTTGTAGATGCATCAATATGCAGTAAAAGCTGACTTATTCAAATTTTAGGACCTGTATACTTATACAGATACTTAGGTTAGAAACAATATACATACTTACTACTTAGTACAAAGTTTTGTGTGTTTTTTTCAGTCTCCCAGCTAGTGTTCTCAGACAAAGACCTGGCCCTGAAAACAGCTAAGAAGGTGAAAGGTTCAAGATTCAAAGTTTTCAAAACACAGTTAGAAGCTGAAGAATTCTCTAAATTAACAGCAGAAAACACACCGATGAAACTTCTGAAGGTATTTACTACAGTGTTTGTACATATTGAAAGCATAATGCTGTTCTGTAAGATAAAAAAAAGAAAAAGAAGAAAAGATACTTGTACCTCAAATCAATTGCCTGTTGATTGTATTCTTAGTTTTATCCAACTCGTTATGAAAAATAATCACTTTCAGTTCAATAATGACAATTACCTCCAGAAAATGGGTACTGCGATGGGTAGTCCTTTGGCTGCCACGTATGCGTCATTATTCATGGGTTAACTTGAACAGGACTTTCTCAAAAGTAGATCTCTTGCACCCAGTTTATGGTTGAGATTTTTAGATGACATTTTTATACCCCACCACACGATAGTGGCGGGGTATTATGGTTTCACGTTGGACATCTTTGTGTACGTCCGTCAGTCATCCGTCCGTATTTCGTTTCCAGATGATAACTTGAGAAAACATCAATGCATTTTCACCAAACTTGGTATGTGCATTGATATTGGGGAGATCTGGTTTGGGATTGCTAATGGGCAAATTTCGTCAAATTTTGAAGGAATTATCTGCCTGAGACACACCCATATTTTTGTAACGAGTAAATATCAAGGGATTTTAACCAAACTTGGTACATGCATTAATATTAAGGAGATCTGGTTTGGGATTGCTAATGGGCAAATTTCGTCAATTTTTAGTTCACCTGAGCTATGCTCAGATTGAGCTATTGTGTTCACTTTTCGTCCATCATCCGTCCGCCCGCCCGCCCGTCCATCCGTCAGCACTCATGTCCGGCTACTTAGGTCCGTCCGTTAACATTTTCAAACGACTTCTCCTCTAAAGCCCCTGAGCCAATTTTGCTCAAATTTCATATGGAGCCTCCATAGATTGGGGGAACGAAAAATTGCTAAAATGGTCGCCGTCCATAGACCAAGATGGCCGCCATGCCCATATATGGTAAAAACCTTTAAAAAATCTTCTTCTCCAGAACCGAGGATGCCTTGGGGCTGAATCTTTGCATAAATCATCGGGGATGTGAGGTCTACCAAAGTTGCTAAAATAATGGTTGTACATTGACATTTGACCTTTTTACGGTAAGGTCAATTTTGTTTCCTTATGCATTTTGTTACGAGCCAGGCGTAACGAGAAAGAAATGAAAGTGAAACCAGCAACAAGCTTTAAATTATTAACAATATTTATTCATAAAAAAATAAGATAAGATTCAAAACAAAAGAATGTAAGTGAACAGTACCTTTCAAGTTTATGTCACAAAGTTCCTCAAAAATAATCCACAAGAATTTATAAAACAAATCCTTTGAATATCAGTTTCTGATCCCACAATTTAAAGTTCCTGAATTCAGAATTTAAGTCCAGAATAAATAAAATATTAAAGTAATCCAGTATAGAATAATTTCCAGTGAAAGTATACAAAGATGCCCAGATGAAAATCTGTTCTCCTTATATAATATCAAAGAAGGTTCTAGAAAAAGAATTTACTACAAGCATCTCTTATTTTCCAGTTCCAATCAAGAAGCTTCTAAATTTTCCATGACATTCCAGAAAGAACTCAGTCCAGAATCAAGGACGTAAACATCATGTTATTGTAAACATGCTGTTCTAGAAAGTTAGTTTTGGAAACGTAGTAAATAAAGCTATTTATGGAAACATAGTAAACATGTTGTTTAAAACAATTGAACACCCTGTTATATAACACTTCCCCTCTTCAGGGAAAAGAAAGATTTATGTAATAAAGCTTTCTTTTGCCATGAAATCATCATAAAATAAAATACTGATAAAGGCAATTACATGTATTATCTTATATACAGCAAGTTACAGGAAACCACAGATCAAGACATCATGCTCTGGACAAGGCATCAGGAATAATATTATCTTTTCCCCTGATATGCCTGATGTCAAGATTGTATTCCTGTAACAACAGGCTCCATCTGAGCAACCTCTGATTCTTGTTTTTCATCTTATGGATGAAAGTCAATGGATTGTGATCACTGAAAACAACAATAGGTGAGGACGAAGAAGTCAGATAAACTTCAAAATGTTGAAAAGCTAGAATGAGAGACAAACATTCTTTCTCTACTGTAGAATAATTCTTTTGTCTGTTAAACTTTTTGGAAAAGTAACAAACTGGATGATCCACACCATTGTCATCCTCTTGCAGCAATACACCACCTGCACCAACATCACTTGCATCCACAGCTAGCTTGAATATTCTTTATTAAAATTTGGTGCCAAGAGAACCGGCTCACCTCTCAGTATGGCTTTCAGTTTATCAAAGGCATTCTGACAATCACTGGTCCACTTAAACCTCATTCTTTTACTAAGATTTTTATTTTCTGTAATAACCGGCCATACCAAGAAACCTCATCAGTTGTCTTTTGCATGTGGGCACCGGAAAATTTGAAATAGCTTCAACTTTAGCCTCTATAGGTTTAACCTGACCATGACCCACAACATGTCCTAGAAATGTTAAAGTTGCATGACAGAATTCACTTTTAGCAAGGTTTATTGTCAATTTTGCTTCACTTAGTTTATCAAAGAATGCTTTGATAGTTCCAAGATGGTGATCCCATTCATCATTGTATATGATGGCATCATCGATGTAAGCATCGCAATGCTGGATTCCAGCTATTATGGTGTTGATTAAGCGTTGAAATGTTGCTGGAGAGTTTTTCATTCCGAAAGGCATTACTTTATAGTGATATAATCCATCAGGAGTAACAAATGCTGAGATCTCTTTGGCTCTTTCTGTGAGAGGAATTTGCCAAAATCCTTTCAGAAGATCAAATTTAGTTATATATTTTGAATTTCCAATTTTGTCAATACAATCATCCATTCTTGGGATGGGAAAAGTATCTGTTTTACTCAAATTATTGACCTTCCTGTAATCGGTGCACATCCGATATGTTCCATCAGGTTTTGGCACAAGAATGCACGGTGAACTCCATTCACTTTGACTTGGTTCAATGAAATCATTGTCCAGCAAATACTGAATTTCCTCCTTAAGATATTTTTGTTTTGTTGGGTTCATTCTATATGGATGTTGTTTGACAGGTTGTGAGTCCTCAACATTCACATCATGATAAATTTTGTCAGTCCTTGTAGGAATATCTGGAAATAAGTGTTCATATTGATGAATTAACTGTTTCAGTTCCTTTCTTTGGACTGGATCTAGGTGTGAAAGTTTCTGGTCGAGATCCTTTAGAATGTCAGAATTCTGGAGTTTTGATGAAGCAGGATCAGATTTGATGAAGTTCATGTCTTCAGAGTTCATTTCACTTTGTTCCTGAGGGACTGAACTAACAACACTAATTGGTGTAACAGAAGAGCTATCCCTATCTATGTATTGTTTAAGCATGTTAACATGACATAACTGTTTTTGTTTGCGTCTCCCAGGAGTGTTAACAATGTAATTTACATCACTAATCTGTTTATCTACAGTGTAAGGGCCGTAATACCTGGCTTGCAATGGTTTGCCAGGAATACGCAAAAGAGCAAGTACCCTGTCTCCAGGCATGAATTTTCTTTCTTTTGCATTTTCATCATACCAGCGTTTCATTTTCCTTTGTGCTGACTTAAGATTGGTCCGAGCAGCTTCACAAGCTTTAGACAGTCGGTCTTTAAAATCTGATACATACTGAAGTAAGTTCAGAGAACTGTCATCATTTGAGAGAAATTTCTCTTTCAAAAGTTTCAAAGGTCCACGCACAGTGTGGCCAAATACCAGCTCAAATGGGCTGAAACCAAGAGATTCCTGAACAGATTAACAGCGAACAACAACAAATGGATGCCCTCATCCCAATCTTTTTCAGTATCAAAGCAGTATGATCTGATCATATTTTTCAGTGTCTGATGAAATCTTTCAAGGGCACCTTGACTTTCAGGATGATAAGGTGACGATTTGTATTGAGTAATGCCCAACTCGTGTATGACCTGTTGAAAAATTCCAGACATAAAATTAGAGCCCTGATCTGACTGAACAGACTTTGGGAGACCTACAAATGTAAAAAACTTTACCAAAGCCTTAACAATGTTCTTTGTTTTAATATTTCTAAGTGGAATGGCTTCTGGGAAATGTGTAGAAGCACACATTATCGTGAGAAGATATTTATGGCCTGACTTGGTTTTGGGCAAGGGACCAACACAGTCAATAATTATTCTGCTAAAAGGTTCATCAAAAGCAGGAATGGGCTGTAAATGAGCTTTTGGTATTGTCTGGTTGGGTTTTCCTACCATCTGACAAGTATGGCAAGATTTACAAAATTGAGAAACGTCAGATTTTAACCCTGGCCAGTAAAAATGGTTAAGAATTTTGTGATAGGTCTTATTTATACCTAAAGGCCTGACATGGGAGTCTCATGGGCCAAGTTCAAAATTTCAGGGCGATAAACCCTTGGAACCACTATTTGGTGATTAACAGTCCACTCGTCTTCTGCTGAGACATCAGGAGGACGCCATTTTCTCATTAGAATTCCATTTTTGACATAGAAACAGACTGGGACTTGATCTATTTCTTTCTCATCTAAAGCCCTTTCAAGTAAAGGCAAAATTTCAGGATCATTATGCTGTTCCTTACAAAGTTGTGACCTTGACACCAAGTCATGACCTTGACCTTGGTTATTTAATATTGAAGAGTAATGACTGGACTCTGACTTGTCACTTAAGTCTGTCTGCTTGCCAGACAGGCTGGGTGAAAGAGAATTTGTAATCTCATGTTTAAAAGACTGACCCAAAAAGGTATCAGTTAAATCAATGTCCCCATCATTCTGTTTTGCTTTCTTTGCCATGGCCCTTGTAACGGCACAAGATGGGTAAAGATCAGGGATTTCCTGCTCAATAGGATCAGATGGCTGATCAATACAAGGTATGTTAGTCAAAAGTGGGTTTACCACAACCTTATCTCCTGCTAAGTCATTGCCTAACAGTAAGTGAACACCTTTAAAAGGTAAAGAAGGTCGAACACCAATAGCCACTAAACCAGTTACCAAGTCTGAATATAAATAAATGTTATGAAGAGGAACATTAACAAATCCACACTCTACACCCTGAATAAGGACACTTGTCCCAGAAGAAGTCTTCTCAGAAAAAGGCAGAGTATCTGCTAAAATAAGGGATTGAGAAGCTCCAGTATCTCGTAAGATTTTAATTGGGGTAGACTGGGCATAGTCACTATTTAGTGACACAAAACCATCTGATAAGAATGGTTCATAAATCTCCATAACAGAATCAGTCTCAGGCCTTTCGGTCTGGATAGGATCTTCCTCCTTAACACATGACTGTGGTTTTGACCGTAAAGAGGTAAGGCCTGTAGGTTTAAGCCCCTCTTGTTTTTCTTTCTTTCTTTTCAAATGTAAACATTCAGATATAATATGACCTGTCCTTTTGCAATAATTGCAAATTGGTTGAGATAAGGGATTTTGATCTTTATTTTCACCAGAAGGTTTGGGTTTGGGAGTAAATGTTTGGCTATAATTGCCAGATGGATTACTAGGACTATGTTTGGATCCTGAATGTGGGAAAAATGGTCTTCTAGAGGGATTTGACTTATTAATAAAGGAAACTTTATGTGTTAAAGCATAATCGTCTGCAAGTCGAGCTGCAGCTTCCAAAGTTTCAACCTGTTTCTCATCTAAAAAGGACTTAATGTCTGAATTTATGCACCTTTTGAACTCCTCTACAAGCATGAGCTGCCTAAGTTTTTCAATTTTCTTTGAAGAGCACCACCTATCAAACAACTGTTCTTTAGTTCTAGCAAATTCTACATGGGTCTGCTCATTTTCTTTCTTACAGTTCCTAAATTTTGCCTGTAAGCCTCAGGGACCAACTCATAAGCCTTAAGAATTAATTCCTTTACAGTATCATAACTGGAGCTCTGCTGGACAGTCAGCTGAGTATAAATTTCTCGAGCCTTCCCAATTATAACACTTTGCAAAAGCAAGGTCCAATGCTCCTTTGGCCATTTTAAATTTTCTGCTACTTTTTCAAAATGAAGAAAATATTTGTCAACCTCTTTTTCTTGAAAAGGGGGAACTAATCTGATGTGTTTGGTAATGTCAAAATGAACGCCAGACTCTAAAGGTTTCCGTTTTACCGTCATATTTTGCATTTCTAATTCTTTCATTCTTAATTCTGTATCAAATTTTAATTTTTCCCTTTCTATCTGCATTTGTCTTTCTTTTTCTTTCTCCCTCTCTTCCATTTCCATTCTTTCTTTCTGCACTCTTTCTTCCATTTCCATTCTTTCCTTCTGCATTTGTCTTTCTTGTTCTAATCATAATTTTTCTAACTCAATTTGCTTCTGAATTTCAAGCTCTCGGATATGCAAACCTGTCTGAGTTACGAGAACAAGAGACAAAGCAGAAGAATAAAAAATTTCCTTATCAACCAAAAATTGAACCAAAATATTTTTTATTTCCTGTTTTAACATGGACTTGTTGACGGTAGTCAATTCATAGTGAGCAGCAATATCCAACAAATCAGACTTTTTGGCCAAATCTAACAGCTCCTGCGAAGGCGCAGTGATAAAAGCTTGAAGGTCAAATGACATGATTGCTTTTTGCTGGTTTTATCATGTAAATTTATCAATCAGAGTTTATTTATTGATATTTTTCAAAAGTCAATACTTGCTTTTTTTTTTTATTATTATTATATTTTTTTGAAAGTCAATACTTGTTTTTTATCAAAATAAAGATTTTTATAATTACTGAAATTTTTTAAAAGTCAGTACTTGTTTTATAGCAAACAAATATTTCTTTTTTTTTTTTTTCTTTAAAAATCAATATTTGTTTTCTTTAAAAAGCTCAAACTTGTTTTAGCTCAAGAAAATGTTCGATCCCGGACGAGCCCCCAATTTCTGTTACGAGCCAGGCGTAACGAGAAAGAAATGAAAGTGAAACCAGCAACAAGCTTTAAATTATTAACAATATTTATTCACAAAAAAAATAAGATAAGATTCAAAACAAAAGAATGTAAGTGAACAGTACCTTTCAAGTTTATGTCACAAAGTCCCTCAAAAATAATCCACAAGAATTTATAAAACAAATCCTTTGAATATCAGTTTCTGATCCCACAATTTAAAGTTCCTGAATTCAGAATTTAAGTCCAGAATAAATAAAATATTAAAGTAATCCAGTATAGAATAATTTCCAGTGAAAGTATACAAAGATGCCCAGATGAAAATCTGTTCTCCTTATATAATATCAAAGAAGGTTCTAGAAAAAGAATTTACTACAAGCATCTCTTATTTTCCAGTTCCAATCAAGAAGCTTCTAAATTTTCCATGACATTCCAAAAAGAACTCAGTCCAGAATCAAGGCCGTAAACATGTTATTGTAAACATGCTGTTCTAGAAAGTTAGTTTTGGAAACGTAGTAAATAAAGCTATTTATGGAAACATAGTAAACATGTTGTTTAAAACAATTGAACACCCTGTTATATAACAATTTGTATAGGAAAAATGTTCAGAATTTCAAATGACTTTTCCTCTGGAGCCTCTGGGCCAATTTTGCTAAAATTTCATATGGAGCCTCCTTATGGTTGCGGTTCGTTGACCAAGATGGCCGCAATGCCTGTATATGGTAAAAACCTTTAAAATTCTTCTTCTCCAGAACGGAGGATGCCTTGGGGCTGAATCTTTGCATAAGTCATCGGAGATGGGAGGTCTACCAAAATTGCTTAAATAAATATCGTATATTGACATTTGACCTTTTTACGGCAAGGTCAAGTTTGCTTCCCTTTGCATTTATATGGGAAAAACCTTTAAAAATCTTGTTCTCCAAAACCAAGGATGCCTTTTGGGTGAATCTTTACATATATCATTGGAAACAGGAGGTCTACCAAAGTTGCTAAAATAATGGTTGTACATTGACATTTGACCTCTTACGGTAAGGTCAATTTTGCTTCCGTATGCATTTGTATGAGAAAAATGTTCAGAATTTCAAACGACTTCTCCTCTGGAGCCCCTGGGCCAATTTTGCTCAAATTTTATATGGAGCCTTCTTATGTTGGGGGAATGAAATATTGCTAAAATGGTTGCGGTTCGTTGACCAAGATGGCCGCCATGCCCATATGTGGTAAAAACCTTTAAAAATCTTCTTCTCCAGAACTGAGGATGCCTTGGGGCTGAATCTTTGCATAAGTCATCGGGGACGGGAGATCTACCAAAATTGCTAAAATAAATATCGTACATTGACATTTGACCTTTTTACGGCAAGGCCAAGTTTGCTTCCTTATGCATTTGTATAGGAAAAACCTTTAAAAATCTTCTTCTCCAAAACCGAGGATGCCTTGTGACTGAATCTTTACATATATCATCGGAAACAGGAGGTCTACCAAAGTTGCTAAAATAATGGTCGTACATTGACATTTGACCTTTTTACGGTTAAGTCAATTTTGCTTCCTTATGCATTTGTATGGGAAAAATATTCAGAATTTCAAACGACTTGACCAAGATGACCGCCATGCCCATATATGGTAAAAACCTTTGAAAATCTTCTCCTCCAGAATGAGGATGCCTTGGGTCTGAATCTTTGCTTAAATCATCGGGGACAGGGGGTCTACCAAAGTTGCTAAAATAATGGTCTACATTGACATTTGACCTTTTTATGGCAAGGTCAAGTTTGCTTCCCTATGCATTTGTATGGGAAAAAACATTTAATCTCTTCTTCTCCTGAACCAAAAGGCTTATTGACATTAAACTAGGTAGGAAGCATCAGGGTGACCTGTAGATCAAAAATAGCTAAAATCATCCCTATTAGAAATCCAAGATGGCCACCATGACAGCCATCTTGAAAATCTATTTTTGGCTTCTTCTCCTGAACTGAAAGGCCATTTGACTGGAAACTTGATAGGAAGCATCGGTTGACTTGTAGATCTAAAATATCTTAAATTGTTTGGATCAGAAATCCAAGATCTTGAAACTCTTTTTTTCGCTTATTTTCCTGAACCAAAGGGCCAGTTGATTTGAAAATTGGTAGGAAGTATCGGGATGACTTGTAGATATAAAAATAGCTAAAATCGTTCCGATCGGAAATCCAAGATGGCAGCCATCTTGAAAATCTATTTTTCCCTTCTTCTTCTGAACTGAAAGGCCAGTTGACTCGAAACTTGGTAGGAAGCATCAGGGTGACTTGCAGATCAAAAATAGCTCAAATTATGCGATAGGAAATCCCAAATTGCGGCTATGGTGGCCATCTTGAAGAAAATCTTGTTTTGAACTTTTTCTCCTGAACCGAAAGGGCAATTGACTCAAAGTTCATTGGAAGTATCGAGGTAACTTGTAGATCAACAGTAGCTAAAATCATTCTGATTGGAAATCCAAGATGGCTGCCTTCTTGTTTATGTTTATTATATTTCCCTGCCACTGAGCTGTTTACATGTATAAAATCATGATTCTTCAGAAACCACTTAGCCAGTTGCCTCCAAATTTCACATTGATCCTACTGTTGAAATGTGATTGAGAGTTTGTTCAATGATCACGCTCCATTGACTGTCATGCCATGAGTAATATTCTTCTTCAAAATTAAGAACTGCTTAAAGGATGATCTTTTCATTAGTTGCGATGACAGGATTGGAAAATTGTTGCATAACATCTGCATATCTGCAGTGGCTATGTCACTCATGTGAGCGACCTGTGGCCCGTGGGCCTCTTGTTTGCTCACCTGACCTATGCTCAGGATGAGCTATAGTGATCACTTTTCGTCCGTCATCCCTCCATCTGTTAACATTTTCAAACGACTTCTCCTCTGAAGCCCCCGAGCCAATTTTGCTCAAATTTCTTATGGAGCCTCCTTAGGTTGGGGAACAAAAGATTGCAAAAATAGTTGCGGTCCATTGACCAAGATGGCCACCATGCCCATATATGGTAAAAATCTTTAAAACCTAGGATGCCTTGGGGCTGAATCTTTGTACAAATCATCGGGGACCGGGGGTCTACCAAAATTGCTAAAATAATGGTCATACATTGACATTTGACCTTTTTATGGCAAGGTCAAGTTTTCTTCCCTATGCATTTGTATGGGAAAAGACCTTTAAAAATCTTCTCCAAAACCGAGGATGCCTAGTGGCTGAATCTTTGCATATATCATCGGGAACGAGAGGTTTACCAAAGTTGCTAAAATAATGGTCGTACATTGATATTTGACCTTTTTACGGTAAGGTCAAGTTAGCTTCCTTATGCATTTGTATGGGAAAAATGTTCAGAATTTCAAATGACCTCCTCTGGAGCCTCTGAACCAATGTTGCTCAAGTTTCATTTGGAGCCTCCCTGGGGCAGGGGAATGAAAGATTGCTAAAATGGGCATGGTCGATTGACCGAGATGGCCGCCATGCCCATATATGGTAAAAACTTTAAAAATCTTCTTCTCCAGAACCGAGGATGCCTTATAGCTGAATCCTTGTATAATTATCAGGGACTGGAGGTCTACCGAAATAGCTAAAATAACAGTCGTACATTGACATTTGACCTTTTATACGGTGAGGTCAAGTTTGCTTCCCTATGGATTTGTATGGGAAAAAATGTTGAGAATTTCAAATAATTTCTGCTCTGGAGCCTCTAGGCCAATGTTGCTCAAATTTCATTTGGAGCCTCCCTGGGGCAGGGAAATGAAAGATTGCTAAAATGGTTGTGGTCCATTGACCAAGATGGCTGCCATGCCCATATATGGTAAAAACCTTTAAAAATCTTCTTCTCTAGAACCGAGGATGCCTTGTGGCTGAATCTTTGCATAACTCATCGGGGACAGGAGTTCTACCAAAGTTGCTAAAATAATGGTCATACATAGACATTTGACCTTTTTACGGCGAGGTCAAGTTTGCTTCGGTATGCATTTGTATGGGCCCCATACATTTGTATGGAAAAAATATTGATAATTTCAAATGACTTCTCCTCTGAAGCCTCTGGGCCAGTGTTGCTTAAATTTCATGTGGAGCCTCCTTGGGCAGGAGAGTGAAAGATTGCTGAAATGGACATGGTCCATTGATCAAAATGGCTGCCATGCCCATATATGGTAAAAACCTTCAAAAATCTTCTTCTCCAGAACCAGATAAGCCCTGGGCCCTAATCTTTGCACAAATTATGGGGGACAGGAGATCTACCAAAATTGCTAAAATGATGGTTCTATGTTGATGTTTGATCTTTTTACCTCCAAGGTCAAAATTGCTTCCCCATGTATTTGTATGGGCCATATACATTTATATTGGAAGTATCGAAGTGACTTCTAGATCAACAGTAGCTAAAATCATTCTGATTGGAAATCTAAGATGGCCGCCATCTTGTTTATGTTTATTATATTTCCCTGCCACTGTGCTGTTTACATGTATAAAATCATGATTCTTCAGAAACCACTTAGCCAATTTCCACCAAATTTCATATTGATCCTACTTTTGAAATGTGATTGATAGTTTATTCAAATGATCACGCTCCATTGACTGTCAGGGCCATATATTCTTCTTCAAAACTAAGAACTGCTCAACTGATGATCTTTTCATTAGTTGCGATGATAGGATTGGAAAAATGTTGCATAATATCTGCATATCTGCAGTGGCTATGTCACTCAGGTAAGCGAGCCATGGCCCGTGGGCATCTTTTTGACAGAGTTATCTGCCCATGACACGATAATGGCGGGGTATTATTGTTTTACGTTTTTATTATGGTATGGGATCATTCCATAGAAAGCTTATATAGTTTCATAGATGCTCTTAATTCTTTTCATCCATCAATCAAATTCGGTGTGTGGACAATTCGACCAACGGACAATTTGGCCTGGACAGTTTGGCCTAGGATAATTTGGCCTAGGACAATTTGGCCAGCAAAAATTTTGGGTTGGACAATTTGGCCAAATTAATATTTATTAACTCTGTTAATAATTTTTATTAACTACAGTTATTCCTATTTCTATTCTTTCAATCATTTTATCTGTCATTTCTTGGCTTTGATGGGTGAAGCAAAAACAAACCTTTTGATTTTCTATGATTTTTCAATAACTGCCTTGCAAGTAAGTCATCAAACATTTTTATACCCCTGGCATACGAAGTATGCCAAAGGGGTATATAGTTTTCGTTGGTTCCGTTTGTCCGTCCATCCTTTAGTCCGGTTGTCTGTCCGTGATGCCGTCTGTTAACCTTTTCTATGACCGAGTTTTACTTCGAAATTTTTCGATTACTTATAACTCTGCAGCCACTGATCAAAAACTTTTCATATTTGGTATGGGGGTACCTGGGAAGAGAACCTCTGGGTCATGTCCCAGGGCAGGGCTAGAGGTCAAAATCTAGGACACCCCAATAAAGTAGTATATTTCAGTTTGTTTATACAAACAACCTCTTAATAAAGAAGGATGGGTGTCAGACATGTTTATCACATTAACATTCATTGTAATAAGGTGAAGGTCATTGTGACCTTATTTTCATGCTCCAATGATTTTGCCTTATATTTTGAAGACTATTTCATGGATGCCTCAATAAGTAGTATGTTGCAGTTTGTTTATACAAACAACTTCTTAATAAAGAAGGATGGGCATCAGACATGTTTGTCACATCAACAGTCAGTGTAATAAGGTCAAGGTCATTGTGATCTTATTTTCATGCTCCAGCGATTTTGCCTTATATCTTGAAGACTATTTCATGGATTAATGTGATACTTGGAATATTGGTTCTGTGTGACACCACGATTGACAGCATAATAATGTAGGTCACGTTGACCTATATTTCATGGTCTAGTAATTTTGCCTTATATCTTGAATGTTATTTGATGTATGAACATCATTATTAGCTTAGCTTATGCAATGGCCTGTTGTCCGTCATCCGTCCGTCATCCGTTGTCCGTCCGTCCGTCGTTAGCTTTTCTTATTTTCGACATCTCCAGAACCATAAGTTGGATTGAGCTGAAACTTAGTAGGAGGCATTGTGGCAACATGGAGAGTCAGAATTGCTAAAATCGTTCTGTTCCGATATCCAAGATGTCCGCCATGACAGCCATCTTGAAATTCTTCAAACAACATCTCCTCCCAAACCCCAAGTCAGATTGAGCTGAAACTTGATGTGAGGCATCACAGTGACACAGAGATTCAAAATTGCTAAAATCGTTCCGTTCCCGGCGGCCATCTTGAAATTCTTCAAATGACATCTCCTCCTAAACGCTAAGTCCGATTGAGCTGAAACTTGATGGGAGGCATTACAGTGACACAGAGATTCTAAATCGCTAAAATTGTTACGTTCCGATATCCAAGATGGCCGTGCGGCCATCTTGAAATTCTTCAAACGACATCTCCTCCTAAACCCTAAGTCCGATTGAACTGAAACTTGATGGGAGGCATCACAGTGACACAGAGGTTCAAAATTGCTAAAATTGTTCCATTCCGATATCCAAGCTGGCCGCTACAGTGGCCGTCTTAAAATTCTTCAAACGACATCTCCTCCCAAACCCTAAGTCCGATTGAGCTGACACAGAGATTCTAAATTGCTAAAAATGTTCCGTTCCGATAACCAAGATGGCCGCCAGAGCTTTGCTCGGGATGAGCTATGGTGATCACTTTTTGTCCGTCATCTGTCTGTGCGTCCATCCGTCCGTTCGTTAACACTTTCAAACGACAACTCCTCCAAAGCCACTAATGCGATTTGTCCCAAATTTGGTAAGAATGTTGCTTTAGTAGGGGCATTTAAAAATAGCTAAAATTATGGTGATCTGGCTCTTGGTTTGGTTGCCATGGCAACAGAAAGCTCCCATAGACTTATAATGGGAAATGGTTAAATTGCATTTTGAAGTGATGTGAACCATATTTGGCAGTTATGATCATCTGATGATTGTCTACCCGGTTTATATGTTTTATGACCAGTGGCCATTTTGTTTGGTTACCATGGCAACATTCAATTTTGAAAAAGGAATTTTTTAAATGACAAATCCGTCAAAACCACTGAAGCAGTATGACTCTAATTTGGCACAAATGTTGCTTGGTTAAGAGCAATCCAAAATAGCAAAAATTATGGTGATCTGCCTCTTTGTTTGGTTGCCATGGCAACAGAAAGCTCCCATAGACTTATAATGGGAAAAGGGTTAAATTGTATTTTCTCCATAACCATTGAAGTGACGTGAACCATATTTGGCATTTGTGATCATTTGATGATTGTGTATCCATTTTATGTGTTTTATGACCAATGGCCATTTTGTTTGGTTGCCATGGCAACATTAAATTTTAAAAAAGGATTTTTTTTAAATGACAACTCCTTCAAAACCACTGAAACAGTGTGACTCTAATTTGGTACAAATGTTGCTTGGGTAAGGGCAATTCAAAATAGCTAAAATTGTAGTTATCTGCCTTGGTTTGGTTGCCATGGCAACAGAAAGCTCCCATAGACTTATAATGGGAAAATGATTTAATTGCATTTTTTGTCCATAACTACTGAAGTGATGTGAACCATATTTGGCAGTTATGATCATAAGATGATTGTCTACCCAGTTTGTGTGTTTGATGACCTGTGGCCATTTTGTTTGGTTGCCATGGCAACACTAAATTTTAAAAAAAGTAATTTTTTAAATGACAACTCCTCCAAAACCACTGTAGCAGTAGGACTCTTATTTGGTACAAATGTTGCTTGGCATAGGACAATTCAAAATAGCCAAATAGTTTGGCAGTCTGCCTCTTGGTTTGGTTGCCATGGCAACAGAAATCTCCCGTAGACTTACAATGGGAAAACGGTTAAATTGCACTTTCTCCATAACCAGTGAAGTGATTTGAGCCATATTTGGCAGTTATGATCATCTGATGATTGTCTACCCAGTTTATATGTTGTATGACCGGTGGCCATATTGTTTGGTTGCCATGGCAACATTCAATTTTGAAAAAGGACTTTTTCAAATGACAACTTTGAAACCACTGAAGCAGTGTGACTCTTATTTAGTACAAAAGTTGCTTGGGTAAGGGCAATTCAAAATAGTTATAATTATGGTGGTCTACCTCTTGGTTTGGTTGCCATGGCAACAGAGCTAGCATTGACTTATAATGGGAAAATGGTTAAATTGTATTTTTATGCCCTCGCCACAAAAAATGTCAAGTGTAAAATGTTATACTGTCCAAAGTTTTGAGTGTCTGTCCATCTATCTGGGTGAACGTACAAGAATTAGGGGCTATTTTTGGGCTATTTTGGACATAATTATGAGATATTTTGAGGTTTATTCCGTTTAAAATGCGTTAGCTAGCCCCTAAACCAAATTCTTTTATTAGTTGCAATGGCAGAATTGAAAAAATGTTTCATAACAAATGCCTATCTGCAGTGGCTATTACACTCAGGTGAGAGAGCCCTGGCCCGTGGGCCTCTTGTTTTTCCTATATATCTATACAGAAAATTTTAAGAATCTTCTTTCAGAAACCAGTGGGCCAATTTCAGTATGATTTAGAGCTACTGTTTCTTTGATGACCCTCTACAAGATTGTTCAAGCCATCATGATGCGTCAAAAGACATGACCCCAGTGGGTCGGGGCGAGGCTTATTTTCCCTATATTTATAGAAATTTTGAAGATTAGATTAAAAAAATGAGGCACTTCTTGCCATGTACGGCATTGCTACTCCTCTTGAACATAAAATTTATACAAAAATCTTAAAGCAGTGAACTTGGCTGAAACTTCAATAGTAAGTTTGCAAATCTGTTCGCAAATCTGTTTGCTCAGGTGACAGGAAAATCTTGGTCCGCTTGTTTTACAAGCCAGTGAATAGAACAAAACTGATGGTAATAGATAGTTATGGCCAAAGGTTTTAATTTGTAGCAAAGTTAGTCTTCTAGGTAAAACCCAGAACAAAAAAAAAAAAAAAAAAAAATAGTTGAAAATGGAGTAGCTTAGTGACTCTGTCAGACAGTAGCATTTTCCATGAGCAGTTGGAATATTATAGCAGGGAGTGTATGCCACAGTGTTAATCCATGCTCATTATATCTGTCTGATATAGATTTAGTAGAATTCTAGTTGGGAATTATCATGTTTTTTGTGATAGACCCTGATTAGCTTTATTTTTCAGGATGCAGGCAGTAAGGAATCTGAAGTAACTACAGAGTGTATTCCTTACAAGGCACCTAAACCTCAGGATCTGGTTCAAGTGAGGAAGATGATAGAGAAAGGAGAGATGAAACAGTTCATTGACTGTATATGGAACAATCCCAGATACCTTATCAGCAGCGGAGATACTCCTGTCATATACCATGTAAGCACACTTAAATACTTATCAAACAGTTGTAAGTGTCTTCTGAGTGATGAGGCTTTTTTTCCTGATCATGTAGCAAGTATATATACAAAAAATTGAATTGAGGCTGTCAGAAAAATCCTAGAGAAATTGCTGTTCAAAAAGATATCTTAACACTTTCCATGCTATGGGCAAATTCAGCAGACAACAAACTGATGATATTTTTCTTAGAAAATAGGATCTCCTGGAGAGACAATTTGCATGAAGTGTCAAATCTTATTTTAACTGCGCAATACATTAACCTATAGATAATGTGCTATTCTATTCTGTTTTTCACCCCCTCCACAGAAAAACGACCTTTCAGTCATGATAAAGTCTTAATTCAGAAGTTCCCTTTAAACAGTTACCTGTGTGATGTAATTCCTCCCGCTCAAATGATCATTTGTCAGTTTCTTTTCTGTGGACAGTGAAAAAGCTCAAGAATTATTTACCTGTGGAAGAAATTCGTATTTATTTCTTTTTACACAGCTAAATTTCTCTATCCTTGCTTTTCTCTTGTTTTATATTCACTCCTTCTACTAAACATGTAATTCTTTTGAAATTATCGATTTTTGATTTCTTGCTTTTCTAGCGTTATTTTCTGTGTCATTTGTTTCCGCGTTATTCGATGTATATCGCCCGGGGGGGGGGTAACGGGCCCCCGTAGCCTAGTGGATAAGAGAGTTGACTCTTAATCCATTAGGTTTCTCACCGCTGTGGTTCGAGCCTGGCTCGGGTCATATGTGGGAAAGCCAAGTTCTGCTTACGGATGGTCAGGTGTTTTTTCTCCGGGTTCTCCGGTTTTCGCCCACCTTCGATGAATGATCGGCTCGATATAAGTGAAATATTCTTGAAAGGGCCGTAAAACCCAAATCAAAAAAAAAAAAAAAATATCGCCCGCGGCAAATGTGGTCATTTGAAAACCAAATGGAATAATCATTCTTCTTGTATATCTTGTACTGCTTGTCTACGTGTTTCTCCTTGTTCTATTTGCAGTAATTGGACAACTAAAGTGTGGAGTCTTGCTGAGAAGAGACGTCTATACTCCACTCGCAAGTGGGTCATGACACAGAAAAGAAGACAGAAGAAATCTAAGAAGACTAAATCCCAGTCAGATTTGTCTGACAATGGGACTCCTGATGGGAGCACTGCCCCACTAAGCTATACTGCTCAGGGCAGGACCCATCAAGGTAGCAGCCCGGGGGACTTAGTCCGAACCGGGCATTAAGTCCACCAGTCATCCAGTCACCAGCCAACCAATCACTGGTCAACAATCCACCGGGTCAACTAATCACCGGTCAGCTAGTCACCGGTCAACCAATCACCGGTCAACAATCCACCGGTCAACTAATCACCGGTCAGCCAGTCACCGGTCATCCAGTCACCGGGCAAGAAATCACCAGTCATCCAATCACCGGTCAAGCACTCACCGGTCAACCACTCACCGGTCAACCACTCACCGGTCAATATCTCACCGGTCATCCAGTCACCGGTCAACTAGTCACCGGTCAATCAGGCACTAGTCACCAGTCATTCGCATATGACTTTCAAAATGTGCCTCTACAAAATTATGCTCCTTCTATAAGCAGCCATGTATCTCACGGTAGTATCCGTAGACTACCAAATGTACATACTCCTGGATATGAACACTGAAATGTCAGAGTTCCCAAATCCAGCTACTTCTTCCAAACAGTTAATCCCACTCCAGCCTGACTTCTTGCAGATGTCAGAGCCGAGTGTGATGAGTGATCCTCCTATTTCTAATGATGTTTCTCAGACTAGACCTTCACGGAAGGAACAGTCAAGAAGAGATAAATCAAAAAAGAGAAGAAGACATTGATTGTCTTCTTCCTCTTCTTCCACTTCTAGATCAGTTTCTTTGAATTCGTCTAGACGAAAGAAGAATTCAAAGAGATCTAAACACTCACACAAAAAGAGAAGAAGACGATCGATGACGCCTTCTTCTTCTTCTAATACTTCTCAGTCTCAGATTGACTTTGGCAGATATAAAAGGGCTAATAAATCTTCCCAAGTTGTTCAAACGCCTGTTCCCGTTCAACCTGAGGAAACCAATATTATTCCAGTCAATACTCAACCAATTAATATTGATGAATTTCAGCCGAATCTTCCTCAAACGAATAAAGAATCCGATTCGGAGACTGAAACTGAAATCTGGTCTTTTGACCGTGCTATAAATGAGGTCTTCAGGCTTCTTCCTGCTGAGTTATGTCCTAAGACTCAGCAGGATCAAGCCCCATCTAAACCGCTTTCTGGGATAGAGCACTTAATGGAGTCCTGTTCGACACCATTACTTGTTCTACCCCAGTCTAAATTGGTTGAAAATACCACAAAGTACATTCAAAACAGACTTGATTCGGATAAATGTTTTAGAGACTGGATATGCCCGCAAAACTTGGTTTCGGCTCTTGCTCCGACTAAATTCTATAAGAGCCGAAACCAATATTTGCCCACTGACAATATTCCACAATTAGAAGCAGATGTGTCTCTCCTAGACATCTCGAATAAAGGAAGAGCTTCCATTCCTCTGAAGAATTTGGAAGCATGGGAAAGGAAGGCTAGGAAATTAGTTTCTATTAATTCCCATGCTGACTTATTTTCTTCAGCTGCCTTCCTTTGTCTACAACAGGAATCAATGTCGGTTGCGGCCCTTTCCAGGCTTTTGGAGGCCGTAGCCAAATCAATTAAGCATGCTACCACCATGTCTACTCTTTTAACTACTGAAATATTTCAAGCTAGGAGGGACGCAGCCCTAGCTTCATCAAAACTGCTTGACAATTCTTCATTTGAGTTGAGGAATGCTCCTATCAACTCAAAAACATTATTTGATGGCAGGATAAAAGAAATAGCCAAATCAAATTTTGAAGCTCAGCAGCAAAGGTTTTTAGCTTCTACTTCCATTCAGTCACAATCTAGTTCTTTTAAGCCTCCTACTCCGAGTAGAGCTTTCAAGATACCTAAATATCCTGCCAAACAAACAACGAAATTTTTAAACAATCACTTTATTTGCCAAGGAACACGACGTTTCGGCCATCAAGTGGCCTTTCTCAAGAAGATCAATTCAATTTATCTACATTTTGAAATAAAGTACTTAAATACATATCAAAATTACATTGAAGATTAAATTTCTTAAGATACTACTTCTTTCTACTGCTCAGTCTTATAGATAGGTACCAAACAACATGACGTGACATCACAACGTCATCAATTTTCCCGACGTCATGTTATTACGCCAAATTGACACATTAAATTGACTAATCCTTTAGACTTTTAAATACATTAAAACAACTGAGCCAGAGCACCCCACTACCCACAAAGACTCAGATCAGTCTGCCCAGATGAGCAGTCCGACCGAATCCTCGCTGGACATACATATGATTTTGTTAGAAGTACAAATCTCCAGCTCTGTCACACAGGCAAATAAATTGATAATTAATAACTAAATAAATAAATATACACACAAGTAAATAAATAAATAAATAAATTGAAATACACTTTAAAAAAAAAAAAATAATAATTAAAAATAATTAATATAAATATACAGATAAATAAATTAATAAAATAAAAAATAAATAAATAAATAAAAAATAATAATAAAATAAAAAAAAAAAATAAATAAAAATAAAAAAAATTAAAAAAATGAATAATTAGTTACACAAAATACATAAATAAGGAATCGGCAAAATAATAAACATCTACAAATGAGCAAACAAACAAACAAATATTCATTATTCATTTATTTGCTTATTCATTTATAATTTTTTTTTTTTTTTTCCCAGAAATTCCCATAATATACCCATGCAACAAGCCCACCTTACCAGTCCATGCCTCCATGCAGTCTGAACAGAGTCCTCGCTGTTACCCAATAGGCAACCATGCCCCAGAAGCCCTACCAAGCGGCTAGCAAAGACCCTAAACAGACCCCACAGATGCGCATTCTGCAAAGCGTCCCCTCTCGGCTTACATGCAATGCTATAGGAATTACCAAGTCCCAACTCATCCAATAATAATTATAAAAATCATTACAGATATACATGCCTAAACCTCCTATCAGATATGAACCAGACATAGCAGCCCTCAACATATGACCTGTGCTTCCAGAGCAGACCCCACACCTGCCCAACCTGATCAGAGTATGTGGACAGCGAAGAGCTCAATCTATTTTTATACAGCCAGTAAAGACCCGAACCTGACTGCTCCAACCCGCAGGTCAAACCGAGCCCTCCCCATGCACATACGTCCACCACAGGAACCGCCATGACCATGCTCATACTCATACTATTTTTAGTTAAAACTATTTTAACAAACAGTGTCCAGACCTAAACCTACGCAATCATATAGGTCCAAATCTCAACCTCAAAGTTCATCATCTCACACTAAAAAGGAAAATATAAAGAGGACTGGTAACATCCGTCAGTTACCCTCCTCTGAACCTGCCTGTTCTTCAACCAGTCCTTTCCACTGCCTGCTCTTCCGTACTCGGACATTCCAGTGGGAGGACGATTGGCCCATTTTGTGGAAAAATGGGAGGAAATTACAGACAACAAATGGGTCCTCTCTATCGTACGACACAGATTCAGGATACCATTCAGCAAAATTCCTCCTTTGTCATCTGTTCTGATCAGAATGAGTCAATCCTCCTCCCCGTTTCTCAGAGAAGAGATCGAAAACCTACTCAACAAATGGGCAGTGGAAAGGGTACAGAATCCGGGAACTCCCGGCTTTTATTCCCGGATCTTCCTAGTTCCAAAAAAGAACGGAAAGTTACGTTTGATCATAGACCTTTCTTTATTGAACCGATACATAAACAAACAGTCTTTCAAAATGGAGACAGTCAAGTCGGTAAGACAAGCGATGAGACTCAACGACTGGGCTGTCTCCATAGACTTAACAGATGCATACCTACATGTTCCGATACATCATCAATCCCGGAAGTATCTTCGTTTTGTTTACGAAGATCAGGTCTATCACTTCACGGCCTTACCGTTCAGAATGTCACTAAGTCTGTTGATATTTTCGAAACTGATGGACGTTATAGCAGCGTTTCTACGCCAACGTGCCATATCAGTCTTCCCGTACCTAGACGATTGGCTAATCAAAAGTCTGATTCGCAACCGCTTGATTACTCAAGATTTTGCATTCAAATTATTCAAAGTCTAGGTTTTCTGCCAAATCTCAAGAAATCGGATCTTGTTCCTTCTCAGAAATTCACCTTTATAGACATGGAATTTCTGACGCAACAGAATTTAGTCAGGGTTCCAACGGATCGTGTTCAGAACCTATTTCTGACAATCAAGAAATTTCTGTCATTCAAACATGTATCGGCACGAACTTTCCTTTCCCTTTTGGGCAAACTCAGTGCTGCAGCAGACTTCGTTATCCTAGGCAGACTGCACTTATGTCCCCTTCAGATGTTCCCTTTCAGATGTGTCTTTTGTCTGTCTGGAAACCTCATATTCTTCCTCTCGATCATCCTATTACGATAAACAGTATGATTCGATCTCATTTACAATGGTGGATAAACCCCTATCGGTTCGAAACAGGGACTACTATCCATCCTCCAGATCCCAAATTCTTCCTTTATACGGATGCCAGTCATTTCGGATGGGGAGCTCATTTAGAGGCGACAACACTATCCTTTCATGGTCGCTGGACAGAAGACCAATCCCAGCTCCACATCAATATGTTAGAAATGATGGCCATACGATTAGCACTGAAACAAACCATAACATTTATTCACCATTCTTGCATCATGATATCTACAGACAACACAACGGTGGTCTCATATATCAACAAACAGGGTGGCACTCATTCTCCCAACCTCTGCGTAGAGGTTTGGGAAATTCTCAACTGGTACCTGGAACACGACATCGTTATCAGAGTTCGTCACATTCCAGACAAATTCAACATTCTTGCAGACCGCCTATCAAGATTAGACAAACCTATCAAGACAGAATGGGCTCTGGATCAAACAGTAGCGAATTCAGTATTCCAGATGCTCAATTTTCCAAATGTGAACTTGTTTGCGACTCGATTCAATCACAAACTCCCGTTATATGTCTCTCCAGTACAAGACAACAAAGCACTAGCGATAGATGCACTGTCCATGGACTGGAATCATCTTCATGCATATGTTTTTCCTCCTTTTATTCTGATTCCTGCTGTTCTGGAAAAAAATCCAACAACATCAATGCAGAATAGTTCTGATAGCTCCATTCTGGCCACAACAACAGTGGTTCTCAGAACTTCTTCTTCTATTAGTGTCAACTCTAATTCGTCTGACACTAATCCCAAGTCTCTTGACACAATCAAAAGGAAGATTGTTCATCAAAACCTCCCACTTCTCGACCTTCACACTTGGGAGTTATCAAACAATCAATCAGAGATAAAAAAATTTCGCAAGACGTTGCAGATTTTGTCTCTAGATCAAAAAGAACATCTACACAAAAAGTCTACGATGCAAAATGGACCATCTTCTCTAATTGGTGTCATACAAAAAAGGTTAATCCGATCTCAGCCCCTATTACAGTTATAGCCGATTTCTTAATCTTTCTTTTCTTGGAAAAGAAATGCCAAATCAGTACTATTAAAGGTTATAGAGCTATGATCTCTAACACTCTTAAATTTAAAACTGGTAATCAAATCAGATCTAATCCAGTCTTATCTGAACTAATCAGGTCTTTCGAACTGCAATGACCAGTACAAAGATCTCTTACACCTAAATGGGACTTATCATGGGTTTTAGTATGTCTGCAAAAACCACCTTTTGAACCTCTTGATAAGGCTTCTAAATTTCACATTACTATTAAGACAGCCTTTCTTTTAGCCCTTGCCACTGCTAAAAGATGTAGCGAAATACATGCATTGGCTATGGATTCACAACACTTAAGGTTCAATCAAACTGATGGTTCAGTTTCCTTGATGCTTAAAACTGGCTTCTTAGCGAAGAACCAGCTTCCTTCTGTTAAACCAGACCCTATTGTTGTTCCTAGTCTTGCTCAAATATGTAAAAGGGAACATCTGGACAGACTTCTTTGCTCCGTTAGGTCTCTGAAGTTCTATCTTAAAATGACTAGTTCTTATCGCCAGAACAGAACTAGACTTTTTCTGCCCATTAAAGGCAATCAAGATATTTCTAAAGATACTATCTCGAGATGGATATCTTACACTATCAAGCTTGCCTACAGGAAACTCACTAAACGAGACATTTCTTTCCTTAAAATCAAAGCTCATGAAATTAGAGCTCTTTCCTCTTCCTGGGCTTCCTTTGACAAAGTTCCTCACAATGATATCCTTCAAGCAGCGGTTTGGAATCGATCATCAACCTTTGCTAGATTCTACCTCAGGGACATGTCTCAACAAGCAGAATATCTACAAAGTTTGGGCCCCATTGTGGTGGCCCAAAAAGTGGTGGGGGGCCAACAGCATCCAGCTCTGGATACATAGACAACGGCAACAGCCTCCTACACCTGATGCTTTACTAGAAAGGTACTTAATATACACTAATTATGTTATATTATACCTTTTATTTGATATATCTTAAACCTGGATTATCTTTTATCCTTGGTTTAAAGGACATTTATTGCCTTATGCATTAATTAAGTCCTTTATTAGATATATCTAAAATTTGGGTTTCCTAAGTCTTAATTCAGAAGTTGGGACTTATTTATTAGGAGAAGTCCTCCCTCCTATTCTGCAAATTCTAGCACATTATCTATAGGTTAATGTATTGCGCAGTTAAAATGAAGTTTTTTAAAAGTAAAACGTATTTTAACTAGCAATACTTAACCTATAGATAAGTATTTATGGTCCCACCTCCCACCCTCACTCTTTTCTCCTAATTGTGTATTGTTTTACACATAAAAGAAACCGACACGTGATCATTTGAGCGGGAGAATTACGTCACACAGGTAACTGTTTAAAGGGACCTTCTGAATTAAGATTTTATCACAACTGAAAGGTCGTTTTTCTGTGGAGGGGTGAAAAACAGAATATAATAGCACATTATCTATAGGTTAAGTATTGCTAGTTAAAATACATTTTACTTTTAAAAAACTTCATTTTCTAGGAAAAATAAGAAAAAATATTTCAAAATGTTGTCTGCTTAAATTTTTACACAGCATGCAAAGTATTAGAATTACACATCAGAGCATAGTGGCTTCCTACCACTCTACCAAACATGATTGTTTGCTTCCTGAAATATGTCTTGCACATTTAATAATATTTTAACTGCACAGTATATTAACCTATAGATAATGTGCTGTTCTATTCTGTATTTCAAACCTTCCACAGAAAAAAAACGACAGTTTAAAAGTCTTAATGATTCTTAATCCAGAAGGTGCCTTAGGCAGTTACCTTTGTGACGTCACTCTTCAAGCTCTTTTGGACATGTGTCAGTTTCTTTTCTGTGGACAGGAAAGTAAACAAAGGATTTTTAGTGGGTGAAAAAAAATCTGTATTTTCTTTCTTTTCTTCGGTTCCAAGATAGGCGTCATGGTAGCCATCTTGAAAATCTATTTTTCGCTTCTTCTCCTAAACCCAAATGCCAATTGACTCGAAACTTGGTAGGAAGCATCGGGGTGACTTGTAAATCAAAAATACCTAAAATGGTTCCGATCGGAAATCCAAGATGGCTGCAATGGCAGCCATCTTGAAAATCTATTTTTCACTTTATTTCCTGAGCCAAAAGGCCAATTGACTCCAAACTTGGTAGGAAGTATCAAGGTGACTTGTAGATCAAAAATAGCTAAAATCCTTCTGATCAGAAATCCAAGATGGCCGCCATGGTGGCCATCTTGAAAATCTTTTTTTCGCTTCTCCTAAACCCAAAAGCCAATTGACTTGAAATTTGGTAGGAAGCATTGGGATGACTTGTAGATCAAAAATGGCTAAAATCGTTCCTATTGGAAATCCAAGTTGGCCGCCATGATGGCCATCTTGAAAGTCTATTTTTCACTTCTTCTCCTGAACCAAAAGGCTTATTGACTTTAAACTAGGTAGGAAGCATCAGGGTGACCTGTAGAACAAAAATAGCTAAAATTGTCCCTATTAGAAATCCAAGATGGCCGCCATGACAGCCATCTTGAAAATCTATTTTTCGCTTCTTCTCCTGAACTGAAAGGCCATTTGACTCAAAACTTGGTAGGAAGCATTGGGGTGACTTGTAGATCTAAAATAGCTTAAATTGTTTGGATCGGAAACCATTTTCGCTTATTTTCCTGAACCAAAGGGCCAGTTGATTTGAAAATTGGTAGGAAGCATCGGGATGACTTGAAGATATTAAAATAGCTAAAATTGTTTCAATCGGAAATCCAAGATGGTGGCCATCTTGAAAATCTATTTTTCCCTTCTTCTTCTGAACTGAAAGGCCAATTGACTTGAAACTTGGTAGGAAGCATCGGGGTGACTTGTAGATAAAAAATATCTCAAATTGTTGTGATAGGCAATCCCAAATTGGGGCCATGGCATCCATCTTGATTTTCTTTAACCGAATTTTTTCTCCTGAACCGAAAGGGCAATTGACTCAAAGTTCATTGGAAGTGTCCAGGTGACTTGTAGATCAACTGTAGCTAAAATCATTCTGATTGGAAATCTAAGATGGCTGCCATCTTGTTTATGTTTATTATATTTCCCTGCCACTGAGCTGTTTACATGTATAAAACCATGATTCTTCAGAAACCACTTAGCCATTTGCCACCAAATTTCACATTGATCCTACTGTTGAAATGTGATTGAGAGTTTGTTCAAATGATTACGCTCCATTGACTGTCATGCCATATATATTCTTCTTCAAAATTAAGAACTGCTTAAATGATGATCTTTTCATTAGTTGCAATGACAGAATTGGAAAAATGTTGCATGACATCTGCATATCTGCAGTGGCTATGTCACACAGGTGAGCGACCTGTGGCCCGTGTGCCTCTTGTTTATTATTTCTGGTCTCAGTCATTTAAATTCTTTCAATTAAGTATGCTTTGTTGTTTAGTAGGTCAGTTCAGTTCAGTCCCTTACCTTGAAGGTTGTTCGGGTACCACTGATGATGTTGCAACACTTCTTCTCCATCTTTGTCTTCTGCTGCCTTAGGTGAATATCCAGTCCCCAGTCTGCCCCCCTTTCGTCCTTGCTCCTTCACTGTTCTCTGCAGAATTGTCTTTGACATGCAAGACAATCTTGCGATGTGGCAATACCATCTAAGATTCAGCATCTTCATCATGGTTAGGAGACCGTCATGCACTCTGATTGAATCCTGGATCCTGTTGCGAACTTCCTCATTTATCACAATGGTCTTTGTTGGAAATATTTCGAAACCTCCGCTAGCAGCTCATCAAAATACCTTGGAGTCGTCTTTCAAGCTCTGCTGTAAGGGTCAAGTTCTCACAGGCATAAAGGAAGGATAATATGAGCAACTGCATCAGCTTAACTTTAAAAGTAAGTGAGATGTTCTTGTCCTTCTATATGACTTTTTAAAGAGCTGATGCTGTTTGAGCAATCCTGGAAATTATTTCTGCTTTAAACCCCTTGTTATAGATGATTTTATCCCACATATTTGAAGTTCTCAGCTGCTTCTAGCCTCTGATCTTTTGTTTATTATACCCCTGGCATATGAAGTATGTCGAGGGGTATATAGTTTTCATCTTTCCGTCCGTTCATCCGTCCATGCGTGCGTCCGTACGAATGTTAACAGTTTGCGTCAAAGTTTTGCTTGAAGTTTTTTCCTTTTGCATATATTTTTGAAAGCTTACACTTTAGGATGTTGATGTGTGGTTAGTATTACTACTAGATGATTACAGAATAGCTGACATCATTCTGCTGATGCTGCTGACCCAAGGTCAAGGTCACGGACTTAGAAAATAGTGTGGTGTTACGTCAAAGTTTTACGTGAAGTTTTTGTCTTTTGCTTGTGGATTAATGTGATACTTGGAATATTGGTTCTGTGTGACACCACAGTTGACAGCATAACAAATGTAGGTTACCTTGACCTATATTTCATGGTCCAGTAATTTTGCAGCATACCTTGAATGTTAATTGATGTATGAACATCAAGGTTGGCAAAATGCTGGCAAATATGAGTATTTTCCATGCCGGTGGTATTTACCGGTAAATACCGGCAAATACTGGTAAATGCCGGCAAATACTGGAAATTGGCATTTACCACCCTGGAAGTAAGACAAAACCCTACCCTCTGTATCAACCTATGGACAATGTCTGTAATAGGGGCTACATAGTTGACTTAGTATTTACATTATACTGATTGCAGTTTAACTCTGGTTTAAGTTTACTTTAATATTAAATTCAGTTAAGTGAAATCTAGAGAAAATAAAGCCTGTTTCATACCTGCCAAAGTACTCATCAGGTGGCTTGTGGCTACCACTACAGGTTTTTATTTTTACTTTTTCTTTCTTTTCATTCTTTTTTTCTTTTGTGTTTTGTTTTTTAATCTTTTTTTTTCTTTTTTAATTTTTTTTTGTATCTTTTCATTTTTAATTTTTTTTTTTTTTAACTTTTTTTATCTTTTTTTTTTTTTTCTTCAATATTTTCAATAACACCTTTTTACTTTCACCTAGACTTATTGTCTATATGCATTCATTTATGACATCTTGCCCCTGGCTATCAAGTACCCTCTTGAACAAACAATTGTCCTGGGATTTGTTGTTTTAGTAATTAGACCATACAGGTAGTCTTGCTAATTACATGTACACTAAAACTCCTAAAAATTTTGAATATAGTAAGTGATGTAAATATCCTAAACTTTGCAAAACATACTTTTACCATACAGAAGTGTGTTTAAAAGATGCAGATGGCCTGGCAAACATTTAAGATCCTGATCAGACTGTTCAGTATGATCTTGGTCTGCTCTTTTTGACATGGTCTGCCAGCACAAAAACTTAGGGTCATTATGGTAAATGTCAGTGGCCAGGTGCACAGGTGAATTTCTACTATTGAGATAAAGGCCTACATGATTTTTTTTTTAATTAAAGACCATTTGTTGCTTAAATAATTTCAAAATTTTTGTCTTAGATTCACTTTTTGGCAGTGTTACATGTTTATATTGAGATTTCTTCTATTCTTCAGGGTGGTAACCTTATATAATTAATGATTTTAACATTCTTACTCATCTAGTTTGCTTATACTATTTCAATGCAACTTGTTTAAAGACTTCTGCAGTTTTTTAAGGCCAAAAAAATTTCAATTTGCCGGTATTTGCCAGTATTTGCCACTTGAGGAGTATTTTCCAGACTGGTAAATACCGGCAAATGCCACTGGTAAATACCGGGGGTGGAATTTGCCGCCCAACCTTGATGAACATCATTATTTGGGATTATAATGACACCGTGTGAACCAAACTTTCACCTCAAAAGTAAATATACGAGATCAGTATGACCTATATTTCATGGTTTAATGATTTTGCTTAATATCTTTTAGATTATTTAATGGATTAACATCATAGTTGGTATAATGCATCAGTGTGACCTTCAGATTAATTTCTCAAGTATATGTAGGTCAGTGACCTATATTTTATGGCCCAGCAAATTTGCTTCATGTCTTGAAGACTATTTACTCCAGGAAAGTTGTACTTGGGATGATAGATCAGTGTCACTCAGAGACTGACATTGTAAACTGTATCTTGCCTTTTACGAGGGCGTGTCAATAAATAACCAGCCTATCCCATTTCTGATGGGCCAAGATTTTCATGCTTTGTTTCAATATATGTTTTATACATGGGTACAAAGTTGCACACATATCAAGTCATTCTTTAATAAGATATTGATTGTTAAACATGGCTAGTGATGCAAAGGCATGCTTTTCATCTAAAGTTGAGTACCGTGCTGTAATTCGGTATTTGTATTTAAAAAGGTAAAACAGGCAAGGAAATACACAGAGAGTTAGCCGATATTTATGGGTCTTCTGCACCATCTTATGCTCAGGTTAAATTCTGGGTAGGGGAATTCAAACGCGGTAGAACGTCTTTAGAAGATGAAGCCAGGTCTGGAGGCCCACTGGATGCCACCGACGAAGAAATGTGTAAGAAAGTTCGGGATCTGGTATACTCTGATACGCTAATTCAGGTGGAAGAAATAGCGAAGGCATTAGGCATTTTCACATGGTAGCGTTTCAACAATCTTACATGATCGTTTAGGTATGCAGAAGCTAACAGCCCGTTGGGTCCCCAAATCCCTTAGCGATGAGCAAATGGCAACCAGAGCATCAGTATGCAGCACCTTGTTGAAGCGTTTTAGGTCAAAAGATGATTTTCTTTTGCGTCTTTTGGCCAGTGATGGGGTAAATACTTCATGCATCTGTTATGGCACAATACTTTTGAAATATTTACTTTAATAAATACTTCACTGAGTCATCCTCTCATTTTTATGCCCCCAACTTCAAAGAAGTTGGAGGGCATATTGCTTCTGGGTTGTTCGTCCGTATGTCCATCCTGTCCGTCCGTTCGTCACGATTTTTGATGCATGGCATAACTTTAGAACCCTGAATGCTACTATTTTGAAATGTCTTATATGGATTCCTCATGAAAAAATAGCTGGCACATATTTTTTTTCTTGATAGGATTTTGCCCCTTTTCTGAGTTATGGCCCTTTGAAAAAATATGGATGCAATCTTGTCAGCAAAATATCTCAAAAACTATTGAAGCTAGAGCCTTGAAACTTGATGAATAGACTGGTAGTGATGAGTAGATGACCTGATTAACTTTTGAAGAAATTTTGAAAAATGCTTCTTGAGTTATGGCCCTTTGTAATTTTGGGCATTTTTACCTTGTCAGCAAAATATCTCAAAAACTGTTAGAGCTAGAGCCATGAAATGTGGTAATGGATTTGTAGTGATGAGTAGACAACCTGATTAACTTTTGAATAAAAAATTTTGAAAAATACTTATTGAGTTATGGCCCTTTGTTATTTTGGGCATTTTTATCTTGTCTGCAAAATATCTCAAAAACTGTTAGAGCTAGAGACTTGAAACTTGGTGAATTGATTGGTAATGATGAATAGATGACCTGATTAACTGTTTTGTAAATTCTGAAAAATATTTCGTAAGTAATGGCCCTTTGTAAATTTGGGTATGTTTCCCTTGTCAGCAAAATATCTAAAAAACTATTGAAGCTGGAGCCTTGAAACTTGATGAATAGATTGGTAGCAATGAGTAGATGACCTGATTATGTTGATGAAATTGATAGGGCATATTCAGGCTTTCAAGTGGGCCCTACTTTTCCTACTATTCCTACTTTTCCCTACTTTTTTTTTGCGCTCCTACTTTTCCCTACATTTTTCTGAAAATGCCCTACTGTCCCTACTTTTTTTGTCCAAAAATGTTTAAATGACCAAAAATTGAAATTTTTTTCTTGCTCGCTCAGAGTTTGTAAAAGTCAGATCAACTTAATCTGAGCAACCACGATGCAGAAGTTTATAAAATATTTTTACTTCAGTTGTAACTCCTTTTTTGAAATGTTTATTTTGTTATTTCCTTTCCATGGTAATATAGTGTTACTGTTCAGAGAAAACTTTGATAGCTTATATCTTTTTCTAAGTCTGAAAACACTCAGAACATCCCTACTATCCCTTCTTTTCATGGTTGAAATTCCTACATTTGCCCTATTTTTTCAAAACTAAGCCCTACTTTATCCCTACTTTTTTGATGAAGGGCACTTGAAAGCCTACATATTATTTTGCTTTCATTTGTCCATCCGTCTGTTTGTCAGTTCATCAAGCTTTTTTGTGCATGCCATATCTTAAGAACTTTTATATACTTTTATAAGAAATTTTATATTTGGGTTCCCAATGAAAAAATAGCTGACCAGTATTTTTTTTTCTTGTCTAGCATGTTTGTTTAGAGTTATGCCCCTTTGAAAAAAATCAGAATTAAATCTTGTGAGCAAGATATCTTGAAAAGTATTTAAGCTGGGTTCTTGAAATTCGATGTAGTGAGTGGGAATGATGTGTAAATTACCTGATTATATTTTGAGAGAATTCCGTAAAAATATTGATAAAGTTACGGCCCTTTGCAGTTATGCCCATTTTGACTTTGTCAGCAAGATGTCTCGAAAAGTACTTAAGCTAGGGTCTTGAAATATTATATGCTGATTGGGGATGATGTGGAGATTACCTGATTTGTTTTTTAGGGAATTCCATGAAAAATTGACGTAGTCATGGCCCTTTGTAGCTCTAGGCATTTTGACCTTGTCAGCAAGATATCTCAAAAAGTATTTAAGCCAGAGCCATGATATTTGGTATACTGATTGGGAATGAGGAGGAGATCACCTGATTAAATTTTGAACCAGTTAAATGAAATGTTGGAGTTATGGCCCTTTGCAATTTCTGGCCATTTAATGTCGTTGCTTTATTGTGTATAGCATAAGTTTAGACCCATGTATGCTAATGTTTTGAAATTTCATATTTTGATTCCTCATGAAAAAATAGGTGACCCATATTTTTTTCTTATCCCAATTATCTCCTATTTTAGAGTTATTTCCCTTTGATAAAATAACATTGAAATCTCATATATTTGTACTGTTGTTACCATCATGGGCAAGCAGTGTTGGAGTCAAGCAGTGTTAGAGTCAGGCAGTTGGGGGCATAGTGTTTTACAAACACCAGCTCTAGTTTCAAATTATTTCTGTATAGGTAAGATAAGTAACTTGACACAAACAAAAAACGTGGTCATCATGACTAGGGCTTCCTGACTAGAACATCCGAACACAACAACACCCATTCTTGTGTGAGTAAATGAACTTACATACATACTTAAAAGCATAATTATTTCAAACAAATAAGAGGCAAAGCCAGCAGAAATAGTCATTAATAATGATGTGTGCATCTACATAACTCCATTATGGTTTGAGCTATGATATCAACCAAGTCAATAGGCATAACGAATTCCAGTATAAAGTTAACAGCCGAGATTCAAGAAATAAACGTGAAAATATAAGAAAAACTTGTTTATAAAACTACAACAGTTTGACATTATGAAGACATACTGACCTCATATGGGTTCCAAATAAAGGAATACAACCCATCCTCAAGATATCCTTCATAGAAAATAGCATTATTATCCCAAGAAAAAAGATTTGCAAATAAAAATGCATAACATGTTCTGCAACTTGACATAAAAACATATACAGGCTTGTCATGAGCCCAAAATAAGGCATGTCATACTAATTAACCCGATTCTCGTTTGTTTTAGCATTTCTGTCTGACTGACTACCAGTACTAGGCATACTAATGTCTAAAAACCATAGGGATAATTTACCAAATCTAGTAAGGAAACAGATTAATACAAGTTTACAGCGGCCTAGTTTTCTGATTGTTGATGACTTCTTACTTAACAATTAGTATTAAGGAATATTCATGAATATGCAAATGAGCTTATTAGCTCACCTGAGCACGAAGTGCTCATGGTGAGCTATTGTGGTCAGTCAATGTCCGTCGTGCGCAGTCGTGCGTCGTCCATCATGCAGCGTCAACAATTGCTTTAAAAGCCTACTCCTCCTACACCCCTGGGCCAGTTGACTCCATACTTGGTAGGAAGCATCAGGGTGACCTGTAGATCAAAAATAGCTAAAATCGTGCCGATCTGAAATCCAAGATGGCCGCCATCTTGAAAATCTATTTTTCACTTCTCCTGAACCGAAAGGCCAGTTGACTCCAAACTTGCTAGGAAGCATCGGGGTGACTTGTAGATCAAAAATAGCTATAATAGTGCCGATGGGAAATTCAAGATGGCCGCCATCTTGAAAATCTATTTTTCGCTTCTTCTCCTGAACCGAACGGCCAATTGACTCCAAACTTGCTAGGAAGCATCAGGGTGACTTTTAGATCAAAAATAGCTAAAATCGTGCCGATTGGAAATCCAAGATGGCCGCCATGGCAGCCATCTTGAAAATCTATTCTTTGCTTCTTTTCCTGAATCGAAAGGCCAATTGACTCCAAACTTGCTAGGAAGCATCGGGGTGACTTGTAGATCAAAAATACCCTTCCGCTGATTCAAGAAGGGCAGTTGTCAGTTTCTGGCAAAAGAATGTGCACAATACTGGTTAACCGCTTAGAGGACTAAGCCTGCCCAGTAAACGTGTGGTTAGGTAAACTGACCGCGCTCGACATGACCCCACTGGGTTGACTGGGCCGTAAAACCTCAACACAAACAAAAGATCAAAAATAGCTAAAATCATGCCGATCGGAAATCCAAGATGGCCGTCATCTTGAAAATTTATTTTTTGCTTCTTCTCCTAAACCCAAAAGCCAATTGACTCCAAACATGGTAGGAAGCATTAGGGTGACTTGTAGATCAAAAATAGCTAAAATCTTTTCGATCGGAAATCCAAGATGGCATCTTGAAAATCTATTTTTTGCTTTTTCTCCTGAACCGAAAGGCCAATTGACTCCAAATTTGCTAGGAAGCATAGGTGTGACATGTAGATCAAAAATAGCTAAAATTGTGCCGATCGTAAATCCAAGACGGCCGCCATGGTGGCCATCTTGAAAATCTATTTTTCACTTCTTCTCCTAACCCCAAATGCCAATTGACTCGAAACTTGGTAGGAAGCATCGGGGTGACTTGTAGATCAAAAGTAGCTAAAATCGTTCCAATCGGAAATCCAAGATGGCCGCCATCTTGAAAATCTATTTTTCTCCTCTTCTCCTGAGCCGAAAGGCCTATTGACTCCAAACTTGGTAAGACTCATCAGGGTAACTTGTAGATCAAAGGTAGCTAAAATCATGCTGTTTGGAAATCCAAGATGGCCGCCATGGTGGCCATCTTGAAAATCTTTTTTTTGCTTCTTCTCCTAAACCCAAAAGCCAATTGCCTTGAAACTTGGTAGGAAGCATCGGGCTGACTTATAGATTGAAATTGGCTAAAATTGTTCTGATTGGAAATCCAAGATGGCCGCCATGGCAGCCATCTTGAAAATCTGTTTTTCACTTCTTCTCCTGAACCAAAAGGCTTATTGACTTTAAACTAAGTAGGAAGCATCAGGGTGACCTGTAGATCAAAAATAGCTAAAATCATCCCTATCAGAAATCCAAGATGGCTGCCATGACAGCCATCTTGAAAATCTATTTTTCGCTTCTTCTCCTGAACTGAAAGGCCATTTGATTTGAAACTTTGTAGGAAGCATTTGGGTGACTTGTAGATCTAAAATAGCTTAACTTGTTTGGATCGGAAATCCAAGATGGCCATCATGGCGGCCATCTTGAAACTCTTTTTTTCGCTTATTTTCCCAAACCAAAGGGCCAGTTGATTTGAAAACTGGTAGGAAGGATGGGGACGACTTGTAGATATAAAAATAGCTAAAATCGTTCCAATCGGAAATCCAAGATGGCGGCCATCTTGAAAATCTATTTTTCCCTTCTTCTTCTGAACTGAAAGGCCAGTTGACTCGAAACTTGATAGGAAGCATCGGGGTGACTTGTAGATGAAAAATAGCTCAAATCGTTGTGATAGGGAATCCCAAATTGCGGCTATGGTGGCCATCTTGAAAATCTTGTTTTGAACTTTATCTCCTGAACAGACTCAAAGTTCATTGAAAGTATCAAGGTGACTTGTAGATCAACAGTAGCTAAAATCATTCTGATTGGAAATCCAAGATGGCTGCCATATTGTTAGCTCACCTGAGCACGAAGTGCTCATGGTGAGCTATTGTGGTCAGTCAATGTCCGTCGTCCGTCGTGCAGCGTCAACAATTGCTTTAAAAGCCTACTCCTCCTACACCCCTGGGCCAATTGACTTGATACTTGGTAGGAAGCATCAGGGTGACTTGTAGATCAAAAATAGCTAAAATCGTTCCGATCGGAAATCCAAAGATGGCCGCCATCTTGAAAATCTATTTTTCGCTTCTTCTCCTGAACCGAAAGGCCAATTGACTCCAAACTTGCTAGGAACCATCAGGGTGACTTGTAGATCAAAATAGCTAAAATCTTGCCGATCGGAAATCCAAGATGGCCACCATGGCCGCCATCTTGAAAATCTATTTTTCGCTTCTTCTGAACCGAAAGGCCAGTTGACTCCAAACTTGCTAGGAAGCATCAGGGTGACTTGTAGATCAAAAATAGCTAAAATCGTGCCGATCAGAAATCCAAGATGGCCGCCATCTTGAAAATCTACTTTTTGCTTCTTCTGAACAGAAAGCCCAATTGACTCCAAACTTGCTAGGAAGCATCAGGATGACTTGTAGATCAAAAATAGCTAAAATCGTGCCGATCGGAAATCCAAGATGGCCGCCATGGCTGCCATCTTGAAAAATATATTTTTTGCTTCTACTCCTAAACCCAAAAGCCAGTTGACTCCAAACTTGGTAGGAGGCATTGGGGTGACTTATAGATAAAAAATAGCTAAAATCATGCCTATCGGAAATTCAAGATGGCCGCCATGGCAGCCGTCTTGAAAATCTATTTTTCGCTTCTCCTCCTGAACCGAAAGGCCAGTTGACTCCAAACTTGGTAGGAAGCATCGGGGTGACTTGTAGATCAAAAATAGCTAAAATCGTGCCAATTGTAAAACCAGGATGGGCGCCATGGCAGCCATCTTGAAAATCTATTTTTCGCTTCTTCTCCTGAACCAAAAGGCCAGTTGACTCGAAACTTGGTAGGAAGCATTTGGGTGACTTGTAGATAAAAAATAGCTAAAATCATGCCGATCTTAAATCCAAGATGGCCGCCTTGGCGGCTATCTTGAAAATCTATTTTCTCTTCTTCTCCTAAACCCAAAAGTCACTTGACTCGAAACTTAGTAGGAAGCATCAGGGTGACTTGTAGATCAAATATAGCTAAAATCGTTCTGATCAGAAATCCCAGATGGCCACCACGGCCGCCATCTTGAAAATCTATATTTAGCTTCTTCTCCTGCACGGAAAGGCCAATTGACTCCAAACTTCGTAGGAGACATTGGGGTGACTTGTAGATCAAAAATAGCTAAAATCGTGCCAATCGGATATCCAAGATGGCCGCCATGGCAGCCATCTTGAAAATCTATTTTTCGCCTCTTCTCCTGAACAGAAAGGCCAGTTGACTCGAAACTTGGTAGGAAGCATTGGGGTGACTTGTAGATCAAAAATAGCTAAAATCATGCCGATTGTAAATCCAAGTTGGCTGCCATTTAGAGTTTGTTCAAATGATCACGCTCAATTGACTGGCATGCCATATATCTTCTTCTTCAAAATAAAGAACTGCTTAAATGATGATCTTTTCATTAGTTGCGATGACAGGATTGGAAAAATGTTGCATAACATCTGCATATCTGCAGTGGCTATGTCACTCAGGTGAGCGACCCGTGGCCCGTGGGCCTCTTGTTTATGTTTATTATATTTCCCTGCCACTGTGCTGTTTACATGTATAAAATCATGATTCTTCAGAAACCAATTAGCCAATTGCCTCCAAATTTCACATTGATCCTACTGTTGAAATGTGATTGAGAGTTTGTTCAAATGATCATGCTCCATTGACTGTCATGTCATATATAATATTCTTCTTCAAAATTAAGAACTGCTTAAAGGTTGATCTTTTCATTAGCTGTGATGACAGGACTGGAAAAATGTTGCATAACATCTGCATATCTGCAGTGGCTATGTCACTCAGGTGAGCAACCCGTGGCCCGTGGGCCTCTTGTTAACATATATGGATGATAAACAGAACGACAATTTATAAACATTTATTTGGCACATTTTATAAATCTATATTGAGCACAACCTGGTTTATGATCAAATTATCTTGTTTTCACTGATTTTTTTTTTCGTGAAAAAGTAAATACAGTAAAGATCCAATATATCGCGGTCCTCGGGGTCCAAAGTCCGCTATTGTGATATAAACGGAGTGCGATATAAGTCCAGACATGTACCATGCATGTATAACGGCATGCATAACACTCGCTTGGTTTGTCGCTGTGGTAGTTTGCTGAGACATCACTGATAAATGGCATTCAGTCATGCTGTCAGCCATATTTCCAAATTAAAATTGGATTAGAATTGCTCAATGGCATAATTTACAATGGTGCGCTATGTCTAACAAGTAATTTCAATCGAAACCAGCTGATAAACTACGTTAGAAAACAAGAAATCATCGGGTTGACAATTTTGGACGCCATTTTGGATACTCTGGTTCCCTGGAATGGCGAAGGGAAGTTACTCAAATTGCTTCAGTTGTGCTAAGATAATTTGAGTTGCTTCCCTTTACTTATTATCGTGTTGCGGGGGCAAAAAAAAAAACTGTCGTTTATCAAAGTTAATTTCTTTTTATTTTAGTTTTATTGTTATTTTTTTTTTTTTTTTTTTGGACACAGTTGTTTTCTTTTGAAATATTTATTGCTACAGAAGTGTAAAATAAGCGGACTAAGATCTGTGTATGTGGGACAGAAACATCGTAAGACTATTGTCTTGTAAAATTTGCTGGTGTTGAAAGGGAGGTGGACTGTTTTCACCTGTTGAGCAAAATTAGTTTGTGGGCATCATTGACTGATTGAGCATTGAGTAGATCTATGTACTCGATGATTATGACAATAACGGCGATAAAATTTATTGTTTGCCAATTATAATCAATGTGTGCGCTGATTGACACTAAGTGGATTGTTTGTCATAATACCTGACGCGACTTAGCGTTGGGATAGGTGCGAAAAATCAATTACCGCAGGCGGAACGTTTTTTTTTTCTTCTGAAGTTAAATAAAACAACAAACATTTTATGTTTTTAATTTTTTTTGCTTATGGAAAATTTGGGAGCCATGGCCGATTCACGATATACTGGATTTCGCGAAATAACGGACCGCGATATATTGGATCTTTACTGTATAAATTAATACTCATTAATATGCAAATGCTCTTATTTGCATATTTGGATGTCAAATTGTAGGGTAATGACCATCAAACTAATACCAATATTATTGATCTATGTTGAATATAGTCCGAGATATAAACAATTAACTATGGCTACCCTCTTAATCCAACATTTTACTGTGGGTTGCCATGGAAACGGTAATATTTCATATAGCTGTAGAAGATTTTCTTTCTTTAGAGTATTTTTCCCATTCAATGGATCCCAGTAAACATGTTAGCACTCCTGAGAAGTAGTTATACGTGGCAGGTTGCCTGTCAGGCTAAAGTAGCCACCAACATATGTGTCCCTTTTGCTGTTATATTACATTTTATGCTTATTTCTAGGTATAATTTATGATGACGTCATAGAAACGCTAAACTGAAACAAAAAAAAAAAATGGCAACATCTTTGAAATTTGCAAGAAAGCGTCCATACACAGCAAAAACAGATTTGAAACTGATGCCGAAGTTGGAACAGTTCCAGGCGCATGGCTTCCCTGAAATCTGATTGGCCATTGCCAAACCCAAACAAAATCTGATTGGCTGCCAAGGCAGTGACCGTTAATGAAAAAAAGACCAGAGGTGCGTAATTACTAGTTGAAGTGATTGGATAAAAAATGCCACATGACATACAGCCGAAAATAAAATAAATTATTCATTTACTCACATTAATTAATAAAACTGAAAACAAAAATAAAATAGGGAAAAACAGGCACAATAAAGCGAAAGGTAACTTATCTTGCAAAGAAAAAAATAGAATGCTATTATTTTGGTGCATCGGAAACCAGCGTGAATATGTTACTTCCGCCTGCCATTATACCACCTGGGTGGGGTAATGTAAACAAACAATTATGCTCTTCTAAATCTTTATACATGTATTAAATTCTCTTCCGCATATAAAAGGCAACACCATCCAGCTCCAAGGTTGCCCTTGAACCTGCCGGGTGTTGCTTGAGCAGAAACCATCTAATTCCTGCTGAATACCTCAAGGTAACACAAGGAAGCTCAAGACCAGCTTTTGGGTATCAGAAACCATATAAGTGAAAATTTTAAGAAGAAGCATAAAACCACAATAAAATGTAATTTAACTCTTAAAGCGCCAAGCAAAATTTGCAGCAGAGGACATTCTGAAAAAATTATTTTTCTTAGAAAATAAGCCTTGAAATTTCATGTGAATCATGCAGACAATTCACATGAAATGTCAAGACTTATTTTCGAAGAAAAAAAAAAAAATATTTAAAAGAGTCTTCTGCTGCAGTTGTGGTTGGCGCTTTAAGGGTTAAGCATTATACAGCTAAAGGAAAATTATTCCCTTCATTGTCCAACAATTTCAATTATATACCTCCAAACCCCAAAAGCTGTAGAAGTAGTCACTTTGTATAAGTAGGAATATACAATAATAAAATTAACTATTACATTCAATAGGATGTACCTAATAGGAAATACCAAAAATTCTGAAAAAGAAAAGGCATAGCAATAAAATTTTGAGAAAAAAACAAACAAAAAAAACACACACACACACACATGTATATATATATATATATATACAAGAGCAAGACCACAAGTATGAAGCAAAAAGTCATAATTACACCAACAGCAGTGAGTCATGGGTGCACATAACCAAGCAGGTTGGCAAGTTCACCTTAGGGAGAGTGTGACTTGTTCCCCACTCCTACGAAGATGAGAGGGTGCCTACAGAGGCTCCCATTTGTTGTGCAACCTGCTGTCGCATCTCAAAAGCAGGTTCTAGATACCGTTCAACCGCATTACTGTGCCCGTCCCCCAGAATCTTAATAAGGTCAACAGGCAACCCACACTGAAGGGCAAAGGAGGCACCACCTCGGCACAGACTGTGCCCGGAATATTTAGAAGAGTCAAACCCAATTTTCCCCAGAACGTCTTGTGCTACACAACACCCAAGATCCCCTTGCGACAAGGGGACAGGCCGTATTCCCATTTCAGTACAGAACTTCTGAAACGCTGACCCTTGAGTGGAGTAGGTCTTTGAAGTCAAGGCGGCAAAGCTGTTTGCTCGGTAGTGAAGAACCTCTTCATCTAGGCTGGTAGTTAAGCTTCTTGGTTGCCTAATAACCCCTGATGCCATAAGTGAATCGCCAGTTTTGGAATCTGTCACAGAAAAAGGAGCATTTTTGGGGACGTGAAAATGCAGAGACGAGTTATCAGTAAATTGCCATAAAGTCTCAAGTAGCCCGGTGTAAGTTTATCTTATCCCCCGTGGTATCTTGTCCCCGGGGACAAGATAACCACGTGGTATCTTGTCCCCCTCTAGGTTATTTTGTCCTTGGGGACAAGATACCTTGGCTACGGTATCTTGTCCCCGGGGACAAGATACCGTAGCCGCAGTATTTTGTCCCCCCTCTTATTTCCTTTATTTGTTTTAGTCTTAGCTTTTTTTTTTTTTTTTTTTTTTCAACTTCAGTACTCAATGTCCTTCACCTGCTGATATTGATATACAAATCTTATCAGTTCCAGTAAAACTTCTCATTTTGACTGCTGTCATCAGATGTTAACAAACTTCATAGATTTGATTGCATGTCTATCTCAAGAAAATAAATGTACAAATTTATACTACTCTGTTGCTTAACAGAAAGACTAAAAGGAAGAGACATGAAACATTCCTGAGAAGGGACATGGGCAGTTTACTAGATACTACATCTGCCTCATGTTGTCCCCATTACCACCACACAGCATTTGGTTAGGTTGCAACAATTTATAAGTTCAGGTTTAGTGCTGTCCAGAGATGAGTATTTTTGGCCAATATGGGATACAGTTTTTTTATCCCCCCCCCCCCCCCTCCCCCCCCCCCCCCCCCCCACACACACACACAAAGTTTGTGGGGGTGGGGGCAGGGTATACTGTTTTCACATGTGCCTCCATCTGTTCATCCATTTGTCTGTAACACTGGTTTTTCCTAAATCTCTTGATAAATACTATTAGAAATCTTCTCGTATTTTGCAAAAATGTTGATATTCATGAGATGTTGCTGCTACAGAAAAATAAGGGTCAAGGGATCAATACTGTTATAGTTATTACCCTTTGTAATTCTTTAAACTTTGTCCGTGACATGTTTTGTTTGTAACAATTCGGTTTTTCCTGCATATCATGATAAGTAATATTAGGAATCTTATAATATTTTGCATAAATGTTGATATTCATGAGATGTTGCTGCTGCAGAAAAATAAGGGTCAAGGGATCAATACTCTTATAGTAATTCCCCTTTGTAATTCTGTAAACTTTTTGTCCATATCACTTTGGTTTTACCTGCTTATCTTGATTAATAATATTACGAGGGTGTGTCAATAAATAACCAGCCTATCCCATTTCCGATGGACCAAGACGGTCACAATTTTCATGCTTTGTTTCAATATATAATTTATACATGGATACAAAATTACACGCGTATAGAGTCATTCTTTAATAAGATATTGAATGTCATACATGGCTAGTGATGCAAAGGCATGCTTTTCATCTAAAGTTGAGTACCGTGCTGTAATTCGGTACTTGTATTTAAAAGGTAAAACAGGCAAGGAAACACACGTCGAGTTAGCCGATGTTTATGGGTCTTCTGCACCATCTTATGCTCAGGTTAAATTCTGGGTAGGGGAATTCAAACGCGGTAGAACGTCTTTAGAAGATGAAGCCAGGTCTGGAGGCCCACTGGATGCCACCGACGAAGAAATGTGTAAGAAAGTTCGGGATCTGGTATACTCTGATAGGCGAATTCAGGTGGAAGAAATAGGGCAGGCATTAGACATTTCACATGGTAGCGTTTCAACAATCTTACATGATCGTTTAGGTATGCGCAAGCTAACAGCCCGTTGGGTTCCCAAATCCATTAGCGATGAGCAAATGGCAACCAGAGCATCAGTATGCAGCGCCTTGTTGAAGCATTTTAGGTCAACAGATGATTTTCTTTTGCGTCTGATGACTGTAGATGAGACTTGTGTTCATTATTATGAGCCAGAGAATAAAGCTCAGTCGTCAGAGGGTAGGGCCTGGTTCCCCGAGGCCAAAGAAGTTCAAGACGCAACCATCTGCTGGCAAGGTGATAGCTACAGTATTTTGGGATGCAAAAGGCGTTATTATGTTGGACTTTTTACCCAAGAGAAATACAATAACTGGAGTGTACTATGCAAACTTGTTAGACCAGCTGAGAACCGCCATCCGTGAAAAACACCGAGGTAAACTCTCTAAAGGTGTTTTGCTGCAACAGGACAACGCGTGAGTCCACACTTGCAAAGTTGCAATGGATGCTGTAGAGCGAAACAGGTATGAATCCACATCCTGCCTATTCGCCTGACCTAGCTCCTAGCGACTTCTTCCTATTCCAAAACTTGAAAAAGGATATCCTTGGACTTCATTTCCGGTCTGATGAAGAAGTCGTGATGGCAGTTGAGGAGTGGGTCAATGGAAAGGACTCTGACTTTTTCAGTTCTGGGCTGATGGCACTTGAACACCGTTGGTCTAAGTGCATAACACTAGAGGGCAATTACATCGAAAAAGAAGAGGTGGATCTCAACCGGAAATAAGTTAGGCTGGTTACTTATTGACTCACCCTCGTAGGAATCTTATCATATATACTGCATAAATGTTGATATTGATAAGATGTTGTTGCTAGGCAAAAATCATGGTCAACAGCTCTATATTAAGTCAACAGATCTATACTAATATAGTTATTCCCCTTTGTAATTCTTTAAACTTTGTCCATGACACATTTTGTTCACAACAATTTGGTTTTTCCTGCATATCATGATAAGTAATATTAGGACTCTTATAATATTTTGCATAAATGTTGATATTCATGAGATGTTGCTGCTGCTGCAAAATAAGGGTCAAGGGATCACTACTCTTATAGTTATTCCCCTTTGTAATTCTGTAAACTTTTTGTCCGTATCACTTCGGTTTTACCTGCATATCTTGATTAATAATATTAGGAATCTTATCATAATGCATAAATGTCGAGGGGGTGGTCGGGTGGTGCGAAGGTGTCATGTATCTTACGTCACCGGGGCGTCCAACTGATATTGGCTTACAATTGGGCAAGGCCTGTTACCCTTGTAGCAGGTAAGGGTAGAGGGGGAATGTTTTATTTCTTCTGTTTCTTTACTTTCATTCTTGTTCGTCTTTCTTACCTGTCCCTCTCTTTCATCTCTTCTACAATCTCTTCTATCTCTTTTCTCCCTTTCTCTGGGAGACGACACAAAATGACCCACAAGGGTTGACGTGTCGTTAAACCCCAACACAATCAAAAGCATAAATGTCGATATTGATAAGATGTTGTTGCTAGGTAAAATCATGGATAACAGCTCTATACTAAGTCAACAGATCTATACTAATATAGTTATTCCCCTTTGTAGTTCTTGAAAACTGTTTTTTCCTGCATATCTTGATTAATAATATTAGGAATCTTATCATATTTTTTATATTTTGTAGGGTCAAGGGGTCAATATTATTACAGTTATTCTCCTTTGTAATTCTTTAAAAGTTGCTTTTGTCTTCTTGTCTATCTTGCTTATTGTCCCCCGCCTTTTCGAAGAAAAGCGAGGGGACATAGTATTCAGCTTTCCGTGATGCGTGGTTCCGAGTTTATAGTAGGTACCTTGTGAGTGCAACTCCTCCTACAGTTTTTAGCTCACCTGAGCCTAAGGCTCAAGGTGAGCTATTGTGATCACCCACCGTCCGTCGTCGTCGGCGGCGGCGGCAGCGTCGTCGTCGTCGTCATCGTCGTCCGTCTGTCCGTCCACAATCTTTAAACAACATCTCCTCCTAAACCAATGGTGGGAATTTGACCAAACTTCACAGGAATGATCCTTGGTTGGTCCTCTTTCAAAGTTGTTCAAATGGTTATGATCCATTGCATATCTAGGTCACAGGGGCTAAAAATAGATTTTTTAACTAAAAACTTAAAAAATCTTCTTGTCAGAAACCACTGGACCGATTTCCATATAATTTTGCAGAAATGTTCCTTTGGTGACCCTCTACCAAGATTGTTCAAGCCATTTGGATTCGTCAAAAAACATGGCCGCCAGGGGGCGGGGCTTATTTTCCCTATATTATCTATATAGAAAACTTTAAAAATCTTCTTGTCAGAAACCACTGGACCGATTTCAATATACTTTTGCAGAAATGTTCCTTTGGTGATCCTCTACCAAGATTGTTCAAGCCATTTGGATTCGTCAAAAAACATGGCCGCCAAGGGGCGGGGCTTATTTTCCCTGTATATCTATGTAGAAAACTTTAAAAATCTTCTTGTCAGAAACCACTGGACCGATTTCCATATAATTTTGCAGGAATGTTCCTTTGGTGATCCTCTACCAAGATTGTTCAAGCCATTTGGATTCGTCAAAAAACATGGCCGCCAGAGTGCGGGGCTTATTTTCCCTATATATCTGTATAGAAAACTTTAAAAATCTTCTTGTCAGAAACCACTGGACCGATTTCAATATAATTTTGCAGAACTGTTCGTTTGGTGATTTTCTACTAAGATTGTTCAAGCCATTTGGATTAGTCAAAAAACATGGCCGCCAGGGGGCGGGACTTATTTTCCCTATATATCTATATAGAAAACTTAAAAAATCTTCTTGTCAGAAATCACTGGACCGATTTCCATATACTTTTGCAGAAGTGTTCCTTTAGTGATCCTCTACCAAGGTTGTTCAAGCCATTTGGATTTGTCAAAAAACATGGCCACCAGGGGGCGGGGCTTATTTTCCCTATATATCTATATAGAAAACTTAAAAAATCTTCTTGTCTGAAACCACTGGACCGATTTCAATATAATTTTGCAGAAATGTTCCTGAATTTCAAACAACTTCTCCTCTGGAGCCTCTGGGCCAATTTTGCTCAAATTTCATATGGAGCCTCCTTAGGTAGGGGGAACAAAAGATTGCTAAAATGGTCACGGGTTCGTTGACCAAGATGGCCGCCATGCCCATATATGGTAAAAACCTTTAAAAATCTTCTTCTCTAGAACCGAGAATGCTTTGGGGCTGAATGTTTGCATAAATCATCGGGGACAGGGGGTCTACCAGATTTGCTAAAATGATGGTCATACATTGACATTTGACCTTTTTACGGCAAGGTCAAGTTTGCTTCCTTATGCATTTGTATGGGAAAAAACATTTAAAAATCTTATTCTCCAAAACCGAGGATGGATTGTGGCTGAATCTTTGCATATATCATCTGGAATGGGCAGTCTACCAAAGTTGCTAAAATAATTGTCATACATTGACATTTAACCTTTTTACGGCGAGGTCAAGTTTGCTTCTGTATGCATTTGTATGGGCTCCATACATTTGTATGGAAAAAATGTTGATAATTTCAAATGGCTTTTCCTCTGAAGTCTCCGGGCCAGTGTTGCTCAAATTTCATGTGGAGCCTCCGTGGGCAGGAGAATGAAAGATTGCTAAAATGGGTATGGTCCATTTATCAAAATGGCTGCCATGCCCATATATGGTAAAAACCTTTAAAAATCTTCTTCTCCATAACCAAATAAGCCCTAGGTCCTAATCTTTGCACAAATTATGGGGGACAGGAGATCTACCAAAATTGCTAAAATGATGGTTCTATGTTGACATTAGACCTTTTTACCTCCAAGGTCAAATTTGCTTTCCCATTTGTATGGGCCATATACATTTATATTGAAAGTATCAAAGTGACTTGTAGATCAACAGTAGTTAAAATTGTTCTGATTGGAAATCTAAGATGGCCATCATCTGGTTTATATTTATAATATTTCCTTGCCACTGTGCTGTTTACATGTATAAAATCATGATTCTTCAGAAACCACTTAGCCAATTTCCTTCTGTTGAAATGTGATTGATAGTTTATATAAATGATCATGCTCCATTGACTGTCAGGCCCATCGAAGTGACTTGTAGATCAACAGTAGTTAAAATTGTTCTGACTGGAAATCTAAGATGGCCATCATCTGGTTTATATTTATAATATTTCCTTGCCACTGTGCTGTTTACATGTATAAAATCATGATTCTTCAGAAACCACTTAGCCAATTTCCTTCTGTTGAAATGTGATTGATAGTTTATATAAATGATCATGCTCCATTGACTGTCAGGCCCATATATTCTTCTTCAAAACTAAGAACTGCTCAAATGATGATATTTTCATTAGTTGCAATGATAGGATTGGAAAAATGTTGCATAACATCTGCATGTCTGCAGTGGCTATGTCACTCAGGTGAGCGAACCGTGGCCCGTGGGCCTCTTGTTTCAAGTTAACTCCCCCGAATGAATTTCTAAGCCAAATTCTTGTGCACTTCATAACTTCTAAATGGTTTGAAATATTTTGATAATATTTGGTAGAGGCATAGATAAGGGCAAGTAGGCATGCCCTGTATACAACGCTGACTTTCTTTGTTAGGTACCTGAAGCCGAAAGCTTGTGCAGCCAAAATTGAATTTTGGACGGATTTTTCATAAATCTGTCCTTTAAAATAGCGATGTCATGGCCATGTGCATTGGGTCTTCCAAGGTTTACCTTTTCATTGACCTTTTTGAAAAACCTGCCCATAATGCGTTAGGCATTTTTCTTGTTTTAAAAAAGTTTGATTTAGCGTAAAATCTGCCAATTATTATGAGAGTTATGGCCCTTTTTCAACTTCATTTTTTGCAAAATACCTGCGTGTGGGTGAGGATGGCCCTGGGCGGGGGCATCTGTGTCATACTGACACATTTCTAGTTTTTTGTCAAAGATATCTCAGGGAATACGCCACCTAAGATTTTGAAAATTGGTACAAAAATTGGGTATGACATGTTGTATTGTGTAAGAGAGAATCATCATTCTCATGCTTATCATTTCCTTTATTTGTCCATTTTTCTCTTTCCTCCCAATAAAATTTTTCGTCACAGATTGATCAGCTCTTCACACATCACAGCCCGATGGCTGTGATCTCAAAACCTGATATGGGTGTTCGCCTGATCCATGACTGTTCCCGCCCAATGGGTGAGGCAGTAAATGATTATTGTTCTGCTGATTGGCAGCAAACATTCTCTTGTGTAGATGACGCAGCGACTTTAATGTCTGAAGGGTGCTTCTTCGCAAAAGTAGATTTAAAATCACCCCACCCCCCCGTCCCCCCTCCCCTTTATGTTTAGTTGGGAGACATTTTGTTTTTTCCCCCGTGTGTCTGTTGTGTCCGCTCTATAACTTGAAAACCATTCAAGCTATCTTCACGAAACTTCATATAAATATCAATCAACATAAGACGACCTGCAGAGCACAAGAACCATAAGTCTTGCATTTATACTTTTTGAGTTATTTCCCTTGGACTCTGTCACAAAATCGTGTCCACTCTATAACTTGAAAACCGTTCAGCTATCTTCACGAAACTTCATATAAATATCAATCAACATTAGACAACTTGCAGAGTGCAAGAACCATAACTCTTGCATTTATACTTTTTGAGTTATTTCCCTTGGACTCTGTCACAAAATCGTGTCCACTATAACTTGAAAACCATTCAAGCTATCTTTATGAAACTTCATATAAATATCAATAAACATAAGATGACATGCAGAGCGCAAGAACCATAACTCTTGCATTTTTTGAGTTATTTCCCTTGGAACTTTGTCCGTCACAAAATCGTGTCCGCTCTGTAACTTGAACCTGTTCAAGATTACTTCAACAAACTTCATGTAAATATCAATCAACATTAGACGACATGCAGAGTGCAAGAACCATAACTCTTGCATTTATACTTTTTGAATTATTTCCCTTGGAACTTTGTCCGTCATAAAAAACATGTCCACTCTATAACTTGAAAACCTTTCAAGATATCTTCACAAAACTTTATATGAATATCAAACAACATTAGATGACATGCAATGCGCAAGAACCATAACTCTTGCTTTTATACTTTTTGAGTTATTTCCCTTGGAATCTCATTAGTTAATATAAACTTTCGCTGAATGTACATTACAATATGACACCAAAAAGGGGAAGACATCTAAGTTTTTGTAGAAAAACAAATTCTAGTTCCTTTTATTTGTCCATATTTCTTTTTCTCCAATTAGCCTTATAGGTATAAACAAGTCTAACAACAACAACAATGGTGTCGATGATTAAGTTGAAGCAAATTTGAAAATTGAGATTTTAAAGTTTTTTGGTGACTTTTTACAAATTAAAGTATTGGAAATAGGATGAAAATAGTCCTCAACAGAATCTCTAGCCAAATGCAGTGGGATGGCTAAAGGTACGGGACCTTAACTCTAGCTTCCGAGGCTAAAGGTACGGGACCATCTCTAGCCTCCAATCTTTAGCCACTGCCTTTCTTTTAATCTGATTTCAATGGGTATTTTTCATTACTAAGTTTAGGACACCTTTGAATCACAGACACACCATTATATTTAGACTTAAATCTACCTCCCAATATCAATGAATCATACATACATTATATATTACATTGTTCAAATGAGTAAGTACGAGTGAGTCAGGCAAGCTGTCCTGTCTAATGGCAGGTCTTATTGTAATTGTTATAAAAAATATTCAACACAAACACATTTACACATGGTTTGTTCTATAATACATCTACTTACCTGCTCTATTTACAGGAAGGATTCCACTATTCAGCGATGCATATTGCAGCTTTGAAAAATCAGCCTGAGATATGTCAGGCAATACTGGACACATTAGAAGATAAGAAGTTTATGCAGCAGTTGTACTGTGAATCCAGACATACAGAAGAAAGTCTCAACAAAACCATTAACTTTCTTGTAGATTTCTACCTCAACATGCCTGATAGTGAGAAAGGGGTAGGACATGCCTTTATATAGTGTTATTATAGTGGAACCTCAATAGTTAGTCCAGATATAAGGGTATTTAGTTTGAGTTATCAGGAATTTTTGTGTTGCCTGACACATAGGGATCATGTTGTCCGTCCGCGGTGTCGGCAGTGTCATCGTCACACTTTTCGTTTCCGTTCAGTAACTTTTGAAAGGATGTATTGATTTCATTCAAATTTTGCAGAACTCTATATCACTATAAAATACAGGTCAGGTTCGATATTGGTAATCATCTGCCAAATTTTGGCTGAGTTATGGCCCAAATTTGGTATGTGCATTGATATTGTGGAGATCTGGTTTGGGATTGCTAATGGGTAAATTTCGTCAATTTTTGACGGAGTTACCTGCCCGAGACACGCCCAAATTTTCGTTTCCGGACTAAAACTTGAGTAAATAACAAGGGATTTTCACCAAAATTGCTATATGCATTGACATTAAGGAGATCTGGTTTGGGATTGCTAATGGGCAAATTTCATCAAATTTTTACAGAGTTATCTGCCCGAGACACGCCCATATTTTCCTTTCCGGATGATAACTTTAGTAAATAACAAGAGATTTTTAACCAAACTTGCTAAATGTATTCACATTAAGGAGATCAGGTTTGGAATTGCTAATGGGCAAATTTTGTCAAATTTTTACAGAGATCTGCCCAAGACACGTCCATATTTTCATTTCTGGATGATAACTTCAGTAAATAAGTCCTTTTAACAAACTTGCTATATGCATTGATATTACCAAGATCTGCTTTAGGATTGTTATCTGTCCATTGATATTATCAAGATCTAGTTTAGGATTGTTATCTGTCCCTCCGTCATTTTCTTTCCTGATTTTTTTGCAACGATAACTTAAATACATAAACAAATAATTCTTATGACGGGGTATTATGATTGCGGTGCTTTTATTCAACTTTGTTTTTGTTGATCATTTCCGCTCAATAACTTTTGAAAGGATGCATTGATTTCATTCAAACTTTGCAGAACTTTATATCACTGTAAAATACAGGCCAAGTTTGATATTGGTAATCATCCGCCAAATTTTGGCTGAGTTTTGGCCCTTTTTCGACTCAGTTTTTGTTGGTGTGTTGATATTGGTTTCCCATCAATAACTTTTGCAGGGATGCATTGATTGTATTGAAAGTTTGCAGAAGGATATATCATTGTAAAATACAGGTCAAATTTCAAACTAGTATGCACAGTTCAAACCTTATGCTATGCATCAAAAAGTGTGTAATGTAAAAATGCCCAAAATGACAAAGGGCCATAACTCAAGAAGTACTTTTCAGAATTTATTCAAAAGTTATTCAGATCATCTACTCATCGCCACCTATCTATTCCTTAAATTTCAAGGCTCTAGCTTCAAGTTTTTAGCTCACCTGAGCCGAAGGCTCAAGGTGAGCTTTTGTGATCACTCACCGTCCGTTGTCGTCGTTGGCGTCATTGTCGTCGTCCGTCTGTCCGTCCGTCCGTCCGTTCACAATCTTTAAACAACATCTCCTCCTAAACCACTGATTAGATTTTGACCAAACTTCACAGGAATGATCCTTGGTTGGTCCTCTTTCAAAGTTATTCAAATGGTTCCGGTCCATTGCATATCTAGGTCACAGGAGATAAAAATAGATTTTTTAACTAAAAACTAAAAATCTTCTTGTCAGAAACCACTGGACTGATTTCAATATAATTTTGCAGAAATGTTCCTTTGGTGATCCTCTACCAAGATTGTTCAAGCCATTTGGATTCGTGAAAAAACATGGCCGCCAGGGGGCGGGGCTTATTTTCCCTATATATCTACATAGAAAATTTTAAAAATCTTCTTATCTGAAACCACTGGACCAATTTCAATATAATTTTGCAGAAATGTTCCTTTGGTGATCCTCTACCAAGATTGTTCAAGCCATTTGGATTCGTCAAAAACATGGCTGCCAGGGGGCGGGGCTTATTTTCCCTATATAATCTATATAGAAAACTTTCAAAATCTTCTTGTCAGAAACCACTGAACCGATTTCTATATAATTTTGCAGAAATGTTCCTTTGGTGATCCTTTACTAAGATTGTTCAAGCCATTCGGATTCGTCAAAAAACATGGGCGCCAGGGGGGCGGGGCTTAGTTTCCCTATATATCTATATAGAAAACTTTAAAAATCTTCTTGTCAGAAACCACTGGACCGATTTCAATATAATTTTGCAGAAATGTTTGTTTGGTGATCCTCTACCAAGATTGTTCAAGCCATTTGGATTCGCCAAAAAACATGGCCGCCAGGGGGGCGGGGCTTATTTTCCCTATATATCTATATAGAAAAGTTTAAAAATCTTCTTGTCAGAAACCAATGGACCAATTTCAATATAACTTGGCAGGAATGTTGCTTTGGTGACCCTCTACCAAGATTGTTCAAGCTGTCATGATTCGTCAGAAAACATGGCCGCTAGGGGGCGGGGCATATTTTCCCTATATATCTATAAAGAAAACTTTAAAAATCTTCTGGTAAGAAACAGTAGGCTCGAGTTCAATGTAACTTGACAGGAATGTTGCTTTGGTGACCCTCTACCAAGATTGTTCAAGCTGTCGTGATTCGTCAAAAAACATGGCCGCTAGGGGGTGGGGCTTATTTTCCCTATATATCTATAAAGAAAACTTTAAAAATCTTCTTGTCAGAAACCACTGGACCTATTTCATTATAACTTGGTAGAAATCTTTCCTTGTTGACCCTCTACCAAGTTTGTTCAAGTTATCATGATTCGTCAAAAAACATGGCCACCAGGGAGAGGGGCTTATTTTTCCAATATATCTATATAGAAAAGTTTAAAAATCTTCTTGTCAGAAACCAATGGATCGATTTCAATATAACTTGGCAGGAATGTTTCTTTGGTGACCCTCAACCAAGATTGTTCAAGCCATCATGATTCGTCAAAAAACATGGCCACTAGGGGGCGGGGCATATTTTCCCTATATATCTCGTAAGAAACCGTTGGATTGAGTTCAATGTAACTTGACAGGAATGTTGCTTTGGCGACCTTCTACCAAGATTGCGCCCTCATGATACGTCAAAAAACATGGCCGTCAGGGGGCGGGGCTTATTTTCCGTATATATCTGTATAGAAAACTTTAAAATTCTTCTTGTCAGAAACCACCTGACTAATTTCAATATTACTTGGCAGGAATGTTGCTTTGGTGACCCTCTACCAAGATTGTTCAAGCAATCATGATTAGTCAAAAAACATGGTTGCTAGGGGTGGGGCTTATTTTCCCTATATATCTAAATAGAAAAATTTAAAAATCTTCTTGTCAGAAACCACTGAACTGATTTCAGTATAACTTGTCAGGATTTTTCCTTTGGTGACCCTCTACCAAGTTTGTTCAAGCAGTCATGATTTGTCAAAAAACATGGCCGTTAGGGGGTGGGGCTTAATTTCCCTATATATCTATATAAGACATTTTAAAAATCTTTTTGTCAGAAACCACTGGACCAATTTCAATATAACGTCAAAATTGTTCCTTTGGTGACCCTCTTTCAATATTCAGTTCAAGCCATCATGATGCATGAAAAAAACATGGCCACTAGGGTGCAGGGCTATAAAATTTATACAAAAATCTTAGAGCAGTGAACTTGGCTGAAACTTCAACAGTAAGTATGCAAAGCTGTTTGCTCAGGTGAGCGATATAGGACCATCATGGTCCTCTTGTTGAGATATTTTGCTGACTAGGTTCCTTCCATATTTTTTCAAAGGGCTATAACTCAGGAAAGGAGCATAATCCTGATAAGAAAAAAAAAATACATGTCAGCTATTTTTTCATGAGGAATCCATACATGAAATTTCAAAACTCTAGCGTGCACAGTTCAAAACTTATGCTATGCATCAAACCGGCCTTGGTGGCTCAGTTGGATGCGCCATCCAACTGGAGACCAGGAGGTCGCGGGTTCAACCCATGCCGAGGTCGGCAACATTCTTTCGTGGAGATTGATCATGAAATATTTTCTACGGTCATTTTCTCCCTTCCGCTGGTTCAAGAAGGGCAGTTGTCAGTTTCTGGTGAAAGAATGTGCACAATACTGGTTAACCGCTTAGAGGACTAAGCCTGCCCAGTAAACATGTGGTTAGGTAAACTGACCGCACTCGACATGACCCCATTGGGTTGACTGGGCCGTAAAACCTCAACACAAACAATGCTATGCATCAAAAAATGTGCAATGTAAAAATGCCCAAAATGACAAGGGGCCATAACTCAAGAAGTACTCTTCAGAATGGCCGCCATCTTGATATCTGTTTTTTGCTTTTTCTCCTGAACCGAAAGGCCATTTGACTCAATACTTGGTAGGAAGCATTGGGGTGACTTGTAGATCAAAAATAGCTAAAATCGTTCCGATCAGAAAACCAAGATGGCCGTCATGGCTGCCATCATGAAAATCTATTTTTCGCTTCTTCTCCTGAATCGTAAGGCCAATTGACTCCAAACTTGGTAGGTAGGATCGGGGTGACTTGTAGATCAAAAATAGCTAAAATCGTTTTGATCAGAAATCCAAGATGGTCGCCGTGACCGCCATCAGTTCAGTTTCTTCTTAAAATCCCCCGTTGATTTGTCGGGGCACCACCATCCGGTGTGAGAGTTATTCTTTCAATGAGCTCTTAATATTTATATACAAAATAATCTTGAAAATCTATTTTTCGCTTCTTCTCCTGAACAGAAAGGCCAATTGACTTGAAACTTGGTAGGAAGCATGGGAGTGACTTGTAGATCAAAAATAAATAAAATCGTTCTGATCAGAAATCCAAGATGGCTGCTATGGCCACCATCTTGAAAATCTATTTTTCACTTCTTCTTCTAAACTGAAAAGCCAATTGACTGGAAACTTGGTAGGAAGCATCGTGGTGACTTATAGATCAAACATAGCTAAAATTGTCCCTATTGGAAATCCAAGATGGCCACCATGGCAGCCATCTTGAAAATCTATTCTTCGCTTCTTCTCAAAAATAGCTAAAATCTTTCTGATTGGAAATCCAAGATGGCCAACATGGCGACCATCTGAAAAATCTATTTTTCGCTTCTTCTCCTAAATGGAAAAGCTTATTGACCTGAAACTTGGTAGGAAGCATCGGGTTGACTTATAGATCAAAAATAGCTAAAATCATCCCTATTGGAAATCCAAGATGGCTGCCATGGTGGCCATCTTGAAAATCTATTCTTCGCTTCTTCTCCTGAAGCGAAAGGCCAGTTGACTCGAAACTTGGTAGGAAGCATTGGAGTGACTTGTAGATCAAAAATAGCTAAAATCGTATCGATCGGAAATCCAAGATGGCCACCATCTTGAAAATCTATTTTTCGCTTCTTCTCCTGAACAGAAAGGCCATTTGACTCCAAACTTGGTAGGAAGCATGGGGGTGACTTGTAGATCAAAAATAGCTAAAATCATTCTGGTCAGAAATCCAAGATGGCTGCCATGGCCGCCGTCTTGAAAATCAGTTTTTCGCTTCTTCTCCTAAACTGAAAAGCCAATTGACTGGAAACTTGATAGGAAGCATCATGGTGACTTATAGGTCATAAATAGCTAAAATCTTTCTGATCGGAAATCCAAGATGGCCGCCATCTGTTTTTCACTTCTTCTCCTAAACTGAAAAGCTTATTGACATGAAACTTGGTAGGAAGCATCGGGGTGACTTATAGATCAAACATAGCTAAAATTGTCCCTATTGGAAATCCAAGATGGCCACCATGGCAGCCATCTTGAAAATCTATTCTTCGCTTCTTCTCCTGAAGCAAAAAGCCAGTTGACTTGAAACTTGGTAGGAAGCATTGGGGTGACTTGTAAATCAGAAATAGCTAAAATCGTTTTGATCTGAAATCCAAGATGGCCACCGTGGCAGCCGTCTTGAAAATCTATTTTTGTTTACATAAACTTATATAGGATGGCCTCATTCTAAGTATTGAAGCAGAAATAAGAAAAATACCATAGATTATCATTACCCATGCCCATGACTTTAAGGTCTACGAAACACACTTTGAGTTTTTGTGTCATAACTTTTATGTTAAAATATTTAGAGAGCTCATATTTTTCTAACAAAATGATTGATTTAGTTAATATTTGGTACGATGTTAGATATCAATCCAAAGGATCCAAATTCCCCTCTGTTTGTTTGTTTATTCATTCATCCATCTGTTCATCAGGCCTTCAAACGCCATAAGAGGGGCTGATTTTCCATAAAAGTTAACATGTATACATTGCAACTTTTGCTTTAAAAGACCTCCTCTGACACTGCTGGATGGGTTTTTCAATAATTTCACAAGAATGTTTCTTGGGTGATCCTCTACCAAAAATTGCTCAAACTGTCCTGCTCTGCTGAACAAGGTGGCCACCAGAGCTAAAAATAAAAGAAAAAAAAATTAGGCACCAAGAGGTCTTGCTGCCCCCCCCCCCCCCCCCCCCCCAATCCCCCCATTCTCCAAGGCCTATAATACTGTACAAGCTAACATGCTTTTATCTGTGCCAAGCACCATCATATTTCTCCAAAGGCCTGTATAACACAGTTCTTAAACCTCCAGCCTGTCATCTGAAAACATTCATTTTCAACAAATTTTAAACATACATGGTCCTATAAAGAGAAACCACAGTCTTTTAGAATATACTAGAGACACTGACACTCAGGTGAGCGAATTAAGGCCCTCTGGGCCCTTTTGTCTAAAATTCTTATGGATCATTCTAGTCAAGAACTGAGAAATGCTCCAATTAATTCTACTAATATTTGACAATAACATCAAAGAAGTTGCAAAATCTAACTTCGAAATACAACAATATAGATTTTGGCTTCTTCCAATAATAATACAAACTTACTATAACAAAATTATCATATCTGGCTACGGGCCCATTTAGAAACCTAGACAGCCGATAAAAAAAATTCCATACCTAAACAAAACCTACTGAAAAGGTCTAAGAATCAATCATAGTCCTTTATGTCTAATATAAAAAGGACTTTTCTAAGAGGAGTAATAAAGCAAGAAATAGTTTACTTCCTCCAAACATGAATGGTATTCTACAAGTTATAAAAACTAACACTTCCAATACCTATCTTACAACATCCAGATATTCCAGTAGGTGAAAGATTGGTATACTTTACTGAACAGTGAGGAGAATTAAATTAAAACAAATGGGTCCTTTCTATCATTCAAGAAAGTTTCAGGACTCAATTCGCTTTGCTTCCACCTTTATTTATTGTTCTGGTAAGTCTGAGTCAATTTCCTTGCCGTTGTTATGAGAAGAATAAGAACAGAACTTCTCCATTAACAGGTAGTGGAAAGGAAAACAAATTGGGGAATTCACGGTTTTTACTCCAGTATGTATTTTACCCAAGAGACAATGGAAGTTACATTGAGTAATTAATATTTCCATTTAATATATAAGAAAACAACAGTTCAAGACGAAGACAACCAAGTCAGTGCTTAAGTTGATATCGTTCAAAGACTAGGCTGTCTCTATATAACTAATGGATGTTTATAGACAATTAAGTCATCCACAATCAAAGAAGTTCCTCCACTTTGCTTTTGGCAATAGGGTCTTCCAATTTACGGTACTCTGAATATAGTTAAATTTATGCATTCATATTAAACAGGTGGACGTAATCACTACGCATCTGCATTAATGGGCCATCTCAAATTTTGGTATTTAGACAATGGATTATAGAGATATTATACATGGTAGAATAATATCTTTCACTATGTTGTCTTCAGTGATGTTAAGTCTAGGATTGATTCCAAAAATAAAATAAGTTAGATTTGAAACCTATTCAGCGATTCTCCTTTATAGGTATAAAATCTAAAAACAATGCATACATCAGAGTACTACTAGATAGTATCGATACCTACTCTTGACAATAAAATATTTAACACGGACTCAAGTTTTTGATTGATTGACTATGTCTGCTATTCTGCTTGGGAACCTCACATACTTTATTTGGATTTTCAAGTTTCGATAGTGACTATCATCCAAATTATCTCAAAGAGGATAGATTCCAATCGCTTCATTTAAGGAATATATACATCCATCCTTTAGTGCCTGCTTAATTCCTTTTGTAGCTCACCTGAGCCAAAGGCTCAGGATGAGCTGTTGTGATCACTCTCCGTCCGTCGTCTGTCTGTCCGTCCGTCTGTCTGTTCACGCCTTTGAACGACTTGTCCTCTGAAACCCCTGGCCACATTTCTTCAAACTTCACGTGGAGCCTTGTATTAAAGGGGGATTGAAAATTTGTAAAAATGATCACTATCCGTAAATCAAGATGGCCGCCATGCCGATTTATAGCTCCCATAGACTTATAATGGGAAAAAATTAAAAAATCTTCTTCTCTGAAACCATGAGGCCCACAGCTTATGTATTTTGTGTGTAGCAATGTTTAGTGGTCCCCTACATAAATCCTGCCAATCAAGCCCCTGGGGTCCAAACTGGCTACGCCCCAGGGGGTCGTGAATTCCCATAGACTTATAATGGGAAAAACTTAAAAAAAACTTCTTCTCTGAAACCATGAGGTCCAGAGCTTATATATTTAGTATGTACCAATGCTTAGTGGTCCCCTACATAAATCCTGCCAATCAAGCCCCTGGGGTCCAAACTGGCCACTCCCTAGGGGTCATTAGCTCCCATAGACTTATAATGGAAAAAAACCTAAAAAATCTTCTTGTCTGAAACCATGAGGTCCAGAGCTTACATATTTAGTATGTAGCAATGTTTAATGGTCCCCTACATAAATTCTGCCAATCAAGTCCCGGGGGCCCAAACTGGCCATGCCCAGGGGGTCATTAGCTCCCTTAGACTTATAATGGGAAAAACCTAAAAAAGTCTTCTTCTCTGAAACCATGAGGCCCACAGCTTATGTATTTTGTATGTAGCAATGTTTAGTGGTCCCCTACATAAATCCTGCCAATCAAGCCCCTAGGTTCAAAACTGGCTACGCCCCAGGGGGCCGTGAACTCCCATAGACTTATATTGGGAAAAACTTAGAAAAATCTTCTTCTCTGAAACCATGAGGTCCAGAGCTTATATATTTAGTATGTAGCAATGTTTAAATGGTCCCCTACATAAATCCTGCCACTCAAGCCCCTGGGGTCCAAACTGGCCATGCCCCAGGTGTCATTAGCTCCCATAGACTTATAATGGAAAAAACCTAAAAAATCTTCTTGTCTGAAACTATGAGGTCCAGAGCTTACATATTTAGTATGTAGCAATGTTTAATGGTCCCCTACATAAATCCTGCCAATCAAGCCCCTGGGGCCCAAACTGGCCATGCCCAGGGGGTCATTAGCTCCCACAGACTTAATATTGAAAAACCTAAAAAATCTTTTTCACTGAAATCATGAGGCCCACAGCTTACATATTTAGTATGTACAATGTTTAGTGGTCCACTACATAAATCCTGCCAATTAAGCCCTTGGGGCCCAAACTGGCCACACCCCAGGGGTCATTAGCTCCCATACACCTATAATGGGAAAAACTTAAAAAATCTTCTTCTCTGAAACCATGAGGCCCAGAGCTTATATATTTAGTACATAGCAATGTTTAGTGGTCCCCTACATAAATCCTGCCAATCAAGCCCTGGGGTCCAGACTGGCCATGCCCCGGGGATCATTAGCTCTTATTGACTTATAATGGGAAAAAAATCTTCTTCTCTGAAACCATGAGGCCCAAGGCTTATATATTTAGTATGTAGCAATGTTTAGTGGACCCCTACATAAATCCTGCCAATCAAGCCCCTGGGGCCCAAACTGGCCATGCCCAGGGGGTCATTAGCTCCCACAGACTTAATATGGAAAAACCTAAAAAAGTCTTCTTCGCTGAAACCATGAGGCCCACAGCTTACATATTTAGTATGTAGCAATGTTTAGTGGTCCCTACATAAATCCTGCCAATTAAGCCCCTGGGGCCCAAACTGACTGGGAAAAAAAATCTTCTTCTCTGAAACCATGAGGCCCAAGGCATATATATTTAGTATGTAGCAATGTTTAGTGGACCCCTACATAAATCCTGCCAATCAAGCCCCTGGGGCTCAAACTGGCCACGCCCCGGGGGTCATTAGCTCCCATAGACTTATAATAGGAAAAACTTAAAAAATCTTCTTCTCTGAAACCATGAGGCCTGGAGCTTATATATTTAGTATGTAGCAATGTTTAGTGGTTCCCTACATAAATCCTGCCAATCAAGCCCCTGGGGCCCAAACTGGCCATGCCAAGGGGGTCATTAGCTCCCATAGACTTATAAAGGGAAAAACCTAAAAAATCTTATCTGAAACCATGAGGCCCACAGCTTACATATTTAGTATGTAGCATTGTTTAGTGGTCATCTACATAAATCTTGCCAATCAAGCCCCTGGGGCCCAAACTGACTACGCCCCAGGGGTCATTAGCTCCCATAGACTTATAATGGGAAAAACTTAAAAAAGCTTCTTCTCTGAAACCATGAGGTCCAGAGCTTATATATTTAGTATGTAGCAATGTTAAGTGGTCCCCTACATAAATCCTGCAAATCAGCCCCTGGGGTCCAGACTAGCCACGCCCCAGGGATCATTAGTCTCATTGATTTATAATGGAAAAAAAAAAATCTTCTCTGAAACCTTGAGGCCCACAGCTTATATATTTAGTATGTAGCAATGTTTAATGGACCCCTACATAAATCCTGCCAATCAAACCCTTGAGGTTCAAACTGGCCACTCTCCGGTGGTCATTAGCTCCCATATGGACTTATAATGGAAAAACTTAAAAAAATCTTCTTCTCTGAAACCATGAGGCTCACAGCTTACATATTTAGTATGTAGCAATGTTTAGTCCCTAAATAAATCCTGCCAATCAAGCTCCTTGGGCTTTAAACTGGCCATGCCCCGGAGGTCATTAGCTTCCATAGACTTATAATGGGAAAAACTTAAAAAATTTTTTCTGAAACCATGAAGCCCAGAGCTTATATATTTAGTATGTAGCAATCTGTAGTAGTCCCCTACATAAATCCTGCCAATCAAACCTCTGGGGTCCAAATTGGCCATGCCCCAGGGCTCATAATGCTTATATAGAGCTATATAGCTAAAGAACCTTCAAAAATCTTCTTCTCTGAAACCATGAGGGCGAGAGCTAATAGATTAAGTATGAAGCGATGTTAAGTCATCTCCTACATAAATCCTACCAACCATGCCCCTGGGGTCCAAACTGGCCATGCCCCAGGGGTCATAAGCTCCCATAGACATAATGGGAAAAACTAAAAAATCTTCTTCTCTGAAACCATGAGGCCCACAGCTCATATATTGAGTATGTAGCAATGTGTTGTGGTCCCCTACATAAATCCTGTCAATCAAGCCCCTGGGCTCCAAACTGGCCACACCCCAGGGGGTCATATGTATATATAGAGCTATATAGCTAAAGAACCTTCAAAAATCTTCTTCTCTGAAACCATGAGACAGAGAACTAACAGATTAAGTATGTAGCAGTGTTTACATAAATCCTGCCAATCAGGCTCCTTGGGTCCAAACCGGCCCCGCCCAGGGGGTCATTAGCTCCCATAGACTTATAATGGGAAAAACAAAAAATCTTCTTCTCTTAAACCATAAGGCCAACAGCTTATATATTTAGTGTGTAGCAATGTTTAGTGGTCCTATACATAAATCCTGCTTATCAAGCCCCTAGGGTCTAAACTGGCCATGCCCCGGGGGTCATTAGCTCCCATAGAGTTATAATGGAAAAAAACTTAGAAAATCTTCTTCTCTGAAACCTTGAGGCCCACATCTTATATATTTAGTGTAAAGCAATGTTTAGTGGTCCCCTACATAAATCCTGCTAATCAAGCCCATGGGCTCCAAACTAGCCACACCCCAGGGGGTCATATGTTTATTTAGAGCTGTATAGCTAAAGAACATTCAGAAATCTTCTTCTCTGAAACAATGCCCAGAGCTAACAGATTAAGTATGTAGCGATGTTTGGTGGTCTGCTACATAACTCCTGCCAACCATGCCCCTGGGGTCCAAATTGGCAGTGCCCCGGGGGTCATTAGCTCCCATAGACTTGAAATGGGAAAAACCTAAAAAGTCTTTTTCTCTGAAGCCATGAGCCACAGCTTATATATTTAGTATGTAGCAATGTGTAGTGGTCCCCTACTTGTATCCTGCCAATCAAGCCCCTGGGGTCCAAACTGGCCACACCCCAGGGGTCATGTTTATATAGAATAGTGTAGCTAAAGAACCTTCAAAAATCTTCTTCTCTGAAACTATGAGGCCCAGAGCTAACAAATTTAGTATGTAGCAATGTTTGGCGGTCTTCTACATTAATTCTTCCATTCATGCCCTTGAGGTCGAGATTTGCCACTTCTCACATGGTCATTAGCTCCCATGGAATTAGTGGAAAAAAAAATAATAAAAGAATCTTTTTCTCTGAAACTATGAGGCCCACAGCTTACATATTTAGTATGTAGCAATGTTTAGTGGTCCCCTACATAAATCCTACCAATGAAGCCCCTGTGGTCTAAATTGGCCATGCCCCGGGGGTCATTAGCTTCCATAGACTTTGTAATGGGAAAACCTTCAAAAAAAATCTTCTTCCCTGAAACCATGAAACCCACAGTTCATATAATTAGTATGTAGCAATGCTTAGTGGTCCCCTACATAAATCCTTCCAACCATATCCCTGGGGTCCAAATTGGCCATGCCCCAGGGGTCATTTACTCCCATAGACTTATAATGGGAAAAACTTTAAAGATCTTCTCTGAAACTATCAGGCCCACAGCTTATGTAGCAGCAGGGGGAGGGCGGGGGGGGGGGGGGGGGGGAGGGGGGCGGCGAGCATACCACTTTATTGGGTCCCAAAAGGGACCCACGTAGACAAACAATTCTGCGTACGTCTAGGCGGTTTTCACGGGCATGCGGCGGCTTTCTAAAGCCTGATCTCCTGAGGCCCCCAAGTGAGCATAGTGAGAGCCCCTGGGGATGGCCCCCACCCTCGCCGGCCCGGGGCTCTGAATGCAAAAAGAGGGAGGCACTTACCTGATTCACCGATATCCGGTTTATCTGGTGCACACCAACGAGGTGTTTACAAATTCATCCCTGAATGAATATTTAAATGCTCTGAGTAAAAATTTCAGTGGAGGACATATTGATATATTTTTCTCAGAAAAACAGGATTTGACACAGACAGGTGGCTCACCCCACAGGACTGGATGTGGGTGTAAAGAATTCTACTCAGCCCCTGGGGTTTAAAGTACCGTGGACCGGCATCTGCTGAATCTGCCCATAAGCATGGTAAGGGTTCTTATAAAATGTGTGAAGGTTTACCTGTATCGATTTCTGCTTCGGTTATTATTGTACAATAAAACACCAAGCTTTTATAAGTTAAATTTACACATATTTGTCACCCTGCGGGGCAACTGTACAGGTTTAAACGTAGCGCTACGATCCCATTCCCATCCCCATAACCATTGCCGGCACTTCTAGTAAGCCTCTAATGACTTTCGTCCCAATCATAGTTAGGTACTGAAGGCAGGAGTGACCGAGCATTGGAAGTAGTATGAGAGGTCCTGGTCAAGAAAAAGCCCCCCAGAGATAAGATTTGAAAAACGAAAAAAATGACCAGGACCTTGGGGGGCTTTTGCTGAATTTTTGTGCGTGAGATTGAATCCCGGTGACGCACTTTTATTTTTATTTTTTTTTATTCTTCCACTTAATAAACTCGTCTGCTGCTCATTGGGTCCTAACCAGCCTGCACTCTTTTTTAAGCCCGCGAACAAGATATATTTATTGAGAGGTGCCACTGTTTCCAGCAGCTCTGAGCTCTTCCAAGAGCTTGGTACGGGCTGTTAGCATCGCCTCGTCAGCATGAGGTTCATGAGCTGCTTTTTTTCGGCCTCGGATAGACCCACGCCCTCTTTCTGATGCCCACGGCGAATCTCAGCCTTCATTTGGTCGTACTTGTCGACCTCAGAGAGAATCAGGCGAAACTCCTCCTCGGAGATCTTATAGTCGGTCAGCGCGGCCGAGATCCTGTCAGCGATTGAGTTTAGCTTTGAGATGGCCAGGACCCGGATTTGGTCATGTTTCCGAGCTTTGGCTTCGAGCCTCCAACAAATGAACCTCCCACCGGCTCCGAGCAACCCACAGGCAATCGCACCGGCTTGTAAGCCAATTGCGACAGGCGCAGCGATTATCGTCGTCAACAGCCTGACACCCATGGCAGCCATGACGGCGCTGGCTACCGAAAGCCCGGTTTCCAGTCCATCTACGGCGTTGGCCCCCCGCCGGTATTTCTTATACAGCGATGCTCTGAAGTCCCGTTCCTTTTCCAGGCGGGATCTGACCCCGGCCACGTGCTGAAGTCGGAGATTCTCTCCAGTCGTCTCAAGCGGTGGGTAAAGTCCCATCGTGCTTAACTATCACTGCTGTCGGACAAGTTCAAATGGCTAAGGACCACCGAGTTTTCGTCTGAGGTGAGGCCTGCGGGCGTGAACCTCAGCCTTTTGAGCTCGACCAGACCAACATGAATCTTGCTGATATCCAGAAAGCAGTGCTCAGCTTCGCCAGAGGTCGCCCCCCGAGCTTTGATGAAGGCCCCAAGTTCTTTTTGCACGTGCGCCCTGCTCCACTTGAGCTTGAAGCCGGGCAAAACTTCTACGAAGCAGTCTGGCGGGTCTCCGAGGATCACCTCGAGAAGGATTGTTGATGTAGGTATTCCCGCGCCGATGATTCCCGCTGGAGAGAACTCGGATACCATTTTTTAGAATCCCCTCCCGGCTATTACCTGTTTTCAGCGTGTACTGCTTGGAAATGACCACGTTTTTGGTCTCAAGAACGTAGGAACACAGCCGGGTACTGGCATTTGTCACCTTCCGAACCTTGTGTTCTCGCCCCATTGCGATGTAGGGAGAGGAGATCCGAATGTCGATCAGCCACCCCGTCTGTTGTGTGGGGTCTCCGAAGGCGATCCACTTGCTCCCAGTAAACGCCAGCGTATGAAGCCGTCACGGGGACGGCATACGAAACATCGATTTCTATCAACTCTCCGAGCTTCTGCGCCCCACCCCACTCTTGGGCGGTGACCTTTTTTCATTTGTACACCCTGTCGGACAGCTCGAAAGTGTACAGCCGGCCCTCTTCCCCACCCTTTTCGAATCCCTTGGTATCCCCAAGATTGGCTAAAGCCACCCCATGGCATATCCTGGCGCTCCCTGGGCCACCCGCATCACCCATTTCTTATGTGTAGGACGGCACTCAAATAGTCGATATCTAACTGTCTGCCGCCCGTGTCTAATATCGTGAGCGTCAGCTGGGAAAAAGGCCCCGATGCCAGCCGTTTGTACTGCAAGACGAGGAATGTCTCTGTCCGGCCACCCCCGCACCTTTCGTTCTCGACGGGGATGGATTTCAGCAGTGTGGAGGGGCGACCGTTGTGGAGGTTCTCCGACGTACTGACCTCGGCAAGATGCACACAGATCTCCCGATAGGTGATAGACGATGTGGCTTGTCTGCAATGTGGATCTCGAGGGGCTCAAATATCGCGGGCTCTCGAGAGAACCCTAGGAGGTCGGCCAGCCCGCGATCCAGCACCAGGCGTCATTTTGGGTAAATTTGCAGGTGAACGCCTGTTTGTCCAGCTCACAGACATTATAGTACCCTTTGGATATGCCCAACAGGGTGTGCCCATCATAGACGCTTTTCTTTATCTCGGGGATATTGAGCCAGCGGTGGTAATACGTGAGCTCACATAGAGCGACCTCCAGCCCCCCACACGCAGTGCCAGGAACAGAGACCGGTTCCCCATTTTGAATGTCGGTGAGTGTGACGTACATAGCGATGGATAAGTCGGCTTTCTCATTCAAAAGCACTGTAAAATATAGGGCCGGGGGATATTTCAAAGAGAAGCAGGCGCTCTCTGGCCAGCCAGAAGATTATGGTTGATGACAAAGGCTTCCAAGTGAAATTCCCGGACATCTTCGCCCACTATCAAAACCCCCCGCTCACTGGAGACGTCAATATCGGAAACAAGGCGTGGCGCAGATGGCAACACACTCTGATGGACTGGTGGCAGTGCCAACTGAACTTCGCGGTATGGTGCGCGACAGCTGGCTGCAGGGTCTCTGCTGATGACCATCTCCAGGCTAAAGACCCCCTCCTTGCGAGTCTGTATCGCTTCCATGTTTACTATGCGACGAGGCGTCTGCTTGTGGAGCTGAAAGTCGCCCTTCCTGGAGACCAATCTCATTCTTGGTATCAGATGCCAGGGCCTACAAGCGACTGCACCGAGTTCGGAGTTTCGCCTGATACAGATTGGAGGCAAAAGCTAGACCACGGGTGCCAAGGCCTCGGATCTTGGAGCACGTATATGGAGCCGTCGGGCGCCTACCGGCATGCGCACTTCTCCGATGGCCCATTCTTCCATCCGATGGACGCCATCCGCCATAACCGGGATATATCAGGGGCGTGGACGGTGTTCATTCCCGATAAATCAGAAGGCTTCACGCAAGCGGGTGTGGAGCGCCTCAACGACAGTATACGGACGTATGTTTGGGCTATCCTGGGAGCGCAGGCCCAGACACGCTCGAACATTCTCAAGGCCGGGACGGGGTTCGACGCTCAAAAGCAGTTCCTGGCCAACGTCGAAGACGCCATCACCTCGCCCGTCGACATCCCCAGCAGAATTGCTCGCTATCAGAAGACGCTCCAGTATGCATCATCCCCTCTGGACTTCGTCTTCGGGTTAGGGCTCTACCTGGGCTACAACAACGAAATTGTGATCGCCGGATCTGAAGCAGCCATCGGCCAGGACTGATCACAAGGGGCCACTGAGTGGGAGACCAGCAGGGTCACCACCCACGCCAGCCACTGTTGCTCCGCAAAAACACGCGTCTGCCGCGGCTGCAACAAGCCACGAATAAGAGAAAACGGCTCTCATACCCGCAGGGGTCGGGGTCGGCCTAGTGGCGCTTTGGCTGTCATTGAGATAGCCAGTCCCTTGCGGCCAGAAGAAGAAGCGCCTCCATGCGATGACCAAGGTCCACACGTTGTCAGCGAGCCAAGTCGCGGCCTTCCCTAACATGCTCAGGAACCAAGAGACAATGGACTTGATGATTCCGGGCAGGGCTGCAGCGGCCTTGCTGGCCAAATTGGCCAGGGCACGCCCAAGAGCCTGTAGGTGCTTTTTTATCCACTCCTTGATCCCGCCCTTGTCGGATGGCTTTGGAGCCGGCAACAGCACTGGCACACTTCCCCCACCGGTGACAGCAAGGACAAGAGTGCTTATCGCCATTCCGATTGCTGTAAGGATGCTCGCGATCGTTATCCCCTGTGCGCGGAAGAGAGTTCGAATTCGCTCAGCCAGCGTCTTGTCTTCATGGAGGAGCCGCCTGATGGTCTCACGAATTCTGTTGATCTGCGACCGGAGAGCTGCTCTATTCGTAGAGAGGGCTTCCAGCCTTGCCTGCCTTTCAAGCTCAATGTCAGAGAGCTCGCCTTTAAGCTTCTCCATTCGGTCTCGAATATCTTGTTGAATTTCGGTGTCGTCTGTTTCGGTCAGTTTTCGGCGTTCCCTGGCCAAGTGCTTTTCGACTTCGGATTTCCGGTCATCGATGGCGCTTAGCTTCGCGAGGTTGTTAGCTAGCTCATCCCTCGATCTCGTCATGGCCTCCCAAACTCCAGCCAGCTCTTCTGGCCTGTGTGACCCTGCGACGTCAATTTGCGGATCTTTAATGGTCTTCAATGCGGTCTCGATGTCTTCTGCGCTTTTTCTTGTGGTATCAGCCACGCCGGGGAGGTCCTTCAGCTCGATGGACTCAATGTTTTTTGGGAGGGTCTCATCTGCACTCTGGAGTGTCTCCACGACCTCTCTGCTGAGCCCCCGCGATGTCCCAATCTATAATCAGGGAGCCCCAGCTATCTCCGCACTGCATATGCGCCACTAGCCCCGTATCTTTGGGCCAGCGTGCCTAGACCCAGAAACCGGAATTTTCCCCTCGTCGCAGCAATGGAGATCTTCTTGTCTTCAGGTGTCCAGTAAAGTGTCTTACCGTCGGGGTCGATCCCGAACTGGCTATAGTTGATCCTGCCTTCGGAGCGCAGCCCATAGGTATGGCTCACTTCGTTGTAGACACTTCTTCTGGGCCTCGTTCTGCCTGTCTTAACTCATCTCTCAGGTTCTGAAGAAGGTCCCCAGACATGTTTAGCTGTTGCTGGACGTCCGGCAGTGGGTCCACAGGGGTGTCAGGGAGGTCAAAATCATTGTCTTCTTCATGACCTATACCAAGGCATCGATACGTCTGGTAACCGAAACGCAACGCGAATTCGCACAGGTGCCGGAAACAAAGATGAGACAGTTGCGGCCGACATAGCCATCGCCGATGCCTTCGGCAACCGCTTCTCCATCCCGCTCGATTTCGAGCTGCTCGAGGGCCATATGCTGTTCTACCAAAGCGCGCTTGGAGACCGGCTGGAGTACGAATCACCTTCAACGACTACAGCCGTGCAGTTCAGGCCACAGGCGATGCCAACGCCTCATATGACATTGAAAACATCAGTCTAGAGTATGAGATCGTCACGCAGCCAGAGCTGGCTCGCATGATCGCCAATCAGTACAACGGCCGCCTTGCGATCCTCTATGACCGGATTCTAAAAATGAGCAGAGATAAAAGCGACACCCTCTGGAATATCAACCTCAACGTGCCCGTGCGCAGCATGAAGGGGGTCTTGATGCTCTTTGAGGACCTTACCGGGCAACAGCCCTTCGCTCGCAACACGGAGTCCTTCTATAACCCGAAAATAACGAAGGTTGAGGTCACGATCGAGGGGATCCCCAACCAGCTCTTTAGTCAGGGGATGCGTGCCTATCAGATGTGGGACGAGGCGAGGAAGTTATTTGCACCCGGCGGCAAACGCCACCCCGAGGTGGCAGTGGTGGCGAAAGACCTTGGCCTCGCCAATGTCTCTCTCGGGGAGTTCTTGACCTCCAAGTTCGCTCTGTGGCTTGACCTCAGGACAACCGATGATGACCGGCTTCATGGCAGTGGCCGCCGCATAGAAAATGCGAGCGGAGTGACCATCCAGTTGACTAAGACGGCAGAGGCGGCCGGCGCTTTGAACATCTATCTGTACATCATCATGGATGCCCAGCTGAACCTCGAAGATGGCCGGTTCGTCTCAGCTGCTTATTAATCATCTTCTGCCCAAGGGCGCCCATTCGGCAATTGTCTGCGGGCAGACGGGATGCGGAAAAACCGTTTTCGTCCTGTCTCTGCTTGAAGAAGGCCCCTACCGGGGGTTCTTTTGACACATCATGATCCTGTGCCCCACCATAGAGCACAACAAGACCTACGAGCAGTGCCCCTGGCTCTGGACGGACCCCGAGGTCTACGTTATAGACCCTGGTGAGTGCCTTCACGATTACCTGCGGGCCTTCTACCTGATGTTTAAGGGCGAGCCAACACTTTTTATAATCGACGACTGCTCGGCCACGAAGGCTCTGAAGAAGAAGAGAGACATGCTGTCAGAGTTGGCGTTCTCGGGCCGCCACGACGACATAAGCGTCTGGGTCCTCACCAAGAAATACAACTCAGTCCAGACAGATGCGCGAGCAGACGCGCTGGGTCGCACTCTTCCACTGCAAGGATCGCAACAGCTTTGAAGACTGCCTGCAGGAGAACGACGTGATACCGACTCGAG